>JAGFNQ010005566.1:308363-655572 GCA_024364735.1 Boesenbergia rotunda
TCATCGTTAATGAGTAACACGTCTTCGATTCACTTATGAGAAATCCGTATCTCTCTGGAATATTGCGTGTCCTATCAGACCTACGAAGAAGTGGTGTTGTTTTAGGTTCAACTGATAGCTCATCATTATGAGTTATTGGTTGTGGGTCTAGACTAGGTGTCTCTGTAATGTCTATTGGAGTTTCTTGAACTTCATCAAGTTTAATTCCACTCCCACTGTTTTCTTGTAAAAGAAATTCTTTTTCCAGAAATACAGCATGCCTTGAAACAAACACCTTTTGTTCCAAGGGATGATAGAATTGGTAACCCTTCGTTTCCTTAGGGTATCTAATAAATAGACATTTATCAGACTTAGCATCCAATTTGTCTGATACAGTCCGCTTTACATAAGCAGGACAACCCCATATCTTTAGGTGAGATAAATGAGGTTTCTTACTATTTCACGTCTCATATGGAGTAGTAGAGACTACCTTGGTCGGGACTCTGTTTAGTAAGTAAACAACTGTCTTAAGCGCATAGCCCCAAAAGGATCTTGGAAGAGTTGCATGATTCATCATAGATCTAACCATGTCCATCAAGGTTCGGTTACGCCTCTCAGATACACCATTATGCTGTGGTGTATATGACGGAGTCCATTGAGACAATATCCCATTGTCCCTAAGATAATCTTGAAACTCTTGACTTAAGTATTCACCACCCCGATCGGATCGAAGTATCTTAATACTTTTGCCAAGCTGTTTCTCTACTTCACTTCTGAACTCTTTGAATTTCTCAAAAGCTTCAGATTTGTGTTTCATTAAGAACACATACCCGAATCGTGAGTGATCATCGATAAAGGTAATGAAGTAGCTATAGCCTCCTTGTGCAAGAGTTGACATTGGTCCACATACATCAGTATGTATTAGACCAAGCAATTCTCCCACTGGTTTACCTTTTTCGGAAAAGGGTAATTTGGTCATCTTGCCTTTTAAGCATGATTCACATGTATCAAATGAATCGGGTTCAAATGATTCCAGAATTCCACATCGGTGTAATTTGGTCATGCGTTTCTTACTTACATGGCCAAGACGACAATGCCACATATAGGAGTCTATTTGATTATCTATTCGAGCACGTTTGTTGCTAACTTCGATATTGAAAATGTCACCGGATAAATCTAACGTGTAGATACCATTGCATAAAGTTCCAGTCTCATAAAGAACACCATTTAAAGTTATGTAACAGCAATTGTTACTAAAAGTTAAATGATAACCCTTTTCATTCAAGCATGAAATAGATATAATGTTCTTTATTAACGAAGGAACAAAATAACAATTATCCAATTCTAAGACAAGTCCTGTAGGCAGCTTTAGCAAATATGTTCCGATGGAAACAACAGCAATCTTTGCTCCATTTCCAACTCGCAAATTCGCTTCTCCCTTGACGAGTCTTCTTCTATTCCTTAGCCCCTGTATGTCATTACATATATGTGAGCTACACCCAATATCAAGTACCCAGGTGTCCGAGGAAATAGAGTGACATTCAATAATGAAGATACTTGAAGAGGATGGGGCATCGGATGCCTTCTTCTTCAAGGACTCAAGATAAACCTTGCAGTTTCTTCGCCAGTGGCCCTCCTTGCCGCAGTGATGACAAGTGCCTTTTGGTGCATTTTCAATCTTTTTGGCCTTTTTCTTCCTTCCCTTATTTTGTTCTTTGGGCTTCATCTTAGAGCCTTTCTTTGAGGAACCAACTAACAGTACCGTCTTCTGATCCTGCTTTACAGAAGGCTCTACAGTCTTCAGCAGGTTAAGCAACTCAGGAATGGTAGTCTCCAGTTTGTTCATCCGATAGTTCATCACAAACTGTGAGTAACTCTTGGGCAAACAATGCATAATTAAGTCAATACTTAGTTCGTGATCCATTGCAAATCCGAGTGTGCCTAGTCGCTCAATGTACCCCAACATCTTCAACACAAACTGTGAAACAGAAGTGCCTTCCTGCATCTTAGAGGTGAAGAGAAGTCTGGAGACCTCAAACCTTTCGGATCTCGCCTACTCGTCAAACAGCTCATGAAGATGGAAGATGATGGTATGAGCATCCATATGCTCATGCTGCTTTTGTAGCTCAGGTACCATAGCGGCCAGCATGATGCAACTCACAAGTTCAGAATCGGCCACATGTTTCTGATAGGCCACTAACTGGTCTGGAGTTGCATCTTCAGGAGGATGGTTGGGAAGTTGTTCTTCAAGGACATAAGCAAGCTTTTCTGCCTTGAGGACTATCCTCATGTTTCGAAGCCAGTCCATGAAGTTTGGCCCAGTCAGCTTATTGGTGTCCAAAATGGAACGCAAATTCAGAGAAGACATGATCAGGTGATTATCCTAGAAATACAAATTGAGGTTATGTGATGAGAATGATAAAGAATGCATCAATATACATTAATTAAATCCTATTTATTTTTCGAATTGAATAACCCTTTTTATCAATTCGGGAGATCGTAGGAACATCTCCAAATAGGTTGATATCCAACCATAGATAAGAACGACCATGGCTAGAGTCCATCAAGCTATTCTTAGCTATGAAGGTAGGTAATTATATCGATTACATATTATACATATGTAACTATCACATTATGCTATCAACTAATTGAATGTTTGCATAAATCATTGTGTTGTTAACTCATTAACAAGTATGCAACAATATACATAGCACCCAACTGCACCTCTCTTTACATCGACCTTGGCTGTGGCACAACAAATCGATGCTCCAAGCTTAAGGTTGACCCATTAATCAAGAAATAGTTTTAATATGGTTGGAGCTCATTCAACCGTTTAGTCAGGCTTGGATGTGTCCAACAACCAAAACTAAGGATTGACCTCTGACTCCAACTATATTAATCATAAACTAATTCCATGGTTTGAACATGTTGAGGTTCAAGCCGGGCATGGATGTGTCCATCAACCCAAACGAGAAACAAAACTCCGATTCTAACCATATTAATGGAAGGTGTTGACCTTAATATTTTGTAAGGGGTTTTGGTCTCATCCTTTTCTTTTATGCACATTCATGACATATAATTATGTCATGTTCTAACGATTTCCTTAATAAAGTATGTATGTGACTTAATTTATCAAGTCTCATTAATTGAATTAGGAACCGGATTTCCTAATTCTAATTTCATACTTTATTTAAGGAATTGTTTTGGGAAACAATTTCCTGAATTATCATAATCAATTTCGGAAATAATATGTTTAAGACTTTGATTTCTCTAAATCAAATCTTATTAAATTAAGAGACAGATTCCCTTAATTCAACCACATATTATTTTCATGAAAATCTTATTTAAGGAAATATACTATATAGGAAACAATTTTTCTGATTAATTTTGGAGACAATAATATGTAAGAGCATCACCTCATAAATCAAATAAAGAAATTAACGTTTGAGAATCACCTCAAAAATTTTCAAGATTTGATCACATATTTTATTTATGGAAAATTAATATCAATAACTTAATTTGGACGGCTCCCCGAGGCTCAATCCAAATTAAACATTTGACAATTTAAATTCAATTTAGGAAATTTAATTATAACAACTAACTTTAAATTGGACAGCTCCCCGAGGCTCAATCCAAAATAAAGAATTTTATAAATAATTTAATTTCCAATTATAAATTTAAATGTCAATTAATATTCCCATAATTTGTTTAGACCTTCTTGAAAGAAAGTGCCCAAAATTGCGAGCTTTTCATAAATGGAAAGTTTCCAAAAATAAAAGGTTTTCAGAATAATTGTAAGTTTCTGGTACAAAGAAAACTTATGTTTTTCCAAAATTGGAAAATTTCTAAAATAGGAAATTTCCAAAATTGGAAAGTTTTCAAAAATGAAAAGTTTTCACAATTATCATAAAATTTGAGAAACAGAGATATTTCAAAAGTTTGCGAAATTTCATGAGGATTTCCAAACTTTGAAATTCCTAAATCGAAAATTTACCATAATTGGAAAGTTTCTATAATTGAAAATTTTCCAAAATTGAGATCATGATAAATCTTTCCGCAAAACAATTATATGATTATGTCGAACACAAACCTCGGCTCTGATACCACTGTTGGGACAGGGTGCATGTTGACATAGATGCGGGTTCGTAATTTCAAAATTAATTACGTGTAGCGGAAGGTTTAGCATAAATAATTTCTCTAAATCGTTTAACCACACATCTGAGCATGCAAGTTTATCTTGTGTGACATGATCATATATTTGAAATTTTGCAGAAACATAAACTAATTTACGTATTACCTCGCGTAACTCGAAGGAAGGGGCGAGATCCAACCGTAAGCGTCCCTTGGAAGCTCCGCCTCTATTCGCGTCCACGCCGAGTATCTTCGGGATGACTTCGCAAAGCCACGAGTTTCATATTCTCAAGAACTACTAGATTATCCGAGAACGCGACGAGAAAAACCAAGAGAGAAGTCGGAACACTAACCACAAAAGGATGGCCGGAATCAAAATTCCGGCGAAGCAAAAGAAGAGGCTTGCGGCAAAAAGGATCCTTGCGACAAACTCTAATTTCGGCAGCACCTTCTTCCGGCCAAGAGATGGCCGGAGCTTCCTTCTCTGGTAGCAGGTGGTGGTCGGCAGGGAAAGGGCAGGGGCGGCCGGCTGGTGCTTCTTCTTGGGGCTGGTTGGCGTACGGCAAGAAGGGGAGAAGAGAAGGAGAGAAAGAGAGGGAGAGAGCCTATGCCTTCATCAATATTATTCACACCCAAGCCTTGCCTTGGGTCCTTTATATAGTGGCCTGGCCTCTCAACCATCAAGCCTCTCAAATATGGAATAACTTATTCCATCATGCCAAGTTTGATTTTATATCATGGTTAAAATCATATTTTAATTTATGATAAAAAATCAATCAAGTCTCTTCTTTCCTATGGAATAAATTTCCTTATCATGGTAAATCAATCCATGATTGATTTTATAAAATAAACCAATCCATGGTTCATTTTAATTTCCATGAAAAATAAACCAAACCTTGGTTTATTATATAAAAATTTATATCATCCATAATTTTATAAAACAAACCACACTTGGTTTATTTTATAAATTGAACCAAAAACTTGGTTCTCTCCCTTTGTTGTGGCCGACCAAGCAAAGAGGATGGAGGCCCTCTTTGGCCGGCCCATCCAAGCCACGCCCCAATGAATTAAACTTATTTAATTCATCTATTAAGTCTTCAAAAGACTTAGCCATTTTACGCTTCCGATGCGTCTCTGAAAAATTCAGATTCGACTTATCGTTTGGCTTAACCAAACTTAATCTCTCTTGATTGAAAAATCCAATTTTCAACTCGTTTTAAATCCCTCGGATTACTCGTAGTGCGTGTGACTAAATAGGCTTTCGATTTATGTTGGCCGTCTATAATTAATCAATTAATTATAGAACGATCGTGAGTGACACCTAGTAGTACATCATGATCCCCAATTAATCGAAAGATCAACGGTTGACCTCAGAAACAATTCTGAAACCCTTCAGCAGCTATAATGAATCGTGCCCCATTCCCTTCACCATCTTATACCCACTTGGTTCAGGACATGGTCTATGTGTGTTAGTCCCCACTAAGCTGACTACGTCACACCTAGCCCAAGTAACATTTTCTCGTCCTGCGGATTCTAATTACTCTCATGTATTTAAGAGATTCATACTCTGAACATGTCATGCTCTGGGCAGAGGCTTCGAGTAACAATCCGACGATAGGCCTCGGGTATACATCTCCTCGCAAGGAGTGGTGAATCCTTTGTCGGCTGTTCAAACATCTTCGGGCACTTCGGCTTATACCCAATCATCCTGGGTCCACACCTTCTTGGAGATGCTTGCTTAAGATGTCAAAGTATAAGTCTCCATGACCAAGATGACTTGAACACCGCAAGTCAAAGGAACATCACACTTAAGCTGCAGTAAGAACTTCAATGATATATCTATATGTAGACTACCATATGAAGTTTTACAGCCAGTCACTCCAATGAACTAGTTCCCTTAACTAGCATTCATGTTTATCTCCGGACATCTTAATGTCACCAGCCAGTGAGAATCAGCTGATTAGAGAATAACCCATGCTAGTCTCAACAGAATTTATAGTGTCCGTATTTATCAATTCATCGACTAGGGACAATTTCAATACTTCACAATTGCACATGTAGAGATAATCACTAGTTGTGAATTCATCACAAATTCTCTCATGCTGTGAATTGTATTGCAGATATTCAGTAAATGAGTTTAAGATCTCAATCAAATACACAAACATGTATACTTAAATAGTGAATATTCATTTATTAAAATAAATGATTACAATCATAAGGCGATTGCCTTAGGACACTTCTTTCATATCACTAACAGCCAGGTGCCTAGCAGCCCTTCTCTAGGTCTTAGGGTTTCGATGCCTAGCAGCCCTTTGCTAGGTGCCCAGCAGTCCTTCGCCAGGTCTTCTTTCTGCACACTCAGTGAACATATTAGAACAAAATAACATCTTAACTCTTGAACCCTTTGCCATTATCAAAACCCAGGTTCGACTTAGGTGCTTCCTGCACCAACAGAGAAGGTAAAGGAGTATCAAGAACTTGTGAAACTACTCAGTAAGGTGGAAATAAATGTGCCATTGTTGACCATGATCAAGCAAATACCTAAGTATGCCAAATTTCTTAAGGATTTGTGTTTGCACAAGAGGAAGCTAAAGGGGAATGAATTGGTCAGTTTAGGAAAGAATGTCTCAGCCCTTATTTATTCAATTCCCCAGAAATGTGAAGATCTAGGAGTGTTCACTGTGTCATGTGAGATTGGGAGGAATCTTTTTCATGATGCTATGTTAGATTTGAGAGCTTCTATTAATGTGATGCCTAGATCAGTTTTTCAGATGCTTGGCATTGGACCTATGTAGCCTACAGGAGTGGTTATTCAGCTAGCAGATAGGAGTCAGACTCACCCAGCTGGAATCATTGAAGATGTATTAGTGAAGGTGAAAGAGTTAATTTTTTCTGCAGACTTCTATATCTTAGACATGGAGGGGGATTATCTAGCACATAGATCTCCACTTATTCTTGGGAGACCTTTCTTGAAGACTGCAAGGACGAAGATTGATGTATATGCAGACACACTTTCTATGGAGATAGGAGACACAGTGGTGCAGTTTAGTATTTTTGATGCTATGAAGCACCCCGGAGAGGATCATTCCATCATGAGCATGGATATTTTAGATGATTTAGTTGATGCGGATTTACTTGCTGATAGAGTTTTACTTGGTATTCATAGAGGATATTTTAGCTCAATTGAGGCAGAGGATGCATTAGCTATAGAGGCAGCTGATTTGAAGATTGTATCTGATTCACTCTCAGTTGGAGACGATTCTATAGGTGTAGGGGATTGCACTGAGCTCCAGGGATCACCTATATTGATAGACATATCAGGAGATTCAGAGGATAGGTGTGAGCGTGTAGGGGATTGCACTGAGCCCCAGGGATCACCCATACCTACCAAGCAGTCACAGATAGAGTTAAAACCATTGCCAGAACATTTGAAGTATGCTTATTTGAGAGAGGAGCAGTGTTTACCTGTTATCATTGGCCAAAACTTGGATTCGGAGCAAGAGGATAAATTATTGCAAGTTCTGAGGCAGCATAAGAGAGCTATAGGGTGGACATTAGCTAACATACCTGGTATTAGCCCCGCTATTTGTATGCACAAGATATTTCTAGAGGAGAATGTGAAGCCAGTCAGGCAACCACAGAGAAGGTTAAATCCACTGATTCTAGATGTTGTAAAGAAAGATGTGACTAGACTTTTACAGACAGGCATTATATACCCTATTTCTAACAGTAAGTGGGTTAGTCCTATTCATGTGGTTCCTAAGAAGTCAGGAGTGACAGTGGTGGAGAATGAGAGTAATGAGTTAGTACCTACCAGGGTGAAGAATTCATGGAGAGTTTGTATTGATTACAGGAAGCTGAACCAAGTAACGAGGAAAGATCACTATCCCTTGCCTTTTATTGATTAGATGTTAGAGAGGTTGGCAAGGAAGTCTCACTATTGCTTCCTAGATGGATATTCGGGATATTTTCAGATTTGTATAGACTCGAAGGATCAGGAGAAGATCACTTTCACTTGTCCTTTCGGTACATTCGCTTATCGACGTATGCCATTCGGGCTTTGCTACACCCCAGGGACTTTCCAGAGGTGTATGGTGAGTATTTTTGGTGAGTTACTAGAACACTGCATGAAAATATTTATGGATGATTTTTCTGTATTTGGCACATCATTTGATACATGTTTGGATAATTTGTCTAGAGTACTACATAGATGCATTGAAACTAATCTTGTCCTGAATTTTGAAAAATGTCATTTTATGGTAGAGCATGGGATTGTTTTATGACATATAGTCTCTAGGAAAGACATTGAAGTAGATCCTGCTAAAGTTAGTGTTATATCTTCTCTATCTTACCCCGTATGCGTATGGGATGTTCGAGCTTTCCTTGGCCATGCAGGATTTTACAGGAGGTTTATTAGAGACTTCAGTGAGATTGCTCGCCCTTTGACTAGACTTTTGCAGAAGGACGTGGATTTTTGCTTTGATGAAAAATGCAAGGAAACTTTTCAGAGATTGAGGGAGGCTCTTATTTCAGCTCCTATTATTAGGCCTCCTGATTGGACTCTACCTTTTGAGTTGATGTGTGACGCTTCAAATTTTGCTGTAGGGGTTGTACTGGCACAGAGGGTAGATGGAGCGCCACATGTCATTTGCTATGCTTCCAAGACTTTAGATGCTACTCAGGCTAACTATACCACCACAGATAAAGAGCTCCTTTCTATTGTTTTTGCTTTGGATAGATTTAGATCATATAGTTCATTTAGTGACCTTTAGTATCCAAGTCTTCCACTTTCTTAAATTTCTCATCTACTACACTTCTATTTCATTCTTATCATTCTATATTTCCTTAACATGATCAGATAAGCCTTTTGAGGTGTGAATCTAACTCAAGAATGATGGTGGAGAGTAGAGCATAAGCAAGCTTATGGTAGTGCAAGAAACATGATGTGTTTGAGTGAGCTCCACTTTTATCAAAATTTAGAACTTAGGAAGAGAGCCACCAAAAATTTCCTTGAGAGGATTTGTGTGTTTAATTCATCTCAATTAATCATGAAGGATGAAATATACTTTGTTGTTGACTAAGGACAAGATCTAGTCCATTGAGTTTAGATTTTTGAGACTTGACAACCCTAGGTAATTCCCTTTCAATTGCTTCTAACTATGATTGAGAATAATCTAGGGGTACATCATTAGTTCACTAGTTGGTTTGTGCGAGACGCCGAAGAGCAAGTGTGGGGGAGTTGATAATTACCATATTGATAATCAATTTAGGCTCTCAAATCCATGTTTTGATCCTTTTTTATATGCTTAATTTTGCATTTACACTAGGTTCCATGAGTTATTTCTATTTTAGCTTTGGATGTAAATCTTTTTATATTTGAGATGTTTTGGCATTAAATTTGAATATAATGTTGTAGGCTTCAATGATCACGGACCTAGATCAGATTGGATCGAATTTGAATTCAGACTTGGCTTCAATCAAGAGGATCAAGAGATGGAGAAATGTGGGTAGTCCAATCAAGACATGGGGAGATCTGAGCCATCTTTCAACTTCTGATCAATCCGAGCTCAAGATAGAGTTAATCAAGACCATAGATCAAGATCTGAAGTTTTGGTCCAAATCAGAATTCATCTTGCCGTTGGATCAAGCTCGAGAGGAGTCTAAGCCATCCATTCAAAAGGAAGGGCAATCCAAGCCATCCGTTGCAGATCCGATCAATCCAAGCTACGGAGAAGAAGATCCTGACCATTGATGGAGATCTGGAAAGTTTGGTTTCAATCCGAGATGATTTGACCGTCGGATGAAGCGAGGATGATCATAGCCGTTCATTTTTAATTGGAATTAATTAAGTCAGAAACTCCTCACCAGCTCTCAGTGTCGCGAGTTCTTCCCTGTTCTTAGCGTTTTCTCTGTTTTCTTCTCCGATTTCGCTCGGCCAACATCAGATCAAAGCTCGTCTCAAGATCTCGAATCATAGAAATGAATTTCTAGTGAAGATTGCAACTCAATATCTTTGCTGAAAGGGCTCAAGTGAGGGTCTCACCGAGGAGCTGTGTTCATTGATCGATTCCTTTTTGATGGTTGCTTTTCTTCGATCGGAGTTGTCGAAGCATTCGAAGGGGTTCTTTGAAGGCTTCTGAAGGTTTCTAAGCCAAATTCTCCATCCAACTAATCAAGAAGGAAGAGATCGGTGGAGTTCTTAGACACGTGATCGACCAGAAACACTACTGATCAGTTTCCAATCCAATCAGAAGGAGTCCTGATCGGTCGGCTTGACCGATCAGGAAGATCAATATGCACCAAGCTGAAGCTAGACTGAACTCGGGAATCGGATCTTGCTGATTTTCGAGCTAGAAGGTTTCTAGTTTGGCTCTTGTGTGACGGCAAGAAGGAAAATCATGGAAGAGGGATTGATTTGATGATAAATTTCTGCAAATTTCGGTTCTAAACACTTGTTTCTTTCGGTTGTTTCAGTTTGTATCCATTTACATCTCGGTAATGTTCATTTAGTAAGCTTTGATATAATATCCACAATCGTACAGTTTAGGTACAGATTTCTTGAATTCAATATGAGTTTTGTCTTTCAATCTCATAGTTTTGAATTGAATTGCTTAGTTTTTCAAATAGGGATAAGTGTAGTTTCTGAAATTTCGAATTAGTTTCTGCATTAGCTGAGTTTATTCTGTTTTCACTGTAATTTCATTCATTATCGCAAAAATACCCATTTCACTTGAAAACCCAAAATAGAAATGATGAATTCTAGCTCGAGCAAAATGTCATCTACGTATAGTACAAGAAATACCACTACGTTTCGTCACATCTCTTGTATACACAAGACTCATCCGGTCTTTGAATAAATCCATAAGACAGGATCACCTCATCAAACCGGATGCTCCAAGATCGTGAAGCTTACATCAATCCCCTGATTGCTTCATATAGATATTTTTCTCAAGACTTTCGTTAAGGAAAGTTGTCTTGACATCCATCTGCCAAACCTCTTAATCCATATGAGCGGCTATAGATAAGAGAATCCGGATAGACTTAAGCATAGCCACCGCCGAAATGGTCTCCTCATAATCGATGCCCTCGTTCTGAGTATACCCCTTCGTAACAAGCCTTGCTTTGAAGGTCTCTACCTTCCCGTCTGATCCTCTCTTTCTCTTATAGATCCACTTGCATCCAATGGCTTTTACACCATTGGGTGGTTCTACTAGCTCCCAGACCTGATTAGAATCCATAGATTCTATCTCAGAATTCATTGTATTTTGCCAAGTTACTACATCTTTATCTTGGAGTGCCTCGTCATAGGTCCAGGGATCAGGTTCATGTTCACCAGGGACCAAGTCCGAAGACTCTCCAAGAACATGAATCTATCGGGTTGTCTAACAACCCTCCTACTATGACGAGGTACTACCTGTCTATCCTCTGTGACACACGGTGCAGTCACTTGTGGTATGTCCTCCTGTATCGTTGGTACAGAAGTTGGTACTTCCCCTCTCACCTCCTCTAGAACAATCTTGCTCATGGGTTTGTTGTCCATCACATAGTCTTCCTCTAAAAATCGGGCATTCGTGCTAACGATGACCTTCTGATCTTTAGGACTATAGAATAAACCACCTTTCATTCCTCTAGGATAGCCTACGAACAAGCGCACTTCCGAACGAGATTCCAACTTATCAGCATCTCCCTTCAGCACATGTGCTGGACTACCCCAAATCCGAATATGTCTCAGACTGGGCATACGTTCAGTCCACAATTCTATGGGAGTAGAAGGTACTGATTTAGAAGGTACCATGTTTAGAATATACGCTGTCGTTTCCAGAGCATATCCCCTGAACGAATTCGGTAACTCCGAGAAACTCATCATCGATTAAACCATCTCCATAAGAGTCATATTCCTTCGCTCCGCCACACTGTTCTGCTGGGGTGTACCAGGTGTGGACAATTGAGATTGAATCCCAGTCTCTGATATGTAACTTCTAAACTCTCCCAAGAGGTACTCACCACCACGGTCAGACCGCAGTGTCTTGATACTTTTACCATGACGCTTCTCCACGTCCGCCTGAATTCTTTGAACCTGTCAAAGCATTCAGACTTGTGGCGCATTAAGTAAATGTATTCATACCTTGAATAATCGTCTATAAAAGAGACGAAATATTGAAAGCCACCTCTAGCCTCGATAGAGATAGGACCACACAAATCAGAATGAATCAATTCCAACACATCTTTAGTTGTATACCCCTTGGCCTTAAAAGGCCTCTTGGTCATTTTACCTTCCAAGCAAGATTCGCAGGTTGGGAAGTCCTCCACCACTAATAAACCCAAAGGTCCATCAGCTATCAACCTTTGAATTCTACTTAAGTTAATATGACCTAACGTTAGATGCCAAAGATACGTTTGGTTCATTTTCGAAGTTTCTTTTCTTTTATTATAATTAGACGATGAGTTTTTGATTTCTATTTGCATCGTGGGAGTTTTTGGTTCAAGAGTGTACAAATTGCCAACCAACGCACCAGAACAGATAATCTCTCTATTCATTTTTATAACAACTCTCTCATTAAAAGAAATAGAATACCCATCCGTAAATAATTTAGAAACTGAAATAAGATTTTTTTAAATGAAGGAACATAAAGGTAATTTCTTAAAAACAATCATTTATTTTTTTCAAAAGATAAATAGACTTCTCCCACTGCAATAGCCGCCACCTCCGTAGTATTACCATCTAGACAATTATCTCTCCCTCAGCTAGTTATCTGGTTTCCTAGAACCCCAGCAAAGAATTGCATACATGATCAATGGCTCCTATATCTACACACCAGGTACTGGTAGATAACACCAATAAACAAGTTTCAACAACTAAATAAAAAGATATACCTTGATTTTTCTCCTTTCGATGGGGATAATCCGCCTTCCAATGCCCAGTTTGCTTACACGTGAAGAACTTGCCTTTCGGCTTCTTCACTCCAACCTGAGGTCCCTGAGATCTGGTCGCCTTCTTTGCTAATACTTGTTTCTTCTTTTTCTTGCCTTTCGGCTTAGAAGTAGAATCATTTTCAGCAACAAAAGCATGAGCACTCTGATGAAAAAGCCCCTCTGTCGCCTAGAGTTCTGTCAGAAGTTCTGCTAACGAATATGTCCTTTTGTTCATATTATAGTTTAGGCAAAACTGCTCAAAACTCCTAGTAGAGACTGGAGAATGAAATCGACCTGGGTTTCCCCATCGATTTCCTCTTCAAGGACTTCCATCTCATTCAAATGAGCCATCATTTTGAGAACATGATCCCTCACGGGTGTTCCCTCAATCATGGTGGTCGTCATCAAGTTCCTCATTGCCTCATGCCTAGCGACCCGATTCTGATGTCCAAAGAGTTCCTTGAGATTGAACATCATGTCATAAGCCCTGGGAAAAGTCTGATGTTGATGTTGCAGCACATTTGACATAGAAGCCAAAATGTAACACCGCGCCATCTCGTCTGCTTTTACCCACTTCTTATAACGTTCCTTCCCCTCTTCATCAAAATTCTCACTAAGCTTTTCTGAATAGATCTCAAAGAGTATAAATTTTTATTCCTCAGCAGTCAAGACAATATCCAGGTTCCATTTCCAATCAACGTAGTTAGGGCCAGTAAGTTTATTTTCCTTTAAAATAACAGCAAGTGGGTTGAAAGCCATTTTGAAGAATCCTAAGAATCACAATGGTCAAAACATTAGTTTTTAAAATAATATTTATTCCTCAAATAATAAAATTTTAAAAACACAATCACCTCAAAACACCATGAATTTTGTACGCCACCATAGTGTGGTCGTACACAAATTCAACATTTGTAAGAGAAGGTTTTACCCATTAATTTTACTATCTTGTCAACCTTACTTTTTGACAAATAAAATTAATAGTTGGTTCCTCTTCGGCCCTACAAATAATAGCAGTGACTCCGATGGGGAGAATACTATTATTTGCATCTAGTGTTTACAATTACAAGATACTAAGGAAATTATCTAGGATTATGTGTCGTCCGATGGGGAAAATCACACACTCCTAAATAACTTCATATAATCATATCTAACCTAGTGATCCGCAAAACAAGCTCATCCGATATGGAGGAAGGCATTCAGAGCCAACACGTATGCTTGTTCGCATCACATGTCAAATTAGTGATGGAGGCCATGAGACTCTTAGAGTCCCTCTCCCACTTAGTTATTTATAATTGAGGAATTTTCACATGCATGCACGACAATCATATAAACTAAAAGGAATAAATAAGAAAAAACTAATTTTTCCAACCATTATGGCTTTAGTCTTCAATATGCCTCCAGTCGTGTCGCCACCTCGTCTCCTCCTCCTATCACCATGGGCAAGCTCCACGAAGGGGTTCTCCGAGCTGAGATAAAATGTTACTTAATTTACATCCATCGATCCTATACTCTACAAAGAAGTGTACAACAAGTCTAGATCGAAAGTAAATCACAAAGCGCGGCTAAACAATTACTGTATTTAATTATAAAAATTAAATACCAAATTTAGCCTCGTCAACCCTGAGGATTCAAATAATATTACATACATGCGCACACAATCACATACACACATATTTAGCCATAATAGTCGGATCTCGTGTCTGCAACCAAAGAGTTAGCTTACGCATATCCTACTATTATCTGGCAAAATAAAATACATGATAAGTGCAAAAATGTAACCGAATCCAAAACACACAAAACTTGAAATCATTGGCTCCGATACCAATTGTTGTGTTCCATGGGTTCTGGGTCACGCATGGGAAACCTCTCCATGTCCACGGATTAAAATTTTTAATCCGAATGGAGAACAATCTCCCAAACGACCGTCTCATCATCGTGCTAACCGATTCAAGCGATCGCTTGAATAAACGTGTTGTTCTAGCAATCAATCTTGTCCAACCGATTAGCCACGGAATAGACGATGAGTGGATTGCCGATTTTTGTGTTTATCATCGAGGTCCAAGATAATTAATCACAATTAATTAAACAATAATCAACATGTAATTAATTATCAATATGAAATAATAAGAGTAAGATCAAAGGAACCATGAGAGAAGATATACCTTCCCGTTTACCTCACGATCTTCTATCGTATGTCCCAACCCCATCTTGGACGTCGTGTGGGTGACGATCTTCCTAGAACCAAAGTCTCCAAGGCACGTTCTTCTCCTCCCTAGCTTGGCCAAAACCCTAGGGAGAAGAAGAGGTCTTCTTCTTCCTCAACTTGTAGCCGCCTGAACCCCAACCTCCAAGGAGGTTGCCGCCGGCCACAAGTCCCTTTGTGCCACCGGCCACCACAAGGTGATGCACCGGCCAAAGGGGAAGGGAAAGAAGAATAAGTAGATGAAGACAGAAAGAGTTCCCTCCTCTCCAAAACCTAGCTGTCGGATCAACTCTTATCACCTCCTCACATGCCGCCAGCCACCACAAAGTGAGTTACACCAGCACCGCCTCCTTCTCCTTGCTGCCGCATGACCTAGAGCACAAGAGGAAAGGGATATGGAAGGATGAGGAAGAATAAGAGAAATCTTCCAAGTCCCTAGCACCACCTCCTCCCTTCTTCTCTATTGCCGTCGGCCTAGACCTAGGAGAGAGAATAAGAGAGGGAGAGTTAAGAGAGAAAGAGAGGCTCTAGGGTTCTCTTTGTTAGGATGTATACTAAAAGCCTTGCTGAACATCTACATTTTGAAAGAGAATCACAGAATCACACGTTGCATATTTATATTAGTATATGCACAAAATGTCTCATACTTTGCATTGTAGATAACATGGTGTGTGGTGATACACAAAAGATCATGTTATTAGTTCCTTGCAGAAGTATAAAAAAGAGGCTCACAACCGAGATGGAGTTGGACAAACCATCGGGATGATTGTAGTATAATTAGGTGTGGTTTGTCTTAACCATAGAATTACACTAGTGCGCTTTGTGTGCATTGAGAAGGACCAAAATAGAGGTCATCCAATTTATACTGACTTTATAATTGGATTAGACCTTGGTTTTATATTATGGTGTACAATATCTAAATCCCGATATAATAACGGGCACGTGTATTTAATTATTATTTCTTTGATTTACCAATAGACGAGATCTATTCTGCTAGATCGATAGGCCCGGTAAGTTGGGAAGGAACAAGTCTCAGCTGGGAGAGGAGGTGATCGGCGGCCGGAAAACAAGGAATCATCCTTGTTGGCGCCGGCAGGCTTGAAGTGGAAGGAAGGTGGTAGCTGCGGGTGTGTGTGGGAGGAAGAGGAGATTTGTTCTCCGTTTCTCTTCCTCTTCTTCATCTTCCTATCCTCCTACACCTCAGCTCCCTTGTGGCCGGAGCTCCTTGGACGGTGGTGGCTGTCGGTGGCGCAAGGTGGAGGAGAAGGAGGAGGTGGCCGACACAAGGAAACCCTAGGTCCTAGGGTTTTTATGTTGGTGTTTGGAAGAGGATTGAAGAAGGTGATTAATTTGGACCCTTGGTGACTCCGTGTCTTGGTAGCTCGTCGCCAACACGATGTCCAAGAGGGGAGGGTCATACGGTAGAAGACTGCAAGGTAAAAGGCGAATCTCTCTTTGCCTCCTTGTTTGTTTTTCTTGTTATTGCATGTGTTTTCAATTAATTATCATAGTTTAATTAATTGTTAATTAATATTGATAATTAATTGTGCCATGGACCCCGATAATAAACACAAAAACCGGCGATCCATTCGTCGTCTTTTCCGCGGTCACTTGATTCATAAAGTTACAAGGCCTTACTCTTGAGTTTGGCTAAGTTGTGACATGAATCAATTGATACGATGACGAGACGGTTATTTAGGAGACGGGTCTCTATTCGGATTAAATTTTAATCCGTAGACATATAGAGGTCTCTCATGTTTGACCCCGTGTTCGCTTAGGAAACCCGCCGAGCTATACCCGGCAACCATCAATTGGTATCAGAGTTGAGGTTTCCGGTTTTGTGTGTTTAGGATTCGGTTAATTTTTTACGCATTATCATATATTTTATTTTGCTTAATGATATGTGGATGTGCGTGGGCTAACTCTTTATTGCAGGCACTAGATTCCAACTTATCATTGCCAAAATAATAAATATATATGATTGGTTGTGCAATTTTTGTAATTAAATAAATCCTCGGGGTTGATGAGGCTAAATTAGGTATTTAATATTTGTAATTAAATATGGCACCTGTTTAGCCGTGCATTTATTTACTTTCGATCTAGATTACATGTACACTCCTTCGTGGAGTATAGGATTGATGGATGTAAATATTTAGCTGCTCATCTCGGCTCAGAGATCCCTTCATGGAGGATTGCGCATGGATAGGGAGGAGTGGACGAGGTGGCGACATGACTGGAAGCGCATTGGAAACCAAGGCCATGATAGTTGAAAAATCTAGGATTTTTCATGTTTATTATGTTGGTTTATGTGCTTGTTGTGTCTGTGTGCATGAAAATCCTCAACATAAATAACTAAGTGGGAGAGGGACCCTAAGGGTCCCGCGGCCTCCATTTCTAATTTGACAAGTGATGCGAACAAGTCTGTGCGTCAGCTCTGAGTGCCATCCTCCCCATCGGATGAGCTTGTTCTGCGGATCACTGGGTTAGACAAGATTATAGGAGGTTATTTAGGAGCATGTGATTTTCCCCATCGAAAGACACATAATCTGAGGTAATCTTCTTAGTATCATGTAATGGTAAACACTTAGATGCAAATAATAGTATCCTCCCCATCAGAGTCACTGTTATTATTTGTAGGGCCGAAGAGGACCAACTATTAATTTTACTTATCAAAAAGTTAGGTTGCAAGATAGTAAAATTAATGGGTAAAACCTCCTCTCACAATGTAGAATTCGAATACGTCCACACCATCGTGGCATACGATATTCTCGATGTTTTGAGGTGTTGGTTGATTTTGAAAATTTATTGTTTGAGGAATCAATTTATTTTCGAAATCTAAAGTGTGTGATTCTTGTGATTCTCAGGTGTTTTCAAAATGGATCTAGACCCACTTGATTTAATTCAAAGAGAAAACGAACTTAATGCCCCTAGTAATAATGATTGGGAATTAAACCTGGACATTGTCGAACTGCCGAGGAATCCAAATGTGATCTTGTTGAGTTCTGTGCGGAATAACCTAGCGAGATTAATGGTGAAGAGGAGATGGAATATTTTAGGCAATGGCTAGAAGCAGACGAGATGACTCAGAGTCATAAACATCAGGCTTCTTCCATTACTAGTGATAAAACTTCGAAGCTCGATGAACTCGTCGGACACCATGATCGGGCCGCTAGGCAAGAAGTCATGAAGAACTTGACAACAACCACCATGGTTGAGGGTATGCCCGTGAGGGAACGTGTTCTCAAGATGATGGCTTGGCTGAAAGAGACGGAAATCCTTGGAGCACTAATCGATGGGGAAACCTAGGTCGATCTCATCCTCCAATCTCTACCAAGGAGTTTTGAGAAGTTTCGCTTAAGCTACAATATGGGCAAACGTTCATATTCGTGGGCAGAACTTCTGACAGAACTCGAGGCGGCAGAGGCGTTTTCTCTTCAGAGTTCACATACTTTCATTGCTCAAGGAGTTTCTACTTCTAAACCGAAAGGAAAGAAGAAGCAACAAGCTGGGGCAAAGAAAGTAGCAGGATTACAGGAACCTCAGAGTTGCATGAAGAAGCCGAAAGGCAAGTGCTTCGTGTGCAAGCAGTCTGGACATTGGAAGGCAGACTGTCCCCACCGTCAGAGTAATAATTCAGTTATATCTTTTTCGTTTGTCATTGTAACATGTTTAGCGGTGATATCTACCAGTACCTGATGTATAGATACGGATGACACTAATCATGTCTGCATTTCTTTGCAGGGGTTCCAAGAAACCCGACGACTAGCTGAGGAGGAGATTACCATCTACATGTGATAGGCTACAGAGATGACTTTTACAGTGGAAGTTATTTATTTATGTATTTTAGATAGGATAATAAAGTTTTGGTTTTAAAGAGATTGCTTTTATGTACTTAATTTTTTTTTATGGAAAGAACTTTTGGTTTAGTTTCTGAAATAAGATATTCTATTGCTTTTATTATTAAATGTGGAATAGAAGGATTATCTATTAAAGTACATAGATAGGCAATTGGTTCATTTTAAAACCAAAAGCTCCCATGATGCAATTAGATGTTAAATAGCTTATCATCTAACCAAAGTAAGAGAAAGACCCCTTTTGTGATGAACCAAACATATCTTTGGCCTCTAAGGCTTGGTCTCAACCTTAGTAGAATTCAAAGGATGATAGCCAATGGGCCCTTGGGATCATTGGTAGAGGAATACTTCCTATACATTTGAATCTTACTTGGAAGGTATGAAGAGCAAGAGGCTTTTTCAAGCCAAAGGGCATAGAGCCAAAGGTATGTAGGAGTTGGTTCATCCTGATAAGTATAGGTCCTTAGTCTATCCAGAATAGAGGTAGCCTTGAATACTTCGTTTATTATATAGACAATTATTCAAATGTCAAAGTACATTTACTTGATGTACCGCAAGACTGAATACTCTAATGAGATCAAAGAATTCGAGACTGATGCGGAGAAACATCATGGTAAAAGTATGGTGACATTACGATTAGATCGTAGTGACAAGTACCTCTTGGGATAGTTGTAGGACTTACTTATCGGAGATTGGGAATCAATCCCAATTCACTGCACCCGGTATGTCCCAACAGAACGGTGTAGCACAGAGAAGGAAAAGGTCTCTCTCTTATGGCAATGGTTAGGACAATGATAAGCTACTCTAAGATTAGCCAGATTTGTTCTTTGATATGCTCTGGATACAACAGCGTATGTGCTTGATACTATCTAGGTCAATAGTCTCTAAACCCATAGAAATGTAGACTGAGCGAAAGTCTAGTCTAAGACATGTTCAGATTTGGGGTAGTTCAGCACATGTGCTGAAGAGAGATACTGATAAAGTTGGAATCTAGTGCGCCTATTCATAGGCTATCCTAGGGGAACAAAAGGTGGTTTAATAGTCCTAAGGATCAGAGGATGTTCGTTGGTACGAATGTCTGATTCTTAGTAAAGGACTATGTAATAAACCATATACCCATGAGTAGAATTATTCTTGAAAAAATCAAAAAGGGGTCATTCTAACCTTAGTACCAACTGTACAAGAGGGAATACCACAAGTCATTGCACCTCGTGTCACAGAAGATACACAGGGGATACCTTATCGTAGTGGGAGAGTTGTTAGTCAACCTAAAGGAATTATGTTCTTGGAGAGTCTTTGGACTTGGTCCTTGGTGAACATGAACCAGATCCCTGGACTTATGACGAGGATCATCCGCTTTGAAGAGATAAATCCAGTCATATGGACTTGTTCAAAGGACGGATGAGATTGTGTATATAAGTGATGTGATGGAAACGAAGTGATATTCTTGTGCTATACGTAGATAATATTTTGATGATTGGCAATAATAACGAAATACTGTCAGACGTAAGGGTATGGTTGCCCAAACAATTATGAAGGACTTGGAGTAGTAAGACACGTCATTGGGGATCAATGATTTAAGGGATCCCCAAACAAGGATGATGTGCTCATCCCAAGCTTCATACAAGACCCTGCCCTAGCTTGTTTTAGTATGGAAACCTCCAAGAAAAGTTTTATACTTTTCAGCTGTGGAGCTACTCTATCTAAGGAGATATGTTTAGAACATCAAAGGAGATAGAGTAGGTAATGGCGGTTCCTTTAGCATCAGCTATAGGAAGCCTCATGTATGCTAAAAACGAGACCAGATATCTGTTATATCGTGGGCATGGTTAGCAGATATCGGAGTAACCTAGGTCAAGGAAATTGGATTGCGGTAAAACGTATATTAGTGCTTGAGAAGGACTAAGGATTATATGTTGGTTTACCGGGCGGACCAATCTCCTGTGGGTTATATGGATACAAAATTCCAATCAGATAGGGGCAAATATGAGTATTCCTCGGGGTTTTGTGTTTACTTTAGGAGGTGGAACCATTGTATGGGAGAGTGTCGCATAGTGGTTGCGTGATAGACTCCACCATGGAAGCTGGATAATGACAGTCTCTAAGGCAGCCAAGAGAGCTACATGGTTCAGAAACCTCAAGATGGACTTCGATGTGATTCCTGGTTTGCTCAGAACTATCACATTTTGTTATGATTAAAATGGTGCTGATGCAAACTCGAAGGAATCACGAGTCCATAAAGCGAGGAAACACATAGAGCATCAGTACCACCCAGGAGAGGAATAGCTGTTGTTGCCTAGGTTACATCAAAGGATGACCTAGGAAGATCTTTTCACTGAGGCCTTGGTAGTGAGAGCTTTTAGGCATGTGGAGGATCGAGTGGTCAGATGTAAGGCATTTTGAGGACAGGAAAGTCATTTAGTATAAGTGGGAGATTATTAGGATGTATACTAAAAGCCTTGCTTTTAGTCAAGAAGATGATTTTGAAAGAGAATCACAGAATCACACGTTGCATATTTATATTAGTATATGCACAAAATGTCTCATACCTTGCATTGTAGATAACATGCTGTGTGGTGGTGCACAGAAGATCATGTTATCAGTTCCTTACAGAAGTATAAGAAAGAGGCTCACAACCGAGATGGAGTTGGACAAACCATCGGGATGGTTGTAGTGTAATTAGGTGTGGTTTGTCTTAACCATAGAATTACACTAGTGCGCTTTGTGTGCATTGAGTAGGACCAAAATAGAGGTCATCCAATTTATACTGACTTTATAATTGGATTAGACCTCGATTTTATATTATGGAGAACAATCTCTAAATCCCGATATAATAACGGGCATGTGTATTTAATTATTATTTCTTTGATTTACCAATGGGCGAGATTTATTCTGCTAGATCGATAGGCCCGGTAAGTTGGAAAAAAATATTGTCTACATGGTGTGCCATTGATTATTGACAGAATCCGTGTCCTGGTGAGTCGAGATGATAATGCCCCCTTGATGAGCTCATAAGGAACATCATGTTAAATCTTGCAAGTGGACTATGGTCCAACATGATGAAAAGGTTGAGTGGTACTAGTTAAGGATCAAAAGGATGATTAATAAAAATTGTCAGTAATTTAAATTAATCGTCGGACATTCGATATCATAAACACGGGGAGATGGATGACTCATAATAGGTGGAGCCCATATGAAAATATGGGGGTTGGTGAGGAAGTTCAATGGGGATCCTTTAGTGGAATGAATCTCCATTAATGGATCGGATTTCGATCCATTAGCGGGCCAAAACCCAACTCCTTCTCATGGTCCCTACCATAGCCCTCTATATACCCCATAGGAATCATGAAACAAAGGCTAATTAATCATGGAATTAATCCACAATTACTCACCAAAAGCCAAAACCCAAAAACACTCTCCTTCTCTCTCTTTGGGTTGCCACAACCCTCCTTGAGGCCGGCAACAACAAAGAGAAAAAGGAGAAAGGACAGACCTCTTCTCCTCCGGTTTCTTCTTGCTCTCTTCTCTCCTTTGGCCGGAGCAATCTTAGAGATAGCTAGAACCGGTGGAGCAAAGGAGAAAAAGGGTTGTTGGTGGTCTTTTGTCACCGGAACAAGGAAGAATAAGGAGGAGCACTTGGGTTTTGTTTTTCTCGACCTTCTTCCTCATCCATTGCATCCTCTCTTGTGGTCGAAGTCTCCTTGAGGCAAGGAACAAGTCTCAGCTGGGAGTGGAGGTGATCAGTGGCCGGAAAACAAGGAATCATCCTTGTTGGCGCCGGCGGGCATGAAGAGGAAGGAAGGTGGCGGCTGCGGATGTGTGTGGGAGGAAGAGGAGATTTGTTCTCCCTTTCTCTTCCTCTTCTTCATCTTCCTATCCTCCTACACCTCAGCTCCCTTGTGGCCAGAGCTCCTTGGACGGTGGTGGTTGCCGGTGGCGCAAGGTGGAGGAGAAGGAGGAGGTGACCGGCGCAAGGAAACCCTAGGTCCTAGGGTTTTTGTGTTGGAGTTTGGAAGAGGCTTGAAGAAGGTGATTAATTTGGACCCTTGGTGACTCCGCATCTTGGTAGCTCGTCGCCCACACGATGTCCAAGAGGGGAGAGTCATACGGTAGAAGACTGCGAGATAAAAGACGAGGTATATCTCTCTTTGACTCCTTGTTTATTTTTCTTGTTATTGCATGTGATTTCAATTAATTTTCATAGTTTAATTAATTGTTAATTAATATTGATAATTAATTGTGTCATGGACCCCGATAACACAAAAACCGGGGATCCATTCATCGTCTTTTTCGCGGTCACTTGATTCGGAAAGTTACAAGGCCTTACTCTTGAGTTTGACTAAGTTGTGACTTGAATCAATTGATACAATGATGAGACGGTCGTTTGGGAGACGGGTCTCTATTCTGATTAAATTTTAATCCGTAGACATAGAGAGGCCTCTCATGTTCGACCCCGTGTTCGATTAGGAAACCCGCTGAGCAATACCCGACAACCATCACTCTTGTGTTGGATGCCTTGGTCTCATGACTCTATGGGAGTATATAGGGCTACAATAGGGACCATGAGGAGGAGTTGGGTTTTGGCCACCTAATGGATCAAGACCCGATCCATCAATGAAGATCCATTCCACCAAAGGATCCTCATTAATCTACCTCATCAACCCCCATATTTAAATATGGGCTCCACCTATTATGAGTACAAGAACTCCCCATGTTTAAGATATCGAATGCCCGTTAATTAATTAAATTACCGACAATTTAATTAATTAACATCTAACTTCTTGAGTAGTATCACTCAACTTTATCATCATGTTGGACCAAGTCCACCTAAAGGATTTAACATGATGAACTTTATGAGCTTCTCAAGGGGACATCATTAACTCGACTCACCAGGACACGGATTCCTTCTATAATCAACGACACACCATGTAAATAGTATTATTTCTCAACTTACCGGGCCTATCGATTTAACAGAATAAATCTCGCCCAAATCAAAGTAATAAATATTAAGTACATGTGTCCGTTATTATATCAGGATTAAGAGCATGTACTCCATAATAACTGAGGTCTGATTCAATTATATAGTTAGTATAAATTGAATTACCTCTGTGTCGGCCCTGCTCAATACACACATAGCGCACTAGTGTAATTCTATGGTCAAGATAAACCAATACCAAATTCCACTACAACCATCCCGATGGTTTGTCCAAATCCATCTCGGTTGTGAGCCTCTATATATACTTTACAAGAGACTGATAACATGATCTTCTGTGTGACACCACACACCATATTATCCACAATATAAAGTATTCGACAATATGCACATAACTAATATAAATATGCAAACAGTTATCATGGGATTCTCATTTCAAAATGTAGATGTCTATATAAAAGAAAGGCTTTTAGTATACATTCTAACAGGAGTCCGCCACACATTTCTGTTTGACACTCCTCCATACTATGGCTCCACCTCCCAAAGTAAACACATACCCCGAGGTAAACTTAGTTTTAACCCTATCTGATTGGAAGTCAGAATCTATGTAACCCATAAGGAGTAATTGATCTACCTGGTAAACTAGCATATAATCCCTAATCATTTTCAAGTACTTCAATATATGTTTTACCGCAGTCCAATATCCTTGTCCTAGATTACTCTGATATCTGCTAACCATGCCCATGACAAAACAGATATTAGGTCTTGTACACAACATAGCATACATGATGTTTCCTACAACCGAGGCATAAGGAACCACCTTCATCTCCCCTATCTCCTTTGATGTTTTAGGACACATCTCCTTAGATAGAGGAACTCCATGCCTAAAAGGTAGAAAACCTTTCTTGCAGTTTTACATGCTAAAACGAGCAAGGACAGTGTCTATGTATGAAGCTTGAGATAAGCACAACATCCTTTTCTTGCTATCCCTTATAACGTTGATCCCAAGGATGTGTCCAGCTTCTCCTAAGTCCTTCATATCAATCTGTTTGGACAACCATACCCTTACATCTAATAACACATTGACATTATTGCCAATGAGCAAAATGTCATCTATTTATAGTTTAAGAAATACCACTACGTTTCCGTCACATCTCTTGTATACACAAGACTCATCCGGTCATTGAATAAATCTATAAGATAGGATTACCTCATCAAACCGGATGTTCCAGGATCATGAAGCTTGTTTCAATCCATAAATAGACCGATTAAGACTACACATGAGATGCTCTTTGCCCTTTGTAATGAATCCCTCTAATTGCTTCATATAGATGTTTTCCCCAAGACTTCCGTTAAAGATAGTTGTCTTGACATCCATCAGCCAAACCTCTTAATCTATATGAGCGGCTATAGATAAGAGAATCCGGATAGACTTAAGCATGACCACCGGCGAAAAGGTCTCCACATAATCGATGCCCTCTTTCTAAGTATACCCCTTCGCAACAAGCCTTGCTTTGAAGGTCTCTACCTTCCCGTCTGATCCTCTCTTTCTCTTGTAGATCCACTTGCATCCAATGGCTTTTACACCATTGGGTGGTTCTACTAGCTCCCATACCTAATTAGAATTCATAGATTCTATCTCAGAATTCATTGCCTTTTGCCAAGATACTGCATCTTTTTCATGGAGTGCCTCGTCATAGGTCCAGGGATCAGGTTCATGTTCACCAGGGACCAAGTCCGAAGACTCTCCCAAGAACATGAATCTATCGGGTTGTCTAACAACCCTCCCACTATGACGAGGTACTACATGTAGGACCGGTGCCATCGTTAGAGGGGGGGGGTGAATATCGATCGTTAAATCTTCGGAGAAAACCTTTCGGATCTTCATTCTAGACTCAGAGTTAGTGCAGCGGAAAATATACAGAATAAAGAAAACAAACAACAACACAGCGCACGCGGGATTTTACTTGGTTCCCGACCCCCCAGGGTCAGTACATCCAAGGCCTAAGCACGGGAACGCCCGTCCACTAATGGTCTCCTTTCCGGACTTTCCGGAGGCGGAGACCCGTCTTATAGTGCAGGAATTACAATCAAAGATATATAAAACTAAGTACGGAATTGTAAATTCAAACCGAACAAACAAGATCTGAAACTCGACTGATCTGGACCTCTGAAGTACCGCGCACTTCCTCCTGGAGCCTCCTGGTCATAGAGCTTCGTCGTTAGAGCTTTGTCTTCACTTGGGAAGCTTAGAATCATGATTGGAAGTCGTGTGTTGAGCCTTGGGGTCGAGGCCCCTTTTATAGGCTTCATTCGGGCGCCTGTGATCACCGGGGCGCCCCAATGGGCTTGGTCAGACCTCATCTCTGCGCCGAACTCGCCGCAGCTTATAAGCTTCTTGACCAGAGCGCCCTGGACCGCCCAGGCGCCTGAATGAACCCAGTCAAAGCTTATTTCTGCTTCGAACTCGCAGCAGCAAATATAGCTTTGAACCCGAGCGTCTGTATTGATGGGGGCGCCTGAATGGAACCTGATTTTTCTTCCTTCAATGGGGGCACCCCAGTTGATGGGGGCGCCTGGATGAAAGGGTTTCTTTCCTCCTTTTAATGGGGGCGCCTCCTTCAATGGGGGCGCCTAGCAGGCTGGTCTTCCAGCCCCTTTGGGTGTTGTTGCCTGCTTTGTCTTCCATTCTAGGTATCTGCAAGATACATAAATACAAAGCAAATACACACACAACCTTAGCCATAATGAGATGGTTCTGACTTCGGATTTCCACGAAACCCTAGGTCGAACCGACGCAAGTTCCCACCCCCGGGAACGCGCCTTTCACCTACTCCTCTCAAGAGACGGTTGCCACCCAGTCCATTCGGGTGGACTTTTGCTTAGCCTCCGATACTCTTGGATCTCGAGACGTCCAAACCTCGACCCGTCTCTACTTCTATCCTTAGTGATCGCTAAGCTAAGTTGCTCAATCCCTCGGACCAAGACTTCATGCCCAAACCCTAGGTCCAGACTTCGGTGCCCAACCCTCGGGCAGGTCTTCGTGCCCAATTCCTCGAAACAGGTCTTCAGTGCCCAACCCTCGGCCAGGACTTCTTGCCCAGTCCTCGACCAGGACTTCGTGCCCAACCCTCGGTCAGGTCTTAGGTGCCCAGCCCTCAGTCAGTACTTAGTGCCGAATCCTTGATCAGACTTCGTGCCCAATTCTTTGAACCAGGACTTATTGCCTAGGTTTACTAGGACTATCTTTCACTTTGGTACTCCTCCTTTGCTCACCCTTCCCTTGTTCAATATATCACTGACTTAAGTATATTGTCAAACATTAAAACACTTAAAGAGGACATCACTGATGCAACTTGCACCAATACTACTTGTCTATCATTTGTGACACGCGGTGCAGTCACTTGTGGTATGTCCTCCTGTGTCGTTGGTAATAAGGTTGGTACTTCACCTCTATGAAGCCCATGAACAATCTTGCTCATGGGTTTGTTGTCCATCACATAGTCTTCCTCTAAAAATCGGGCATTCGTGCTAACGATGACCTTCTAATCTTTAGGACTATAGAATAAACCACCTTTCATTCCTCTAGGATAGCCTACGAACAAGCGCACTTCCGAACGAGATTCCAACTATCAGCATCTCCCTTTAGCACATGTGCTAGACTATCCCAAATCCAAATATGTCTCAGACTGGGCTTACGCTCAGTCCACAATTCTATGGGAGTAGAAGGTACTAATTTAGAAAGTACCATGTTTAGAATATACACTGTCGTTTCCAGAGCATATCCCCTGAACGAATTCGGTAACTCCGAGAAACTCATCATCGATTAAACCATCTCCATAAGAGTCATATTCCTTCGCTCCGCCACACTGTTCTGCTGGGGTGTACCAGGTGTGGACAATTGAGATTGAATCCCAGTCTCTGATATGTAACTCCTAAACTCTTCCAAGAGGTACTCACCACCACGGTCAGACCGCAGTGTCTTGATACTTTTACCATGACGCTTCTCCACATCCGCCTGAATTCTTTGAACCTGTCAAAGCATTCAGACTTGTGGCGCATTAAGTAAATGTATTCATACCTTGAATAATCGTCTATAAAAGAGACGAAATATTAAAAGCCACCTCTAGCCTCGATAGAGATAGGACCAAACAAATCAGAATGAACCAATTCCAACACATCTTTGGTTGTATACCCCTTGGCCTTAAAAGGCCTCTTGGTCATTTTACCTTCCAAGCAGGTTGGGAAGTCCTCCACCACTAATAAACCCAAAGGTCCATCAGCTATCAACCTTTGAATTCTACTCAAGTTAATATGACCTAACGTTAGATGCCAAAGATATGTTTGGTTCATTTTCGAAGTTTCTTTTCTTTTATTATAATTAGACGATGAGTTTTTGATTTCTATTTGCATCGTGGGAGTTTTTGGTTCAAGAGTGTACAAATTGCCAACCAACGCACCAGAACAGATAATCTCTCTATTCCTTTTTATATCAACTCTCTCATTAAAAGAAATAGAATACCCATCCGTAAATAATTTAGAAACTGAAATAAGATTCTTTCTAAATGAAGCTACATAAAGGTAATTTCTTAAAACCAAACATTTATTTTTTTCAAAAGATAAATAGACGTCTCCCACTACAATAGCCGCCATCTCCGTAGCATTACCCATGTAGACGGTAATCTCTCCCTTAGCTAGTCATCTGGTTTCCTGGAACCCCTGCAAAGAATTACAGACATGATCAGTGGCTCCCATATCTACACACCAGGTACCGGTAGATAACACCGATAAACATGTTTCAACAACTAAACAAAAAGATATACCTTGATTTTTCTCCTTTCGACGGGGACAGTCTGCCTTCTAATGTCCAGTTTGCTTGCACGTGAAGCACTTGCCTTTCGACTTCTTCACTCCAGCCTGAGGTCCCTGAGATCTAGTCGCCTTCTTTGGTAATACTTGTTTCTTCTTCTTCTTTCCTTTTGGCTTAGAAGTAGAAACATTTTCAGCAACAAAAGCATGAGCACTCTGATGAAAAAGCCCCTCTGCTACCTGGAGTTTTGTCAGAAGTTTCGCCAACGAATATGTCCTTTTGTTCATTTTATAGTTCAGGCAAAACTGCTCAAAACTCCTAGGTAGAGACTGGAGAATGATATCGACCTGGGTTTCCCCATCGATCTCCTCTCCAAGGACTTCCATCTCATTCAAATGAGCATTCATTTTGTGGACATGATCCCTCACAGGTGTTTCCTCAATCATGGTGGTCGTCATCAAGTTTCTCATTGCCTCATGCCTAGCGGCTCGATTCTGATGTCCGAAGAGTTCCTTTAGATTGAACATCATATCATAACCCGTGGGAAAAGCCTGATGTTGTTGTTGCAGCACATTTGACATAGAAGCTAAAAAGTAACACCGCGCCATCTCGTCTGCTTTTACCGACTTCTTATAACGTTCCTTCTCCTCTTCATCAGAATTCTCACTATACTTTTTAGGATAGATCTCAAAGAGTACAAATTTGTACTCCTCAGCAGTTAAGACAATATCCAGGTTCCATTTCCAATCAATGTAGTTAGGGCCAGTAAGTTTATTTTCTTTTAAAATAACAGCAAGTGGGTTGAAAGCCATTTTGAAAAATCTTGAGAATCACAATGGTCAAAACATTAGTTTTTAAAATAATATTGATTTATCAAATAATAAAATTTTAAAAACACAAACACCTCAAAGAACCGTGAATTTTGTATGCCACGATAGTGTGGTCGTATACAAATTCAACATTTGTAAGAGAAGGTTTTACCCATTAATTTTATTATCTTGCCAACCTTACTTTTTGACAAATAAAATTAATAGTTGGTTCCTCTTCGGCTCTACAAATAATAGCAGCGACTCCGATGGGGAGGATACTATTATTTACATCTAAGTGTTCACCATTACACGATACTAAGGTAATTATCTAAGATTATGTCTCTTCCGATGGGGAAGATCACACGCTCCTAAATAATTTCCAATAACTATATTTGACCTAGTGATCCACGAAAGAAACTCTTCCGATATGGAGGACGACACTCAGAGCCAACGCGCAAGTTTATTCGCATCACATGTCAAATTTGTAATGGAGGTCACGAGACTCATGGATTCCCTCTCCCACTCAGTAATTTAAAATTGAGGAATTTTCAAGCACACACAACATGCATATCAAACAATAAGCAATAAATATAATAAAAATTAAAATTTTCAACTATTATGGCCTTTTGTTCTCCAATACGCCTCCAATACGCCTCCCATCGTGTCGCCACCTCGTCTCCACCTTCATACACCATGCGCAAGCCATGAAGGAGTTCCGAGCCGAAATAAAAAACTATTTTAATTTACATCCATCGATCCTATACTCCAGACGGAGTGTACAACAAATCTAGATCGAACGTAAATTAAAATGGGCAGCTAAACAATGTCGTATTTAATTACAAAAATTAAATAATAATCTAGCCTCGTCAACCCCGAGAATTCAAAAATTATTACAACCATACACACACAATCACATACAATCACATTAAGTCATAATAGTCAGATATTATGCCTGCAACCAAAGAGTTAGTCTACGCACATCCTACTATTATCCGACATAAAATTATATATGATAAAATGCATGAAAGTAACCGAATCCAACATACACAAAACTGGAAACCTTGGCTCTGATACCAATTGTTTGTTTGGTCATGTATGGGAATCCTTTCCATGTCCTCGGATTAAAATTTTATTAATTAAAACAAATCCAGATGGAAAGAAATTTTAGGATCGTTGTCGGTCGATAGAGGGGAGTGAATATCGACTTGAAAAATTCTTCGAAAGTACGTTGCAAAACTCCCATTAATCGTCTTTCTATCAGGTTTGTACGCAAATGAAAATAATAGAAAAAGAAAGACAAACCACAAATGACACGCGGGTTTTTAATTGGTTCCCAACCCCCCACGGTCAGTACGTCCTAGGCTTAAGCACTCAATCGAGAGTCCACTAATGGTCTCCTTTCCGGACTTTCCAGAGGCGGAGAAACCCGTCTTACAGTTATGTTTACAAGCAAGGAATAAAAGAAATTAGTATGTAAATAAAAGCAAACCAAAACAACTTGGCCAACTCTAGAAGTCCGAAGCGCTGCATACTTCTTCCTGGAGCCTCCTTGGTCGCAGAGCTTCGACTTGAGCGCTTTTTCATTGCAGAGAATGCTTAGATTGATGTGGAAGTTGATGTCCTGCAATGAGGGGTCGAACCCCTTTATATAGGACCTTCTAGGACGCATGTGATGCCTTGGGCTCCTGCCACGTCACGGTCAAAGTTCATCCTTTGCACCGAAATCGCAGGGCTGATAAAATTGCCTTCCCACGTGCCTGTTAAGCCTCAGGTGCCTGCCACATGATCAACACGTGACCTGCTGCTTTGATCCGTCGCAGACCTTCCCAGGCGCCTAGGACCAATCAGGCGCCTGAGATGTTGGGCGCCTGACCCTTATGGGGAGCCTGAGTTACCAGGCGCCTGATTCAACTCAGGCGCCTGGGAACCCTTTCCCAGGTCAGCTTTGCTTTGTGTTTTGTTCTCCTATGTTACCTCCAACTCTAGGTACCTGCAAGACAACAAACACAAAACAAAACATACAAATAATCTTAGTCTTAAAGATTGGTTCTGACTTTGGATTTCACCCGAAATCTTAGGTCGAAATTACGCCTAATGTTCCCTTTCCCGGGGAATGCGTCCTCACCTACTACACACTGAAGAAGTTGTGTTTGCCAATCAGAACCTCCGATTGGACTTTCACTTAGCCTCCGAGAACATGAATCTCGAGACGTCCGTCCTCGACCAGTCTCTACTTCTGTTCGCGATTCCCTCTCGACTAAAGCCTTTGCCATCCTGGACCTTCATTTGGACTTTTGCTCGGCCTCTGAGAACTAAGATCACGAGACGTCCGACCTCGACCCACCTCTACTTCTATCCGCCATCCTCGCTCGGCAAAGACTCCGTTGCCCGATCCCTAACCAGGACTTGCCGGAGAAGAAAAGTGGGGGGTTGTCGGAGAAGACAATCGGAGGATAGACGTCCGAAGGCGTTACCGGAACCCTAGCAGAGCAAGCAGCAGCAGCAACAAGTCACTGGAAGAGAGAAGGCAATGGTGAGGACCGCAACCTAAGCTCCTATATATAGGGGGCAGCAGCTAATACCAGCCATCCAATGAAAGCCTCGGGAGAAGGCAAGATTGAATCGGGGCCCTCCGATTAAATCCGTGGGGAATCTTGAGACTCGATGGGATGCACGTACATTCCCGACGACAGACGATTTGACGCCCGAGGCACCGGTAACTGGTGACAGACGCTTTGGCACCCGAGGAACTATTTTCTGGTGGATGCGTGGCTTCGCCAATTGATGCGGTAATCATGAGGGGAGATACGAAGCAACTTGTATCACGAATAAGATGGATGGGACAATCGAAGAGACATGGACCCGCCGGCCAGGCGGCTGGGGCGGAAAGGGTTGGCCCGATCCAGACCCCTAGTGAATCATGGGTGGGCACGCTCCCACGGACCCCCAGCTCGGTTCCCAGTCAGATGCGGGGCAGCCCACGCTCCCTGGGTACCAACTGACCGAGCGTCCCGACTCCGATCATGAGGGTGGAGTATCGCTCTCTAGTGTCTCGCCTGGCTAAATCACTCGATCGCGCATTCACCCGAGTGGTCGACACTTAGAGACTATTACGCTCAAATGTCTCAATCAGTCACCTGCCAAGCCGAGCCAACCAATCATTCTCTCACCTGAGTCACCCTCGCTAACAAATCGCCCGAGTGGTGAACACATAGAAGCAAAAACAATCAAAGGAGTGCGAACGAAAAAGGATTTATATTAAAAGGTAGTGAAGTACAGAACTCGAGGCGAGCCTCTACAAAGCAATAGAAAAGAAAGGAAAAAACAAAAACCCAACCCTCACTTGAAGGGTCGGTAGACCACCTCAGGTATGTTCTGATACATGCCAGACATCTTGATCACCGAGGCGGGCAGGTCGGGGGGAATGTGTCCACTTTGACTATGCAGCTCAAAGATGTTGGACTGTTGGTGCCTCAACATGGCTCTAAGCCGTTCAGACACCTGCTGGGTGAACTCCGCAGAGTTTACATATGCGACTCTGCTGACATTCCATCGAGCTGCCTCATCCGCCTTGTGTGCCCTTAGCTCCACAAGCTCCACCTGAGCTGCCGCCCAGGTCGCCTGCTGCTCGAGCAGCAGACCCAACTCCTCGGCCTGGGCACGCACCTCACCCTCCCGATCGGCCAGTTGACTCATCAGCATGCCGACCTCCTGCTCCTTGGCCGCCAGCTGGGCACGTAGAGGCTCGGCAGCCTGGTGAGCCTCATGGAGCTTGGCTTGAGTCTTCTGGAGTTCCTCTTGCAGCCGGTCCTTGATCCTCCAAGCTCGGCATTGTGTGTGCTCGGCCTGGGCGACCGCTGCGTCAGCAGACACGATCTGCACTTGGGAGGTCTCCAGCTGCTCCTTCGAATGCGTCAGTAGGTCCTGCAGCGTGATCACCTCGGCCCGCAGACCATTTAAGGAAGCATCATCGGAAGCCAGCTGACTGTGTCGGAGCTAGGCCTTCAAATTCTCCACTCACCGCTCGGCTAGGAACCGAGCCTTGCCGTGAGCCAGCATAGCCATAGTCATGCTATAGCTCGTGGCCCAAAACAGTAATACATGAATAGGAAATTGTTAGCACCTCGACGAAGAAAGCGTAAGATAGCATGTAACGACCCGGAAAATTCTCTTAATATTTTTTAAAATATTAAGCATGTCTAAATAATTTTCCAAGGGACCTAGAAATATTAAGGAGAACTTTGGCCTAGAAAATCCATATTTTCTCATTTAAATTGAGAAAACTAAGTACCAATGAGCTTTAAATGGGCTCCAAAAATGGGTATTAATTAGGTAAAAATTAATATAAATTAGGTAAAATTAATATAAATATAAAAGAATTTTATTTAGGAATATTGGCATAATTATGGGTGATTTTAGGGGGATTTTTGGAATTTAAAAAAATAAAAATAATAAAATAAATAAAATAAAAATAAAGGTGCATGAGCCAAGGATTGAACCTTGGACCTCTTGTACAACCATGTATGCACTAACCAACTCACCTAGCAAGGTATTGTTAGGAGGGAATGAAGTGGATATTGGTTAAGGCATAGAAGAAGATGAAGAGTCATGGAGAGACTCTTCATTTGCCTCCTTAATGGGCTATTAAAGGGGGGTTTTGGGAGTTACCTCTTCTTCCCATCACTTGCATTTCGAAACCTCTCCCTTCCCTCATCCTAGCCGAATACCCAAGGAGGGGTTCTCCCTTGGAAAAGCTCCACAAGAGGTCTTATCTCCAAGATCTAAGAGTTTTCCCAAGGATACAAGGACAAGGAGGCAAGGATCCAAAGCTTTTACAATCTTCTTCTTCTTCCAAGGTTCGAAAAATCAAGAAACTCAAAGTAAGACTCCCTCACCTGTGGTATAATAGTTCCCTATGATTTTTATGATTTTTAGTATGATATATAGTGGTTGGTTTTCAAATTGGATGTTGAAAGGAAAGAAAACCGAGACCCTCATGTTTAAGGGTTTCGGCCACCATGATTTACAGGTCTATAATTATGATAAAAATCATGATAATGTTATTTAATATTCCCTTATGATTTGTAGAAGTTAAGTATAATTTTTGGGAATTTTTGGAGTACCCTAGGACACCCTAGGGTTTCGGCCAACATGAAAGAAACAAAACTAAGAACCCTCATGTTTAAGGGTTTCGGCCACCATGATTTACAGGTCTATAATTATGCTAAAAATCATGATAATGTTATTTAATGTTCCCTTATGATGTGTAGAGGTTAAGTATAATTTTTGGGAATTTTTGGAGTACCCTAGGACACCCTAGGGTTTCGGCCAACATGAAAGAAACAAAACTAAGAACCCTCATGTTTAAGGGTTTCGGCCACCATGATTTACAGGTCTATAATTATGCAAAAAATCATGATAATGTTATTTAATGTTCCCTTATGATGTGTAGAGGTTAAGTATAATTTTTGGGAATTTTTGGAGTAACCTAGGACACCCTAGGGTTTCGGCCAACATGAAAGAAACAAAACTAAGAACCCTCATGTTTAAGGGTTTCGGCCACCATGATTTACAGGTCTATAATTATGCAAAAAATCATGATAATGTTATTTAATGTTCCCTTATGATGTGTAGAGGTTAAGTATAATTTTTGGGAATTTTTGGAGTACCCTAGGACATCCTAGGGTTTCGGCCAACATGAAAGAAACAAAACTAAGAACCCTAAGTTTAAGGGTTTCGGCCACCATGATTTACAGGTCTATAATTATGATAAAAATCATGATAATGTTATTTAATGTTCCCTTATGATGTGTAGAGGTTAAGTATAATTTTTGGGAATTTTTGGAGTACCCTAGGACACCCTAGGGTTTCGGCCAACATGAAAGAAACAAAACTAAGAACCCTCATGTTTAAGGGTTTCGGCCACCATGATTTACAGGTCTATAATTATGAAAAAAATCATGATAATGTTATTTAATGTTCCCTTATGATGTGTAGAGGTTAAGTATAATTTTTGGGAATTTTTGGAGTACCCTAGGACACCCTAGGGTTTCGGCCAACATGAAAGAAACAAAACTAAGAACCCTCATGTTTAAGGGTTTCGGCCACCATGATTTACAGGTCTATAATTATGAAAAAAATCATGATAATGTTATTTAATGTTCCCTTATGATGTGTAGAGGTTAAGTATAATTTTTGGAAATTTTTGGAGTACCCTAGGACATCCTAGGGTTTCGGCCAACATGAAAGAAACAAAACTAAGAACCCTAAGTTTAAGGGTTTCGGCCACCATGATTTACAGGTCTATAATTATGCTAAAAATCATGATAATGTTATTTAATGTTCCCTTATGATGTGTAGAGGTTAAGTATAATTTTTGGGAATTTTTGGAGTACCCTAGGACACCCTAGGGTTTCGGCCAACATGAAAGAAACAAAACTAAGAACCCTAAGTTTAAGGGTTTCGGTCACCATGATTTAAAGGTCTATAATTAAGCCAAAAATCTTGATAATGTTAATTTATGTTCCCTTATTATGTGTGGAGGTTAAGTATAAATTCTGGGAATTTTTGGATTACCCTAGAGACCCCATATGTTTCGGCCAACCTCAAGGGCCCAAGGGTTAGGGTTGAGCCTTTAACTTCAAGTATATGTTTATGTGTTTCCATGATAAGTATGATAAGTATATGTTCAGGATATGAATGATGCCATGATAAGAATGATAGGGTTATGATCACGATAAAAATGATGCTATGATATGTTAGGTTCATGATATGAATGATGCCATGTTAAGTATGTTATGTTTATGTTTAAGAATGAGGATGATGCCATATTTAAGAATGAAAATGATGCCATGTTAAGTATGTTATGTTTATGTTTAAGAATGAAAATGATGCCATGTTTAAGAATGAAAATGATGCCATGTTAAGAATGAAAATGATGCCATGCCTAAAAAAAAATGAAAGTGAAGAATGAAGTTAAGGTTCATGCCTTTAAGGCATAATGATGATGTTAAGTATGATGAATGAATGAATATGCTATGAATGATGATGAATGAAAGATGATGCTTATGTCTTTAAGGCATAAATATGCTAAGACGGCACGGTCGATGGTCGACGGTACGACGGTCGTGAGGACCGGTAAATGGGCCGGTAGACGGGCCGAGCCGTAACAAGTTATGCTATGTTAAAGATGCCATGAATGCCATATGAATGATGAAGCATGAAAAGTATTTTACTTTATGTATGAGCTTGTACCGGACCGAAGTATGGGTCCAAGGGATGGGCACCTTAAGAACGCCCCGGTTTTGGACTACCGTAGCTGTCCACGGTTCTGGCACTACCGGAGCTGTGCAACAGGGATGGGCACCTTAAGAACGTCTCGGTTCGGGGACTACCGACTATGCTGTCCTTACCCTAGTAGGTTGGGGCTCTCGACCTCGGACTTGCTAGGGATGCGCGCAATGATGTATGTATGTGGTACAAGCCGGGGACCCCAAATGATGTTATGATGATTATGTTTAAGCAATGAAAAGTATGTTTTAAAAGTTAAGCATCCTTATGTATATGCATTCCACTCATGCATCCATTCATGTTATGCATTATGCTATGTTGATAAGATTTTATGCTTACGTTTCATGTTAAGAAGTATGCATGAGAATGAATGAATTATGCCATGCTTAGAATGCTCACTATGTTTATGATTTATGCCATGAATTATGCCATGCTTAGAATGTTCACTATGTTTATGATTTATGCCATGAATTATGCCATGCTTAGAATGTTCACTATGTTTACGATATGCCATGAATTATGCCATGCTTAGAATGTTCACTATGTTTATGAATTGTGCCATGAGAATGAATGAATTATGCCATGCTTAGAATGTCTATGATGTTTATGTTTATGCCATGTATCATGCCATGCTTAGAATGTTACTATGTTTATGTTCATGCCATGCTATGTATACGATAAGTGATGCAAGATGTTATGTTCTAAGTAGAGCACCAAGTATGTTAATGTTTTATGTGCTCATTATGAGATGATGAATGATGGATGGTTTTGTGAGTAGGAAAGAGTCTTACTAAGCATGTGTGCTTATAGTCTTATTTCCTTATACCGCAGATCATTCAAGGGGATAATGAAGGAACCAGCAGGAGGGCAAGAACGCATGTGTGACGTAGTGACTTGGCCCAGGAACTATATGTTTACTTATGTGTTTGAATAATGACTTATGGAACCTTATGATATGATGTTATGTGAGACATGATAGGATGCTTAAGTTCAAAGTTAATATGCTAAGGTTCCCATGTCAATAAGTTAAGAATGGTAACAGGGCATGTATAAGTTAAGTTATTCCGCTGCCTTATGATGTCTACATGCCCTAAGCATGTTAACGTAACGCCGCTTAGGAAAAAAAAAAAGCGGGCGTTACATAGCAGCAGAAGTAGCTTTGGCGTACCTGAGTAGCAGTGGCCATGAAATTGTTCGCTAGGACGCTCGGACCACAGAAATTGCTTTCCTATAGCCCAAAAAGAAAATGGTCCGCTATTGGGCCATGCAGCTGAATGTCCTGCGCCCGGATGGGGGTCATGCAGCTCGGCACCCTCATGCTCATGGACCGGTCGGAGAGGGAAGGAGGCAGAACGTGCATCAAGCATTCGCCAGTAGGCTCCCCCAACCGGGGAGAGGATGTCTCCCCCGACTAGGGAGAAGCAGGTGTAGGTTAGGTATGGCTTGGCGGATTCCAAGACAACCACGGGGTCGAACTCGCGAGACCTCTCTATGTCTATAGATTAAATTTTAATCCGAATAGAGACAAGTCTCCCATTCGACCGTCTCATCGTCGTGTTAATTAATCCAAGTTACAAATTGGCCAAAACCGAGGTTAAGGCCTTGTAACTTTCCGAATTAATTAACCGCGGAAAAGACGATGATTTAGATTGCCAATTTTTATGTTTAACTTCGGGGTCCAGTTAGTTAATGATTGCCTATGATAACAAATCAAAATAACCAACTAACATACATAAAATGATGAAGCAAGGTAGCATGGCACAAATAAACATAGCATAAGGTAAATTGGAGCTCGGGAGAATTATACCTTACAGTCTTCTACCTTATGACCCTCCCCTCCTGGACGTCGTGTGGGCGATAATCTACCAAGTCACGGAGAAATCACCTTCTTCAAACCTCTTCCTTCTTGGTAGCAAAAACCCTAATTAGGGTTTCGGCCACCTCTCCTTCTCACCACTCCTTCTTTCACTGCCGACCGCCGCAAGCTTCAATCTCTGGCCGGCCAAAAAGCAGCAACGAGGAGCTGCTAGGAAGATGAAGAAAGGGAAGAAGAAGCTGAGGAAGCTCCTTCTTCTTCCCAAAAACCCGCCGGAAAACCCTCCTCGCCGTCGACGCCAAACCAAGAGGACTAACCTCTGTTTTCCGGCCATCGGAGACTCCTCCTTCTTGCTCCTTGCTTGCGCACGCAGAGGAGGAGTTGACTGTGAGGGAAGGAGAAGAGAACAAGGAGGAAGAAAGGAGGAAAGGTGAGCTATCCTTCCTTCTTGCCGCCGGTGCCGCAAGGTGCATGACCCGCCGTCGGCCAACCTCCGCCCGCTCCCCCACTCCAAGACGAGCACCACCGTGCTCCTCCCTCTCCTACTAGTCCTTCACACCCAAGAGATCAAGAGAGGATGAGGAGAAATCTCCTCTTCTCCTTGCTTCTTCTCGCCGGCGCAAAGACACCCTAAGAGAGACAGCAAGAGATTAGGAAAATAGGGTTTTTGTGGGTTTAGTGATTAATCCGAATTAATTCCCAATTAATTCATCCAACCTTGTTTCATGACTCCTATAGGGTATAGGGCTAATTTAGGGAACATGAGTAGGAGTTGGTTCTTGGCCCGCTAATAGATCCAAACCCGATCCATTAATGGTAATCCATTCCACTAAAGGATCTCATTGTACTTCCTCACCAACCTCCATATTTTCATATGGCTCCACATATTACGAGTCATCCATCTCCCCGTGTTTAAGATATCATATGCCCGATAATTAATTTAATTTACTGATAATAAAATTATCCTCTTTGTCCTTGATTAGTACCACTCAACCTTTTCATCATGCCGGACCATAGTCCACTTGCAAGATTTGACATGATGACCTTTTTGAGCTCACCAAGGGGGCATCATCATCCTGACTCACCAGGACACGGATTTCGTCAATAATCAATAGCACATCATATTATTATTATTATCTACCAATTTACTGGGCCTATCGATCTAACGGAATAGATCTCGCTCATTGGTAAATCAAAGAAATAACAATTAATAATATATGCCCGTCATTATTTTGGGATTAAGAGATCGTACTCCATAATACCAATCCGAGGTCTAATCCAATTTACGAAGTCAGTACAAAATTGGATGACCTCTATTTTGGTCATACTCAATGTACTCAAAGTAACTAGTGTAATTCTATGGTTAAGATAAACCAAACTTAATTACACTACAACCATCCCGATGGTTTGTCCAACTCCATCTTGGTTGTGAGCCTCTTTCTTATACTTTGGCAAGGAACTTGATAACATGATCTTCTGTGCGACACCACGCACCATGTTATCTACAATGACAAGCATCAAACAGTTTGTGCACATACTAATATAAACATGCACTGTGTGATTTTGCGATTCTCTTTAAAATGTAGATGTAACCTAACCAAAAGTAAGGCTTTTAGTATACATCCTAACAATCTCCCATTTATACTCAAAGACTTTGCTGTTTTCAAAATGCCATACATTTAACCTCTAGATCCTTCACATGCCTAAAAGCTCTGGCTACTGAGGCCTTAGTGAAATGATCCACCTAGGTCATCTTCTGATGCAATCCAGGCAATGACAGCTATTCCTCTTTAGGGTGGTACTTGCGCTCTATGTGTTTACTTGCCTTATGGACTCATGATTTCTTCGAGTTCGCAACTGCACCATTTTAATCACATCAAATGTGATAGTTCCTAGCAAACTAGGAATCACTTCGAAGTCCATCTTGAGGTTTCTGAACCATGTAGATATATTGGCTGCCTCGCAAGCTGCCAGAATATCCAACCTCCATTGTAGGGTCCATCACGCAGGCACTGTGCAACACTCTACTATACAATGGTTCTACCTCCTAAAAGTAAAAACAAAACCCAAGGAATATTTATATATGCCCCTATTTAGATTGGAATTCTGTATATAACCCACAGGAAATTGGTCTGCCCGGTAAATCAGCATATAGTCCTTAGTCCTTCTCAGGCACTAATACATGCTTTTATCGCATTCCAATTTCCTTGACCTGGTTTACTCCGATATCGGTTACCCATGCCCACGACACAATAGATATCTGGGCTCATTTCTAGCATACATGAGACTTCCTTTAGCTGATGCTAGAGGAACTGTCATTACCTACTCTATCACCTTTGATAATCCAAACATATCTCTTAGATAGAGTAGCTCCAAAACTGAAAAGTATAAAACTTTCCTTTGGAATCCATGCTAGAATGAGCTAGGATAATGTTTTATATGAAGCTTGAGATAAGCACATCATCCTTGTCTGGAGATCTCTTAGATCTTTGATCCCCAAGGGTGTGTCTTACTTCTCTCAAGTCCTTCATTATTGTGTGGACAATCGTACCCTTACATTTGACAATATTTCGTTATTGTTGCCAACTAACAAAATATTATCTACGTACAGTACAAGATACCACATCGTTTCTGTCACATACAATATCATCCGTCCTTTGAACAAATCCACATACATGGATTCATCTCTTCAAAGTGGACGATCCTTGTCATAGGTCTAGGGATCCAGTTCATGCTCACTTAGGACCCAGTCCATAGACTCTCCAAGAACATGAAACTTTTAGGTTGAGCAACAACCCTCCCACTATGACAAGGTACTCTTTGTATATTTTTAGTGACACGAGGTGCAGTACCTTGTGGTATCTCCTCTTATACAGTTGGTACTAAGATTGGAATGTATCTCAGAATAGTTTTATTCATGGACTTGTGGTACATAGTCCTTTCCTATGAATCAGACATTCGTCCTAACGAATATCCTTTGATCCTTAGGACTATCAAACCACCTTATTGTTCCCTTAGGATGGCCTACGAACATATGCACTAGATTCCAACTTGTCAGTGTCTCTTTTCAACACTTACTGATCTACTCATAATCTGAATATGCCCTAGACTAAGCCTTTGCTTTGTCCACATTTCTATGGTGTCAAGAGATTACTGACCTAGCTAGAATCAAGCATATAAACTGTCGTTCCAGGACATCTCCCTTTGAACAAATCCGGCTAATCTTGAAGTGACTTTTCATCTTATTAACTATTAGCTTAAGAGACCTTCTTCCTTCCATGTGTTGCACCATTCTGTTGGGGTGCACTAGGTGCAATGAATTGGGATTAAATCTCAATTCTCTGATAAGAAAGTCCTACAACTATCCCTAGAGGTATTTGCCATCATGATCTAATCATAATGTCACAATACATTTACTCTGATGTTTCTTCTGCATCTGACTTGAATTGTTTGATCTCATCAAAGTATTCAGTCTTGTACTACATCAAGTAAATGTACTTTGTCCTTTGAATAATTGTTTATAAAATAAGCAAAATATTCAAAGGTACCTCTATTCAGGATAGACTAAGGACCTATACCTATCAGGATGAACCAATTCTTACATATCCTTGGCTCCATGCCCCTAGACTCAGAACAAGCCTATTTGGTTTTGTTACTTCCCTAGTAAGAGTTAAAAGATCTTAAGGAAGACAAGTCTTCTTATTACCAATAAACCCAAGGGTTTATTGGTTGACCACATTTGAATCCCACTGGAGGTTAACAAACCAAACCTTAGAGCCAAAATATATGTTTGGTTCTACTTGAAGGAACCTTTCTCTTTTAGTTAAGATGATAACCTATTAATTGCATCATGGGAGCTTTTGGTTTTATGTGCTAATTGTCTATCTATGTACTTTAGATAATCCTTCTATTCCACTTTCAAATAAAAGCAATAGAAATATCTTATTCCAGAAACTGAACAAATGTTCTTTCCAAAAACAAAGTACTTAAAGGCAATCTCTATAAAGCCAAAACTCTATCATCCTATGCTAAAGACATAAATGAATAGATAAAACTCCCACTGCAAAAAGTCATCTCTATAGCCCATCCATGTAGTAAGTGATATCCTCCTCAGCTAGCCGTTGGGTTTCCTAGAACCCCTGCACAAAAATGCAGGCATGATTAGTGGCATCCGTATCTACTCACCAGGTACCGGTAGATATCACCGCTAAACATGTTACAACGACACAAGAAGAAAATATACCTGTGGTACTAATCTGACGAAGGGGGCAATCTGTCTTCCAATGTCCTGACTGCTTGCACACAAACCACTTGCCTTTCGGCTTCTTTATGCACCCCTGAGGTCCCTGTATTTCTTTCTTTGCTCCAGCTTGTTTCTTCTTCTTCTTTCCTTTTGGTTTAGAAGTAGAAACTTCTTGAGCAACGAAAGACTGTGATCTCTGAAGAGAAAACCCCTCTGCCGCCTCGAGTTTTGTTAGAAGCTCTTCCCACGAATATGCACGATTGTCCATATTGTATCTTAGGCGAAACTCCTCAAAACTCTTTGGTAGAGATAGGAGGATAAAATCAATCTGGGTTTCCCCATCAATTTTTGCTCCAAGGATTTCCATCTCCTTCAGCCAAGCCATCATTTTGAGGACATGTTCCCTCATAGGCATACCCTCAACCAAGATAGTTGTTATCAAGTTCATCAAGACCTTATGCCTAGTGGCTCGATTATTCTCCCCGAAGAGTTCATCGAGTTCGGATATTTTATTACTGGTAATGGAAGAAGCCTGATTTTGATGATACTCAGTCGTCTCGTCTGCTTCTAGCCATTTCCTAAAATATTCAAACTCCTCTTCAGTGTTAATCTCGCTAAGTTTTTCGGTGCAGAACTCGACAAGATCCATGTTTAATTCCCAATCCTTATCATTATGAGGGGCATTAAGTTGATTTTCTCTTTGAATTAGGTTAAGTGGGTCTAGATCCATTTTAAAGCACCTAAGAATCACAACAATCACACACATTAGATTTCGAAAATAAATTAATCCCTCAAAAACAATTTATTACAAAATCTACCAACACCTTAAAACACCAAGAATTTCGCATGCCACGATAGTGTGGACGTATACGAATTCTACATTTGTGAGAGAGGTTTTACCCATTACTTTCACTATCTTGTCAACCTAACTTTCTAACAAGTAAAATTAATAATTGGTCCTCTTTAGCCCTACAAATAATAGCAGTGACTCTAATGGGGAGGATACTATTATTTGTATCTAAGTGTTTACCATTACACGACACTAAGAAAAATTATTTTCGATTATGTGTCTTCCGATGGGGAAGTACACACGCTCTTCAATAATTTCCTATAGTCTTTTATAACCTAGTGATCCGCAGAACAAGCTCATCTGATGGGGAGGAAGGCACTCAGAGCCGACGAGCAACTTATTCGCATTACTCATCAGATTGTAATGGAGGCCATGGGACCCTTAGGGTCCCTCTCCCACTTAGTTATTTACGTTTGAGGTTTTTCACATGCACACACACAACAAGCACATAATCCAAAAATAATAGAGCTATGAAAAAATCCTAGATTTTTCCAACTATTATCGTCTTGGTCTCCAATGCGCCTCTAGTCATGTCGTCACCTTGTCCACTCCATCCTATCCATGCGCAAGCCACCATGAAGGATTCCCCGAGCCAAGATGACTAGCTTACTTACTTACACATCCATTGATCCTATACTCCACAAAGGAGTACACAGGTCATCTAGATCAAAAGTAAATAGAAAGCTTGGCTAAACAAGTGTCATATTTAATTACAAAAAATAAATAACTTATCTAGCCTCGTCAACGCCGAGGATTCAATTAATTTACATCAAAACACAACCAATCACATACAAAGATCATAATTGTCATAATAGTTGGAATCTAGTACCTGCAACACAAAGTTAGCCTATGCACATCCAAAAATTATCCAGCAAAACAATGTACATGATAATGTACAGAAAAATAACCGAATCCTAAACACACAAAATCAGAAACACAACTCTGATACCATTTGTAGGTTAGGTATGGCCTGGCGGTTTCCAAGACAACCACGGGGTCGAACCCGCAAGACCTCTCTATGTCTACGGATTAAAATTTAATCCGAATAGAGACTCGTCTCCCATTCGACCGTCTCGTCGTCGTGTTCTTGGCCAAAACCGTGGTTAAGGCCTTGTAACATTCTGGATTAATTAACCGCGGAAAAGACGATGATTTGGATCGCCAGTTTTTGTTTTTATCTTCGGGGTCTAGTTAGTTAATTATTGTCTATGATAATAAATCAAAATAACAACTAACATACATAAAATGATGAAGCCAAGTAGCATGGCACAAATAAACATAGCATAAGGTAAATTGGAGCTCGGGAGAGATATACCTCGCAGTCTTCTACCTTATGACCCTCCCCTCCTAGATATCGTGTGGGCGACGATCTACCAAGTCACGGAGAAATCATCTTCTTCAAACCTCTTCCTTCTTGGCAGCAAAAACCCTAATTAGGGTTTCGGCCACCTCTCCTTCTCGCCACTCCTTCTTTCACCGCCGACCGCCGCAAGCTTCAATCTCTGGCCGGCCAAGAAGCACCAATGATGAGCTGCTAGGAAGATGAAGAAAGGGAAGAAGAAGCCGAGGAAGCTCCTTCTTCTTCCCAAAAACCAGCCGGAAAACCCTAATCCTCCCTCCTCGCCGCCTGCGCCAAACCAAGAGGACAAACCTCTATTTTCCGGCCACCGGAGACTCCTCCTTCTTGCTCCTTGCTTGCGCACGTAGAGGAGGAGTTGACTGTGAGGGAAGGAGAAGAGAACAAGGAGGAAGAAAGGAGGAAAGGTGAGCTTTCCTTCCTTCTTCCCTCCGATGCCACAAGGTGCATGAAACCCGCCGTCGGCCAACCTCCTCCTGCTCCCCTGCTCCAAGCCGAGCACCACCGTGCTCCTCCCTCTCCTACCGGTCCTTCACACCCAAGAGATCAAGAGAGGATGAGGAGAAATCTCCTCTTCTCCTTGCTTCTTCTCGCCGGCGCAAAGACACCCTAAGAGAGACAGCGAGAGATTAGGAAAATAGGGTTTTTGTGGGTTTAGTGATTAATCCGAATTAATTCTCAATTAATTCATCGAACCATGTTTCATGATTCCTATGGGGTATTTATAGGGCTAAGATAGGGACCATGAGGAGGAGTTGGTTCTTGGCCCGCTAATGGATTCAAATCCGATCCATTAATTGTGATCCATTCCACTAAAGGATCCCATTGTACTTCCTCACCAACCCTCATATTTTTATATGGGCTCCACATATTACGAGTCATCCATCTCCCCGTGTTTATGATATCATATGCCCGATAATTAATTTAATTTACTGATAATTAAATTAATTATCCTCTTTGTCCTTGATTAGTACCACTTAACCTTTTTATAATGCCGGACCATAGTCCACTTGCAGGATTTGACATGATGACCTTTTTAAGCACACCAAGGGGGCATCATCATCCCGACTCAACAGGACACGGATTCCGTCAATAATCAACAACACATCATTTTATTAATATTATCTCCCAACTTACCGGACCTATCGATTTAACAGAATAGATCTCGTCCATTGGTAAATCAAAAAAATAATAATTAATAATATATGTCTGTCATTATTTTGGGATTAAGAGATCGTACTCCATAATATCAATCCGAGGTCTAATCCAATTTACAAAGTCAGTACAAAATTGGATGACCTCTCATTTGATCCTACTCAATGTACTCAAAGTACACTAGTGTAATTCTATGGTTAAGATAAACCACACCTAATTACACTACAACCATCCCGATGGTTTGTCCAACTCCATCTTGGTTGTGAGCCACTTTCTTATACTTCGACAAGGAACTTGATAACATGATCTTCTGTGCGACACCACGTACCATGTTATCTACAATGCCAAGCATCAGACAGTTTGTGCACATACTAATATAAACATGCACTGTGAAATTTTGTGATTCTCATTAAAATGTAGATGTAACCTAACCAAAAGCAAGGCTTTTAGTATACATCCTAACAGCAGGTTCCTCCGAAGACGCCCGTGGTGTAGGAGACGGCAGGGTAGGAGATTCGACCGTGGGCTCCTTTCCCTTTCGCCTTTTGCTCGCCCGGCTGGAAGAAGCCTCAGCCTGATTAGTCGGTAAGGCCGCGGGCTCGTCTCTGCGTGCTCGCCCCAGCCGAAGACTACGAGGTTGGTTATCCCCTATGTTAGACCAGGAGACCTCTTCGTCAGCTGGCGCAGGCACGGGAGAGCAGGGCGTGCTGCCTCGGCGGTCAGGAGAGCTGCCTCCCGTTGAGCTAGCAACTCGGCCACACGAGCCTCCAGCTCGGCGTCATCCAGGCCATAGCCCTCCTCCAAAGCCACCGACTTCATCATGGCGGCTGCAAAATAAACTGCAGTTAGTCAGCCATAAAATGATAAAGGAGGAGGCAGGGAGCTTACTGGACGAAGCAGGCCGGTGAAGCGGCGCCGGGCTGAGCCTGAACATGAACAGAATGTCCTCGCGCAGTAGATGCCCCCCATGGAAATGCCGACCCCCGATTTTGGAGAAGGCGGATTGATACTGGGGGAAGGATCGGAAGTCCTTATGCAGAGGGGGGGGGGGGGAGAAGGAAAATTCACTAACCAGCCGACCGGCCAGGTTGGGATTGGGACGGGACGAATGTAGAAATATCACTCCTTCAACCCTTGTTAGAGGTCGGAAGTTTCGATAGGAAAGAAGTGTGGGATCGAGCCTGGAAGAAGAAATCGCCCATCTCCTGTCGCTTAGGGTAGAAGAAGTAATAGAACACATTGGGGCGAAGGGGAATTTGATACAACGAGAAGATGATGACCGACCCACAGAGGAGTCGGATGGCATTTGGGGCTAATTGAGATAGATTGATACGGAAGTAGCGATAGACGGAGACAATGAAGGGGTGGACCGGGAAGTGCATCCCGGCCTGCAGGTGGTCCCGGGAGATGATAATATTGTAAGATGTGTATACTGAAAGACATGACTTTTATTATATGAACATCTTTATTATGAAAAGAGAATCACGACTACACTAGGTGTTTGTTTATAATAGTACATACACAAAGTCCGATTACTTTGAATTGTAGATTACATGGTGTATGGTGTCACATGGAAGACCGTGTTATCAGTTTCTTGCTTAGTATAAAATAGAGGCCCACAACCGAGATGGAATTGGACAACCCATCGGGATGGTTATAGTGTAATTAGGTGTGGTTGGTCTTGACCATAGAATTACACTAGTGTGCTTTGAGTACATTGGGTGGGACCAAAACTCGAGGTTATCGAATTTGTACTGACTCGATAATTGGATAGGACCTCGAAATATTATTATGGAGTATGATCCCTTAATCCCGAAATAATATCGGGCATATATTATTAATTATTATTTATTTAATTTATAATGGGCAAGATCTATTCTGTTAGATCAATAGACCCGGTAAGTTGGGAGATAATATTAATGATGTGCCGATGATTATTGATGAAATCCGTGTCCTGGTGGGTCGGGATGATGATGCCCCCTTGATGAGCTCAAAAGGTTCATTGTGCTAAACCCTGCAGGTGGATTTGATCCGGCACGATGATAAGGTTGAGTGGTATAATCAAGGATCCAGAAGTTAATTAATTTAAATTGTTAGTAATTTAATTAATTAACGGGCATTCGAGATCTTAAACACGGGGGGATGAACGACTCGTAATATGTGGAGCCCATATGAAAATATGGGGGTTGGTGAGGAAGTTAAATTAAGATCCTTTAGTGGAATGGATCTTAATTAATGGATCGGGTTTAGATCCATTAGTGGGCCAAGAACCAACTCCACCTTAGCCCTATAAATACCCTTTGAGATCAAGAAACCAAGAGGGAATTAATCCAAGAGCCAACACCGAAAAGCCTCCCTTCTCTCCTCCCTCTCTTCCTTCTCTCCTAGGGTTCGGCGGTGCACCAAGAAGAAGAGGAGAGACTCCTCGGTTCTTCTTCCCTCCTCCACCAAGCTTCGGCTGAGGCTCACAGAAGCAAGGTAGAGGAGTCCTCTACCTTGCGTGGTGCTCAGGGAGGGCGAAGGAGGCGCCGACAGACGGCTGCAGGCGGCGCCGCAAGGCTGAGGGAGTGAGGGGTTTGCGGGTTGTATGGGTGAGGAAGAAGGATAATTTTCTCCTTCTTCATCTCCTTCTCCTTCCTCTCTAGGTATGCTACCAGTCCGGAGGCTTTGGAGCAGCTTTGCTGGACGACGACGCAAGGGAAGAGGAAGAAGTGGTCGGCGGCGCAAACCATAGTGGCTAGGGTTTTGGTCGGCTGGAAGATAGGATTGGTTGGATCTCTTGGTGATCTCGGATCGCGATAGATCATCGCCCACACGACATTCGCGAAGGGAGGTGATCGGAAAGGTATATCTTTCCCTTTGCTCCTTTGTATCTCCTTATGTCGATATTGTGCCATGGTCATATGCCTCATTATTTTATGTTTGAGAATTTATTATTTTGATCCCAAAATATGATGAATAAATTCTTAACTGCACCCCGACCATAAACACAAAAGCCGGCGATTAACTCGTCGCCTTTTCCGCGATCGAACGATTGAGCAAATTACAAGGCCGATTTTGGTAATTGCCTAAGTTGTAATTCGGATCGTTCGATACGGCATGTGACGGTCGATGGGAGGCGGGTCTCCACTCGGATTAATTTTTTAATCCGTAGACGTGGAGAGATCTCTCGGATCGACCAGGTATTCGCTTAGGAAACCCACCAAGCCATACCCTACAAATATAGTATGGCGTAGGTTTTGCAGGTCGGTCGGAGGATGAGGGCAACTCAAGAAGATGGTTAGGAGGAATATGGTAGTCCGCTCAGATCACCTCGAGATCATGGTGATCCAGCTCGGACATCATGGTGGTATACTAAGGGGCCGAAGGAAGAGCAGAGTAACCCATAGAGACTAACCGCGGGGAAGTTTGCCAGAGAAGATGAACGGAGCAACGCACCTCGCCGGAACCCTAGCAAAGCACGGAGCGACGTCGCTTCGATGTTGGGAGTAAAAGACGATGGTAAAAGCAACAGGGTAAATTCCTATTTATAGGACCCCGAGAATGATTCCAACCGTCCGATGACGAGCCGAAGAAAAGGTGGCAAAGGACGTGAGCTGTCCGATCAGGCCCAGGAAAGCCCCTGGGGCAACACAACCCACATGCGCTCCCATCATTCGCCCGAACAGACGGGCGACTCCTTGTTGCTCTGGAAGGCAATGACCGGAGGACCCGTGGCCCAACGGTTAAATGTGGTAATAAATGCGCAGGTTATGAATCTACACGGGTGTAGTAAGGGCAAGAACTGAAAAGATAGGTGACATGACCAGTTCAGCCGATCGGGTTGCACGCACACCGGCGACCACCAGGGTCGGCAGGAGAGAGGCAGACCACTCAGATGCGCCAGGCTTGCTCCAATAGGTAGTACTCTAGTCAGTCAGACTCGACACCTCCTTCGACTAGACTCAAGGGGGCGCTTATGATCCTGGCCTTGCTTACGGGTAGCTTGGCCAGCTCAGCTAGCCAGCCTGGCACCACGGAAACCTAGCGCAGGAGTTGACAAAGGTCTCACCCGGGGATGCCCGAGCCAAGGGCTCTCCCGAGCCATTAACCGACCGACCCTAGTCGAAGATTGGACAGGTTGACCCCGAGCACTTCCCCGCTCGGTCACCTAGTCCAGTTTCCCGACCCAGGGCCCAGTTGGGCGGTCTCAGTCTCCAGCACCCCATGAACCTGACAACCAATAGACCCAAAACATGGCAACACAGATACAACTCAACAAACCCCCGATTCAGGGCCTACCTCGTGTCTCTCGGCTCCCAGTCAGACGTGTGGCAGCCCATGCTCCCTGGACATGACCCTACCCGATCCATAACACTCGGCCCCGCCAGTCGGCCATCGGTCTCAGGACCTCTCATTCGGTCTCCGAACCTATCATTCCATTCGGCCTCCGGACTCAACCTTCATCAGGACACCACTGTACGACCCTGACGCAGGGGGCAATGCGAGCCTTACATTGTCAGAACACACGTCGCAGATATCCCGCCGACTCAGTACGACTGTACTCTTCGAGCACCCCCGCCATGCCCATAGGTGCTCCCCTACGAGCTGACAAGCACCATACCCCTGTCTCGTTGAAATAGACAGCGTTGTCAGCTCCCCCGGCTATATAAGCCCCTCCCCTCCTCATGGCGCAGGTATGCGCAATCGCACTCTACTTCACTCTCCTGCATTTCCTTTGCTCTATTATACTACCTGCGGATACTGACTTGACCGTCGGAGGGCCTGACCGGGGAAAATCCCTGGCGGGTTTGCTAACGGCCATCTTATCGCAAGGCACGACTAGGTCAAAGCCAGCTTAGAGCCAGGTCAGGTCATAGCCAGGTCAGCGGAGCTCATGGCACTCGGTGTACCATCTTGCCCTTAGGACTTCCACCTCGTTTCGCGATAGGATCACTAGGATAATCCTTTTAACCAGACAACCTTGAGCATCCTCTTGATTTGGGGACCATTTCCACACAAGGATGAACCTAGACATGCTCTTAATGGGGTTTTCCTAATTTCATGTTAGGAGATGACTTGTGCAACCTAAAATCATATGACCGGGGAACCCTGTGTGACAAGGGTGTTGGGTTTCAGTTTTTCGTTCAGTTAGATTACTCTCTATATCCCCGGATTAAAATTTTCTATTAATTAGAAACAACCCGGATGGAGAGAACCTTTACAAACAACCGTTATCATTATCGTACTAATTGATTCGAGTGATCGCGTGAACAAACTTGTTGTTCAAGCAATCAAGCTCTTCTAATCGATTAGCCGTAGAAAAGACAATGATTTGATCGCCGATTTTTGTGTTTATCTTCGGGGTCCATGATAATTAACATCATACAATATAAACAAGATGCAAGAATAAACAAAAGAAGAATTATACCTCTTGTTTACCTCGCGATCTTCTACTGTATGTCCTATTCTCTTCTTGGACGTCGTGTGGGCGACGGTCTCCTAAGAAATGAAGCCACCAAGACCCTTATCTTCCTCCTTACTTGCTCCGGCCAAGAGTAGATGGATCTCCTTCCTTGCGCCAAACCACCTCCTCTTCTCTTGCTTGGGGCCGCAACCCTAAAGAAGAGACAACTTCTTCTTTCTCATGATCACACCACCACCTTCTCGTCCACTTGCTGCCATTGGCCAAAGGAATATAGAAGAGAAGGAGCAAACCCTCTCCTTCACTTCAAGCTTGCGTCGTCCCTCTCCCTTGTCCAAATTGCACCGGCCGGCCCTATCCCCCAAGGGTGCCGCCGACCCTAAACAAGAAGGAGAAGAGAAGAGAAAAGAAGGAGAGATATAGAAGAGGATGAAGAAGCTTCCTCTTTGCTTGTGTCGCGCCCCCCTTTGCTTCCCTTTGGTGCCGCAACCCTAGGAGAGAGAGTAGAAGAGAGGAGAGAATAGAGAGGCTTGATGATTAGGTCTTCTCTTGATGGCTCATGAGGTATATATAGGCTACAATAGGGACTATGAGGAGGAGTTGGTTTTGGTCTCCTAATGGATCCAAAGCCCGATCCATTAATGATAACCCGGTCCACTAAAGGGTTATCATTGAACTACCGCATCAACCCCCATAAATAAATATGGCTCCATCATATTATATGTACATAATCTCCTCGTGTTTAAGATCTCGCATGTTCATTAATTAATTAAATTACTAATAATTTAATTAATTAATATTTAACTCCATGAGTAGTACCACTCATCCTTATTATCATGTTGGACCAAGTCCACTTGCAGGATTTACATGATAAACTTTATGAGCTCCTCAAGGGGGCATCATCATCCTAACGCATTAGGACATGGTTTCTTTCTATAATCAACGACACACCATATAAATAATATTATTTTCTAATTTATTGGCCCTATCGATTTAACAAATAAATCTCGCCCATTGGTAAAGAAATAGATAATAAGTACATGTGTCCGTTATTATATCGGGATTAAGAGCATGTACATCATAATATCTGAGGTCTGATTCGACTATATAGTCAGTATAAATTGAATCACCTCTAAGTCAGTCCTGCTGAATACACACAAAGTTTACTAGTGTAATTCTATAGTCAAGATAGACTAATACTAAATTATACTACAACTATCCCAATGGTTTGTCCAAAACCATCTCGGTTGCGAGCCATTACTTATACTTCACAAAGGACTGATAACATGATCTTTTTGATGGGTATGGCTTCGCGGGTTTCCTAAGCAAATACTTGGTCGTCCTTGAGAGACCTCTCCATGTCTATGGATTAAAAATTAATCCGAATGGAGACCCGTCTCCCAACGACCATCTCGTCATCGTATCGAATGGTTCAAATTACAACTTGGCCAATCTCAAAAATCGAGCCTTGTAATTTGCCTAACCGTTCGACCACGGAATAGACGACGAGTGGATCACCAATTTTTGTGTTTATTATCGGGGTCCAAATAATTAATTATTATCTATGATTAACAAATAACCAAAATAATAATAATCAATTATCACACACATGAAATGATAAGAAAACAATAAGGAACCAAGAGAGAAATATACCTCTCTTTATCTTATAGTCTTCTATCTTATGTCCCTTCCCTCTCAGACGTCGTGTGGGCGAAGAGCTACCGAGAACCGAGATCACCAAGGCACTCCAAAGGATCTCTTCTTCTTGAGCCTAGCCAAAAACCCTAGCCTAGGATTTTAGAACCGCCGGCAACCTCCTCCCCTTTCCTTGCGCCGCCGGCCACCAAGAGCCACCGAGCCGTCACCGGCCACAAGGAAGACTTAGGGAGAAGCTTGAAGAAGAAGAAGAACGAGAGAAACAACCTTCTTAACAATCCAAATCCGGCCGAAAAACCCTCCTCCTCCAAGCTTGCGACGCCGCCGCAATCCCTCCTTGCGCTGCCTCCCACCGGCCGTCGGCCACTCCACCCTTGTCGCCAAGCACCACAAAAGGAAGAGGAGGACTCCTCCTTGTCTATGTAAGCCTCGGCCAAGTGATGGTGGAGGAAGGAGGAAGAAAAGTGGAGAGGGTTCTCCTCTTGTGCTTGCGCCGACCTGTTGCCCTAGGAGAGAGAAGGAGAGAGAGGAGTGGAGAGAAGCCTTGGTTGTTGATCAATTGAATTGATTAGCCTTGGTTTCATGATCCCATGGGGTATATATTGGGTTAAGGTAGGGACCAAGAGGAGGAGACCCGTCCCCCTACGACCAAGAGGATGATCCCATGGGGTATATATTTGGTTTCATGATCCCATTGAACTTCCTCACCAACCCCTATATTTTCATATGAGCTCCACCTATTATGAGCACATCCATCCTCCCGTGTTTAAGATATCGAATGCCCGTTGATTAATTTAAATTATTGACAATTTTATTAATCAACTTCTATCTCCTTGACTAGTACCACTCAACCTTATCATCATGTTAGATCAAATCCACCTGTAGGGTTTAACATGATGAACCTTATGAGTTCATCAAGGGGCATCATCATCCCGACTCACCAGGACACGGATTCCGTCAATAATCAACGGCTCACCATATAATTAATATTATTTTCCAACTTACCGGCCCTATTGATTTAGCAGAATAAATCTCGCCCATTGGTAAATCAAAGAAATAAATATTAACTATACGTGCACGTTATTATATCGGGATTTTGGGATTGTACTCCATAATAATCCGAGGTCCAATCCAATTATTTAGTCACTACAAATTGGATGACCTCTGGTTTTGGTCCTGCTCAATGATACACAGCACACTAGTGTAATTCTATGGTCAAGACAAACCACACCTAATTACACTATAACCATCCTGATGGTTTGTCCAACTCCATCTCGGTTGTGAGCCTCTACTTATATTATGCAAGGGACTGATAACATGATCTTCTTTGTGTCACCACACACCATGTTATCGACAATTCAAAGTATAAGACTTTTGTGCATATACTAATATAAATACACATCAGTGTTATTGTGATTCTCTTTCAAAATGTGGATAACCATACAGAAAAGGCAAGACTTTTAGTATACATCCTAACAATCTCCCACTTATACTCAAAGATTTTGTTCTCTTCAAAATGTCATACATCTGAGTGCCTGATCCACCACTTGTTGGGTATGGCTTGGCGGGTTTCCTAAGCGAATACTCGGTCGATCCGAGAGACCTCTCCATGTCTACAGATTAAAACTTAATCCGAATGGAGACCCGTCCCCCTACGACCATCTACTGCCGTATCGAACGATCCAAATTACAACGTGGCCAATTACGATAATCGGCTTTGTAATTTGCTCGACCGATCGACCGCGGAAAAGACAACGAGTTGATCGCCGTCTTTTGTGATTATGGTTGAGGTCCAGTTAAATAATTATTGACTATGATTCACAATCAAAATAATTAAATAACAAACATGAAATGACGAGGCAATTGAATAAGGCACAAATAAGAATGAAAGGAGCTAAGGAAGAATATACTTTCCGTTACCTTACGATCTTCTACCATATGACCCTCCCCTCTTGGACGTCGTGTGTGACGATCTACCAAGAACCGTGGTCACCAAGTCGATCCCTTCTCCTTGCGCCAACTAATCCCAAACCAAATGGGATGCCGCTGACCACTCTGAAGAAGAAGATAATCCAAGCACAAAACCCTACTAATCCTCTCCTCCTCCACTGTGGATGCCCAAGCTGTGTCTTCTTATTTCTTGTGCTCCAAGGAAATCGGCAATTTCTTCTGCTCTCCCAGACTTCTACTCCAAGCGAGGCAATTTCTTTTTCTCCAAGAAATTGTCGTTGTTCTCAGAAAAATTGCCCCTTCTTCCACTGCTCCAAGAGGCAATTTATAAGAAATTGCCGTGAGGGAACTTAATTGCATGCAATTAATCAGAGATTGGAGCAGTTTTAATTGCTTGCATGCAATTAATCACGCATGGAGAAGAAACACATGCAATTAATTGGAGAAGAAATGCATGCAATTAATTGGAGAAGAAATAGATTAATTGCATGCAATTAATTGGTGAAACTGAGCAGTTCAATCGCGTGAAGAAGGAAAAGCACTTGCTGTTCGGCGCCACACGGAGAGAGAAGAGGAGAAACTTAAGGGGGCGTTTGGTTTAGCCATTTTCCATTTACATTTTCTTATTTTCTAGAAAATGCTGTTTGGTTTGTCTTTTCTAATCTCATTTTCTGGAAAAGGAGATATCATTTTCTGAGAAAATAGAAAATGACAAAATGTCATTTTCTAGAGAAGGGAGAATGCGGTAGTAGAAAAATAGAAAACGCGGTGGAAAATGGAAAATGCGGTACTCGCTCGCCGCTTGAAGTCTCGACCCTCGACCCCTCGCCGCTCGAACCCTCGAACCCTCATCGAAAAAAAGGGAAGGAAAAATTGCCGCCGCTTCATCTCCTCCCTCAGACCTATCGAACCCTTTCTCCTGCGCTATCTCGCCGCAAGATCATCTCCGCCGCTTCATCTCATCTCTCGAACCCTCGATCCCTCCTCGAAGCCTCGAACCGCCGTTCATCCTCGCCGCCGCTTGCAGTTGCAGTAGGCATAGGCTACATTTCAAAGCTTTCCAATACATTTTTTTTTCTGCCGGTTAGAATCATGTTTCCATATGATTTCGAGACCTGATTTCCAATACATTTCGAGACCTGAACTTACGCATCAGTTATCAATGATATCTAGACCTTTCTGTGGCCATGTTTTGACTCCATTCCAAGGATGCTTTAGATAGCCTATTTTTTTTGCATGCTTATTATTACCAACAAATTGCAACTGATCAGTATCTTTGCAACTTTTAACTCGCCCCTTCTTCGCAGGTGCTTCACTCAGAAGGCTGCTCGTCGGTTGCTCAGCAGTGTTTCAATCCCTCCTCGCCAGTGTCGTTCACTCAAACGGTATCCATCACCCTACCTCCTCTTTCACAGTTTTTTTTTTGCAATTTACATTGACAATATTTTTGTATGGTTTGTTTACTCTTGAATTACATTAAAATTCCCTAAATATTAAGGTAGTTTTTTAGAGAATACAGTATGGGAGGGCATAGTCCAAGTGTCGAAATGGAGAAATATGAGTGGTCAAAGGCTAATGTTGCCATGTTTGTTGAGGTCATTTATGAAAAAGTGAAGCAAAACAAGTTACAAACATCTACCTTCACTAATACGGTTTGGGACGAGATCAACAAAGGATTATACCTAATTACAAAGGAGAATTATGGTGTAGAGAGGCTCAAAGGTAAATGGAATCGTCTACGCACTAGACATCGACTTTTTGCTGCATTGCTTGCACATACTGGTGTTACAATGGATCCAGACACCGGTAAAGTGAATGCTCCAGAGGAAGTATGGGCAGAATTTTATGTGGTAAATATTTTTATCCATTCAAATATATATTTTATTATATGTTTGTATTTAATCAAATGCTAACTTTTGTAATCAATTGTACAGAAAAATAAAAAAGAGTACAAGTCAATATGAAAGGAAGGTTGTGATCATTTCCACATTCTTAGTGAAGTTTTCAGTGGGACAACTGCAACAGGTGATATGCATAGGGCATCTACTCAATTGCCTCCCACATCTGATGAAGAGAGAGAGCTCGAAGATGCATTCATCAATAGAGGTGTTAACTCATATGTCGAAGTTGTTGATGACGAGAATGAGGATGTTGGAGGAGAACGTAATAATCGGAGGCGTCGTACTACAGAATCATCCTATAGTCATCGACGTAAAGATCCTAAACTTTCAAAAACTGATAAATATGAGGCTTGTATGGACAAGTGGAGTAATACCTTGCAACAACTGAGTGAAGAATCTATTGCTAGGCAAAAATACCTGGATTTGAGGGCTGCTAAGTTAGAACGTGAACAAGATATTTCCGGCTCTTCTGAAACTAGCGTGTTCAATGATCCTTACTCTATAGACAAGTGCATGCAAATTTTAAATGAGATGGATAATTTATCTACCCAAGTGTACACAAAAGCTACAGAAGCTTTCCTTAAGCCTGGTCTACGAGAAATTTTCCTGAAAATTCCATCAAATAGAAGGGCTGAATGGTTGGTTTGCCTCAATCTTGATCGTGTGTAGGGTTATATGTTGACAAGTTCATGGGGATTTCTTCTATTACCTAGATGAAGACTATTTCATTATTGGTGTTTGTTTGATTTTGTGACTTGAATATTTAAGCCATGTTTGGTATTTTGAAATTTAATGTTGAAGACTATGTTTAAGACATGTTTGATATTTTGAAATCTGTGTGTTGAGATAAATCTATAATTAATTTTATGCATGTGTGTTGATTTTAATATCATTGTGTCGCAGATAATGTCAAGCTCTGATGAAGAATATGATGAGTTAGGCCCGGATAATAATTTACTTATAGTTTTGGGTCTTGCAAATGATTTTTTTCATGACATGACTCCGTTTCTTGGATATATTGATCGGATGTCGTGTCAGACTTCATCTCTTACTGGGAGGATGTATATTCAAGAAATACTTGATGGGCACCCCCAAGTTTGCTTTGACAATTTCCATATGTCAAAACATGTGTTTGTGAATTTTTGTAGGACATTAAAAGAAATGAATCTATTGGAAGACGGAAAGAAAGTTACAGTTGAAGAAGGTGTTGCTATGTTTTTACTAATCATCGGGCACAACACACGACATCGAATATGTGCTGACCAATTTCAACATTCATTGTACACTTGTAGCAAGTGGTTCAAGCGAGTTTTACGAGCTGTTTGTACATTGGGCACATATATAATTCGACCATATGAATACAATGGTGTTCATCCTCGCATATTGAACAATCACAAGTGGTTTCCGTATTTTAAGGTACGTATTGTACCCTATTGTGTCAATTTACATAAATAATATATTCTTACTAAGACGTTGTGTAATTTTAGAATTGTCTTGGAGCTATCGATGGGACTCACGTATCGGCATGGGCACCGACATTAATTCAGACATCTTTTCGTAATGGTGATTGTTACACAAAATGTGATGCTTGCATGCGACTTCGATATGCTTTTTACATTTGTGTATACGGGCTGGGAGGGGACCGCAAATGATTCTAGAGTTTTCATAGACGCACTGACAAGGCATGAAATAATTTTCCTAAGCCTTGCGGTGGTAAGTAATAAAAAAAACTCTATATGTATATTCATTTTTTTTTGTTTTTTAGATTATTAATATGGGAATATTTTCACAGATCAATTTTATCTAGTTGATTCTGGTTACCCAAATATGCCGGGGTTTCTCGCTCCGTATCGAGGTCGACGCTATCACTTGAGAGATTATCGGCGCCAAGGCAGACCAAGAGGGAAGGAGGAGTTATTCGATTATAGGCATAGCACATGTCGTAATATTATAGAGCGATGCATTGGAGTGCTCAAAGCAAGGTTTCGAATTTTGAAAGATATGCCCAACTATCCAATTACTAGGCAAAGATTAATTCCAGTTGCATGTTATGCGGTGCATAATTTCATACATCGGCATCATGCAATGGATAATTTGTTTATGGAATACTCTTCTGATGATATGCTTATGTCTGGAGTTGAAGATGATTTTAATAATCAAGAGCTGATTCCAATTGATCCAAGCCAAACAGCTCAGATGGGACACATACGTGATGAAATTGCAAGCCATATGTGGAATGATTATGTCGAGCATCATCCGTAATTATCTAATGTTTGGTTTAGCATTTTGTGGCTCTTGATTTTGTTATGAATGACTGTTTTTATTTTTGAATTTTGGTTGCCTTTGGAAGGTTTTTGTTACAAGCTGTGGGATTGATTTTGTTATGAATGGTTGTTTAACTTGTTTTTGTTTGGAAAATTCCATGTTTCTGCACATCATCTCTGATATTATTTACATCTCTGATATGTTTCTTTAATTTCCTTATGTTGGATAGCAGATCTATTGTTGGTTTTGAGTAATGAAGGATCTTCTTCTGTTGGGACATATATAATTTTTCTCTTACTGGAAAATTGAAGTGCTAACAAAAGTTTTTTGCGCATCTCAAAACTTTCTAATTCATGATTGTGATTGAAAATAATATATTCTGGCCTGTAGAATTTTCCAATAATCGAACTTTGGATAAATCCATTTGTTATTGTACAAACCATAGATCCACAAGATATTTCTTTATTGCCTCCTTTGTTGTGATGGGTTGGATACTGAAGCTCAAGTTTGTCAACTACTTTGCTGTTTCATATTGTATCTGTAACCTGTAGTTTATGAGCGTGATTCACTTTGTAAAAGAATCTGGATGCATTCATATTATAGTTAGCTGAAAAATCAGTGTCTGTGTGCCTCTTTGTAGTTTCATTTGTAGTCTGATCATTTTTTTTGTGTCTTTTCTTTGTAGTTTATGAGCGTGATTCACTTTGTAAAAGGAACTGGATGCATTCATATTATAGTTAGCTGAAAAATCTGTGCTTGTGTACCTCTTTTATAGCATTTGAACTACACGAGTTTTTTCCCTCTTTAAATCCTTTTCTAAGCGGTAATCTGAGAAATGGATATTTATAGCTTCATATATGCACTTTGTCAACATAGCCGAAAGTACCTGAGCATTCCATATACTTTTTAGCTTGCAACTTCTTTATCAATTCTATTTGTGAATAAATGGGAAATAAATTCTTTGTGAACAGGTTCACCATGATATGACTGCTCCTTTATCCCATTATTACATCTACACAGGACATAACTCATACTTGACTGGAAACCAACTGAGCAGCGACTGCAGCGACTGAAGTTTGGTTTAGTATCGTTCATTCACTGATGTATCATTTTCATCTGGATACTGTCAATTTCATCTCATTCACTGATGTATAATTTTCATCTGGATACTGTCAATTTCATCTCATTCACTGATGTATCATTTTCCCATCCAATCACATAATGAAGGAGCTCCTTGATAAATAGGGGCCATGGATTGTAAAATATCTGTAGGAGGAAGGAGTGGTAAAATCTCCAAAATAGTACGCAGTAATGGTGGGAGATTTTCTTGGATCTGCAAATGTAAGAAAAGAAAACAAGAGGTATAGTTTGATTAAAAAATGGAAATGTTGATTAAAAAAATATTTAAAACAAGAGCTATATAGTGCTTATATAGCGACCTATATATACCTTGTAATAGTTGTCTCTCTAGTTAAACGTGGCCTAGTGTTTTTTATATTGTTGAATAAAAAATTATTGATTAAAAAAATGGAAATGTTGATTAAAAAAATATTTAAAACATTTTTATTAAAAAATATTATTTCTAAAAAGAATTATAATATTGCACCGATTTTTATTTTTAAAAAATTATTTTATTTATAATTTTCAATATTAACGTACCAAACAAATTTTTTACATTTCTTTTTTAGAAAATAGAGTAACAGTATATCATACCAAACGCATTTTCCAGTTTTCATTTCTAGAAAATAGAGTTACAGTATATCATACCAAACGCATTTTCCGTTTTCTGAAAACTAGATCAGAAAATAGAAAACAGAAAACAGAAAATGGAAAATAGAAAATAGAAAATATTTTCCAAACCAAACGCCCATTTTCTTGTGTTCCATTAGATCAAATTTTCCACCTGGTTTCATGCCACCATGGGGTATATATAGGATTACGATAGGGACCATGAGGAGGAGTTGGATCTTGGTTGCTAATGAACCCAAACCCGATCCATTAATGAAGATCCATTCCACTAAAGGATCTTAATTTAACTTCCTCACCAATCCTCATATTTACATATGGGCTCCACTTATTACGAGTCGTCGATCCCCCCATGTTTAAGATCTCGCATGCTCATTAATTAATTAAATTACTGACAATTTAAATTAATTAACTTCTGGATCCTTGATTAGTATCACTCAACCTTATCAACGTGCCGGATCAATTCCACCTGCAGGGTTTAGCACGATGAACCTTTTGAGCTCATCAAGGGGACATCATCATCCCGACTCACCAAGGCACGGATTCCGTCAATAATTAACGGCACACCATATAATTAATATTATTTCCCAACTTACCAGGTCTATCGATCTAACAGAATATATCTCGCCCATTGATAAATCAAAGAACTAATAATTAATTATATGTGCCCGTTATTATATCGGGATTTAGGAATCGTACTCCATAATAATTCTGAGGTCCTATCCAATTATTAAGTCAATACAAATTGGATGTCATCTGGTTTTGGTCCTGCTCAATGTACTCAAAGCACACTAGTGTAATTCTATGGTCAAGACCAACCACACCTAATTATACTACAACCATCCCGATGGGTTATTCAATTCCATCTCGGTTGTGAGCCTCTATTTATACTAAGCAAGAAACTGATAACATGATCTTCCGTGTGACACCACACACCATGTTATCTACAATGCAAAATAATTGGACTTCATGCATATACTAATATAAATAGGCACCTAGTGTAGTTGTGATTCTCTTTTCAAAAATAAAGATGTTCATATATATAAAAGAAACATGTCTTTCAGTATACACATCTATCAATCTCCCACTTATACTCAAAGACTTTGATGTTCTCTCACAGTCATACATCTGACTCCCATATCCTCCACATGTCGATCAAAAGCTCTAGCTGGAAGAGCTTTAGTGAAAGGATCTGCCAGGTTGTCCTTTGATGCAATCTTGGCGACAGCCACTTCACCTCGCTTTACGATTTCTCGTATCAGATGGTACTTGCACTCTATGTGTTTACTCGCCTTATGGGCTTGTGGTTCCTTCGAGTTTGTAACTGTACCACTGTTATCACAAAAGATTGTGATATATCTGGGCAAATCAGGAATCACATCCAAGTCCATGATGAAGTTCTTGAACCATACAACTTCTTTAGCTGCCTCTGAGGCTGCCACATACTCAGCTTCCATGGTGGAGTCCACTATGCATTTCTGCTTGACACTCCTCCAAACAATGGCTCCACCCCTAAAGTAAACACAAACCCTGAGGTAGACTTACTCTTGTCCCTATCTGACTGGAAATCGGAATCCGTATAACCCACAGGGACTAATTGGTCTGCCCGGTAAACCAGCATATAATCCCTAGTCCGTCTCAGGTATTTCAATATATGCTTTACCACAGTCCAATGTCCCTATCCAGGGTTACTCTGATATCTGCTAACCATGCCCACCGCAAAACAAATATTTGGTCTCGTGCACAACATAGCATACATGAGGCTTCCTACTGCCGAACCATAAGGAACCGCCTTCATTTCCTCTATCTCCTTTGATGTTTTTGGACACATCTCCTTGGATAGAGGAACTCCATGCCTGAAGGGAAGGAAACCCTTCTTGGAGTTTTCCATGCTAAAACGAGTCAAGACATTATCAACATATGAAGCTTGGGATAAGCATAACATCCTTTTCTGACGATCCCTTATGACCTTGATCCCAAGGATGTGTCCTGCTTTTCCTAAGTCTTTCATATCAAACTGTTTTGACAACCAGACCCTTACGTCTGATAGCACATTGACATTGTTGCTAATTAACAAAATGTCATCTACGTAAAGTACAAGAAACACCACTACGTTTCCGTCACATCTCTTATATACACATGACACATCCGGGCTTTGAGTAAATCCATATGTGTAACACCCAATAATTTTATGGTATTATTAGGGGTTTTTCTGAATTTTATAGCATTTTTTTCAGATTAAAATAAAAAAAAAATATAAGGGGTCGGGCAGGGTTTGATCCCGCGACCACAAGGCAAGCAAAGCCTTAAGGGCGTCCGGGCAACCAGCTGGGCAAGGGTATCAAGCACAAAAAAGGATGAAGCGAAATAATATTATAGTTGATTTAGCCCGTTTCATGAAGAGGTATTTAAACTTCCACTTAAGTCACGTTAAGACGCGATTAGGGCTTGGAGGAGGCTGCGCGAACAGGGGTGGGAGGCTGCGAAAATAGGGAGAAAAGAGAGGAGTTTCCTTACTTCCTCTTCCTCCTCTTGAGTGGAGAACCTAGGGCTTCTTCCCTAGGGCCAAGAAGTGGAGTTTTCTTGCAAAGGAAGAGGAAAAGAACCCTACACTAGGAATTTCGAGATACTTAGTGAGTTTCTTCAAGAAAAGGGTAAGTAGATCACTCACCTGCAATAGAAGTAGTTTCGTCATGTATTTCTCATTGTAGAACCATGTTTGTGATCTAAGTGCATGCTTTAAGATTATGGTCTTTCTTATTTGTGTGTTTTAAGTTCCTAAAGAATACATGTTTTATCATAGAATATGTATTGGAGTAAGTTTTTGTGTATGTGACCTAAATATGACAAGAGTAAGTTCTTGAAAAGCCCCAAAAAGGAGTTTTGGGGTTAAGGGCACGCAAGGTGCTCGATGAAAGTTCCAAGTAAGAAAAGGTAAAGGTTTATAGTGCAAGATTTATGAAAAACAAAGTTAGCTTGATAAATACAAGCATTATGAGTAAGAAAGTATTTTACTTTTGTAAAGTGACATGTACCGGGCAAATGAGAGGCCCACAAAAAGTAAAAAAGAAGTTCTAATAGGGTATGGTGGCTAGCTACCCCGAAACCTATTAGAGATGCGCACATTGGTACATTGATACCATGGTACAGTGTCAAGGCCTGAGAAAGTTGATTATTATTTTGAAGTATATGAACATATGTAAGTGTTTCAATTTCCTTAAGTGCATGTTTTTGTGATGTATGTTAACATGGTTATGTTATAAGCATGTTAAAGAGAAAGAGCAAAGAAGTTAGTGTTTTAAAGTATGAAAATGTATCATTAGTAAGTTTCAAAAGAAATCATGAGCATGTTATGTTTGCAAGTGTTTTGATGCTAGTAAATATTTTCAAGCATGATTGAGCATGATAAGTAGATGAGAGTTTCCATGTGCAAGTATTTCAAAGTGCATGTGTTTTGAAGCAAGCATTATTTGAAAAGAGCATGTTTATCATTGATCGCATAGATTTGTGAGTTAGGATTTACTTACTAAGCAAATCGCTTATTAGTTGCATTTCCTTCTATTGCAGACAAAGGTAAAGAAAAAGCATAAGTTAGGGAAGTGAGCGGGACTTGCATTGATGTTCAGTGGCGGCGGAACCGTGGAAGAAATCATCGGGTTAAGTCTTGTAGAACATGTGTTTTGGTATTTTGAATTGGTAGAATGAATGACTTTGTTTAAACCTTGCATAGAGACAAAGTTGGGTACAAACTCTAGTCTAGATTTCACATATTTTGATAGCTTATTTACTTCCGCAAAGATCCTAATTGCAAGTTTATGAGTTTGTTTTGGGTTGCTAAAATGTTTATAAAACTAGTGTAGAGTATAGATTTGGAGTTATTCATCTATATACTTGAAAGTATATGAATTGTGAAGCTTTGGAAATGGTTTTCAGGTCTGTAAATGCAGTTTTCAGGCGTGCCAGTCGACTTGTTCAGAACCAGTCGACTGCGATATCAAACAGAACCTCCTGTTCGATGCACCAGTCTACTGCCATGAGGTCAGTCGACTGGTGCCGGGCCCAGAAAGTTTCTGTGGCCGATACCAGTCGACTGGCTATATAGCAGTCGACTGGTACCATTGAAAAGAAAATGGTATAGAGCAGCTGGTTAGTGCTTCAGTCTTACAACTAAGAGGTCTAGGGGTTAAATCCTTGCAAAGCAAATAAAATGAATTTTTTTTTTTAAAAGAAAAAAAAATCAGAGCAAGTTAAGGGAAGTCAAGTAGTTGTAACCTAAGGCTAAGAATAAGGTAAAGTTAAGGTAAAGTAAATGTGGCGCCTGCCTTAAGGAAGAGAGAGGAGCTAAGGCGGGTCGTCACAATATGACTGGATTACTTCATCAAAGCGAATGTTCCAAGATCGCGAAGCTTGCTTCAATCCATAAATGGACTGATTAAGCTTTCATACTAGATGCTCTTTGCCCTTTTCAATGAACCCTTCTGGCTGCTGCATGTAGATGTTCTCCGATGAATACTTATGTTTTCCCTATCCGACTGGAAATCTGAATATGTATAACCCACAGGGACTAATTTGTCTACCTTGTAAACCAGCATATAATCCCTAGTCCGTCTCAGATATTTCAATATATGCTTTACCGCAGTCCAATGTCCCTGTCCAGGGTTACTTTGATATCTGCTGACCATGCCCACGGCAAAGCAGATATCTGGTCTCGTGCAAAACATAGCATACATGAGGCTTCCTACAGCCGATGCATAAGGAACTGCCTTCATTTCCACTATCTCATTTGATGTTTTCGGACACAACTCCTTGGATAGAGGAACTCCATACCTGAAAGGTAGAAAACCTTTCTTGGAGTTTATCATGCTAAAACGAGCCAGGATGGTGTCTATGTATGAGGCTTGGGATAAGCACACCATCCTTTTCTAGCGATCCCTTATGACCTTTATCCCAAGGATGTGTCTTGCTTCTCCTAAGTCCTTCATATCGAACTGTTTGAACAACCATACCCTTACGTCTGATAACACTTTGACATTGTTGCCAATTAATAAAATGTCATCTACGTAAATTACAAGAAACACCACTACATTTCCGTCACATCTCTTATATACACATGACCCATCCGGGCTTTGAATTAATCCATATAACTGGATTACTTCATCAAAGCGAGTAAGATGTACAACAAAATCTTACAAAGATGCAGGAAAAGGTCCCATAAAATCTATTCCCTAAACATCAAATATCTCACAAAAAAGCATTGTCTGTTGGGGCACTCATTTCTAGCTCCTATGTTCCCAGTCCTCTTACATCTATCACAATTCTTATAAAACAAATATGCATCATGAAATAAGGTGGGCCAATATAAACCACACTCTAAAACCTTCCTAGCTGTCCTCTGTGGTTCAAAGTGTCCCCCACAGGCTGATGAATGGCAAAAGATAAGAACTGAACAAGACTCATGGTCAGGTATGCATCTCCTAATTATTTGATCATTACAAAACTTCCATAAGTATGGGTCATCCCACACATAGAATTTAGCATCACTTTTGAGTTTATCATTTTGAGCCTTAGAAAAATGTGTAAAAAAAACATGCGCTACTAAAAAGTTAACAAGATCTGCATACCAAGGTGACTCACCATGTATCACAAGAAGGTGTTCATCCCTAAAGTCATCGTCAATGGTGGTAGGGGATCCATCTCCCTCAATTCTGCTCAAGTGGTCTGCAACCAAATTTTCTTTGTCACTCCTATCTCTGATTTCCAAGTCAAATTCTTGGAGTAGAAGCATCAATCTGATTAGCCTAGGCTTAGCATCTGACTTCTTCAAAAGGTACTTTAAAGCTGCATGATCAGAAAAAACAATGACATGTGAGCACAATAAATAAGATCTAAACCTGTCTAAAGCAAAAATCAATGGCAAGAAGATCTTTTTCAATGGTGGTGTAGTTTGCTTGGGCGGCATTTAGGGTCTTGGAGGCATACCATATAACATAAGGTGCTTCATCCACCCTCTGTGCAAGAACAGCTCCTACAGCAAAGTTAGATGCATCACACATTAGTTCAAATGGTAAATTCCAATCAGGAGGTCTAATAATAGAAGTTGAAGTAAGGGCCTCCCTTAATCTTTGAAAAGCTTCTTTGAAGTTGTCATCAAAACAAAATTCCACATCTTTTTGCAACAATCTAGTCATGGGCCGAGCAATCTCGCTGAAGTCTCTAATGAATCTCGTATAGAATCCTGCGTGACCAAGAACAGCTCGAACATCCCGTACGCATACGGGGTAAGATAAAGAAGATATGATACTAATTTTTGCAGGATCTACCTCAATACCTCTCCTAGAGACTATGTGACCTAAGACAATACCGTGCTCGACCATGAAATGGCATTTTGCGAAATTAAGAACAAGATTAGTTTCAATGCATCTATGCAAAATCCTAGACAAATTATCTAAGCATGAATTAAATGACGTGCCAAAAACTGAAAAATCATCCATGAAAATCTCCATACAGTGCTCTAATAACTCACTAAATATACTTACCATGCACCGTTGGAAAGTTCCAGGAGCGTTGCAGAGTCCGAATGACATCCGTCTATATGCAAATATGCCGAAGGGACAAGTGTAGGTAGTCTTCTCTTGATCCTCTGGGTCTATGCAAATCTGGAAATATCCTGAGTACCTATCCAAGAAGCAGTAATGGGACTTCCTTGCCAGCCTCTCAAGCATCTGATCAATAAAGAGCAAAGGGAAGTGGTCTTTCCTTGTGACTTGATTTAGCTTCCTGTAGTCAATGCAAACTCTCCATGAATTTTTAACTCTGGTGGCCACTAGTTCATTGCTTTCATTTTCCACCACTGTAACTCCAGATTTCTTAGGAACCACATGAATGGGACTAATCCACTGGCTATCAGAAATAAGGTAGATGATACCTGCCTGCAATAGTCGAGTCACCTCTTTCTTTACCACATCCAGAATTAGTGGATTAAGTCTCCTTTGTGGCTGCCTAACTGGTTTGACATTTTCTTTCAAAAATATCCTGTGCATGCAAATAGCTGGTATATTGATAAAGTTCACCCAATAGCTTTCTTGTGCTGCCTCAGGACTTGCAATAATTTTTCTTCTTGCTCTGATTCCAAGTGTTGAGCAATAATGACAAGAAAATTCTGCTCCTCTCCTAGAAAAACATATTTTAAATGATCTGGTAGTGGCTTAAGCTCAATCTGGGCCTGCTCAGTAGGTATGGGTGATCCTTGGGGCTCAGTACAATCCCTACACTCTCACACCTGTACTCTGAATCCTCTGAAATATCAATCAAAGTAGGTGATCCCTGGGGCTCTGTACAATCCCCTACCCCTAGAAAATCCTCTCCAGCTGGAAGTAGGTCTGAAATACCCTCTGAATCATCTTCCTCAATAGCAAATACAACCTCAGCCTCCTCTGAACTGACAAGTGAAGCTCCCTCAGCCAATATATCTGCATCATCCAACTCCTCTAGAATACCAATGCTCATAATAGAGTGATTCTCTCTAGGGTGCTTCATGGCATCGAAAATACTGAATTGGACTACTGTGTCTCCTATTTCCATGGAAAGTGTGCCAGCATAAACATCAATTTTTGTCCTCGCAGTCTTCAAAAATGGCCTCTCTAAAATGAGTGGAGATCTGTGTGCTAAGTAGTCCCCCTCCATGTCCAAAATGTATAAATCCGCAGGAAAGATCAGCTCCTTCACCTTTACCAACACTTCTTCAATAATACCGACTGGGTGGGTCTGACTCCTGTCTGCCAACTGAATCACAACTCCTGTAGGCTGTAGAGGACCAATACCAAGCATCTGGAAGACTGATCTGAGCATCACATTAATGGAGGCTCCTAAGTCCAACATGACATCATGGAACATAGTCCTCCCTATATCACAAGACATAGTAAAAACCCCTGGATCTTCACACTTTTGAGGGATGGAATGGATAAGTGCTGAAACATTCTTCCCTAAGCTGACCAACTCATTCTCCTTAAGCTTCTTCTTGTGAACACATAGATCCTTGAGGAATTTAGCATACATGGGGATTTGTTTTATCATGGTCAACAAGGGTACATTAATCTCCACCTTACTAAACAACTTCACAAGCTCATTGTATTCCTTAGCTTTCTCCTCCTCCACTTGCTTTTTGGCTTGAGTTTTGCGCTGTGGAAATGGCAAAGGAACCCTCAATTCCTCCTCTTGGGCCGAAACTTGTGGAGCTGAATTCTGAACTGAATTTCCAATTGAAGTAGCTGCTGTAAGCCCACTTTTACCACTGATTTCTCCTTCATTTTCCACCAAAACCACAGGATCATTTAAGGAAGGAGTTAAGCTTGAGCTAGGATGGAAACCAACTGAATTTGAAGTCTTTTCATGGCTGTTTGGGGCTGAAAAAGTAGGTGCTGTCCTGTTTTCCGAAAATTCAGCCCATTGGAGCATTTGAAGTTGAAGCAACCTTCCCACTCCTCAAAGAGATGGCACTAATGTTCCCCTTTGGATTTGGAGTAGCTTGAGAAGGTAATTGACTTGATCCTTGGGCTTGCATTTGGTTCATCCCACTAGCCAATTAACCAATTTGTCTCTAAATATTTTGTAAGGTGGGATCATTTCTTTGTTGGCCTTGTTGCAAAAGTTGTTGTAACATCTCCTCTAGCCTTTGTTGTTGAGCATTCACCCCACTAGAGCCTCCATAGCCTCCTTGGTTAGCATGAGTCTTTGGTTGGCCTTGAAATGAAGAAGTAGGCTGCTGAAATTGTTGAACTTGCTGTGACCCTTGAAAGTAGGGCTATTGGGGCTGATTATAGGGTTGAAATGACTGTGAAAATTGCTGAAAATTAGGCTGGGAACTTGGTTGAAATTGTTGAGAATTGTAGCTCTGAAAATTCTGAGGTTGAGGTTGAAATTGTTGTGGTAAAGGCTGAAATTGAGTGGGCTGGAAATTCTGATTTGAGGGCTGAAAATTTTGATTGAATGGTTGAAATCCCTGCTGTGAAAACTGATTTCCTTACTGATAATTCAGATTACCTTGAAACCCTTGCTGATTTCCTTGGAAAGGTGGCTGATTTTGTTGATAGGGTTGATGAAATGGCTGAAATTGTTGCTGAAATGGCTGAAATTGTTGCTGAAATGGCTGAAATTGTTGCTGCCCTTGCTGATTTTGCTAGAAATTCGGTTGATGCTGCTAATAGGGCTGTTATGATGGGTTTTGCTGATAAAAAGAGTTGTCATACATCAGATTTGGATGATCCCTCCAACCCGGATTGTAAGTAGATGAGTAAGGGTTGTTTTTGGCTTGAAATTGTCCTCTAGTCAATGCCGCTAGTATCTCATCTTGTTGGAGGTTAGGATATAAATCCGAATTGTGTTCTTGGCTTGAGCAAATACTACACAACCTCATCACTTGGCTTGAAGGTGGAGGTACTGAAAAATTAGAATTTTGGTTCATATTGTTTAGAGCCATTTGTTTAACAAGGGAAGTAAGCTCCATCAAAGAATTCTTAATCTCCTTTTGCTCATTAGATACCATTTGAACCTCATTAACTCCTCTGGTGGACAAAGCTCTATTCCCAAATAGTTGTGAATTCTCTTTCATGTTTGAAATCAACTCCCTAGCTTGATCTGGTGTTTTGTTTACTAGGGCTCCTCCAGCTGCAGCGTCTATCATAATCCTATCCATCTGGAGTAGACCCTCGTAGAAGTACTGAATGAGGAGCTGCTCACTGATCTGGTGCTGTGGGCAACTAGAGCATAGCTTGTTAAACCTTTCCCAATAATCATACAAAGTCTCTCCCACTACTTGCTGTATGCCACAAATACTCTTCCTGATGATTGCAGTTCTGGAGGCTGGAAAATACTTCTCCAAAAATGCTTTCTTCATAAAAATCCAACTAGAGACGTGCCTAGTAGGTAAATAGTAGAACCAATCCTTTGCTGCTCCAGTCAAGGAAAATGGAAATGCTCTCAGCTTGATATCTTCTTCTGAAATCCCCTGAGGCTTCATGGTGGAGCAAACTACGTGAAATTCATGTAAGTGTCTGTTGGGATCCTCTCCAGACTGTCCTTGAAATTTAGGCAACAAGTGGATGAGTCCTGATCTCAACTCAAAGTCTCCAGTGAGCTCTGGGTAGGCAATGCAGGAGTACAGGAAAGCATCATCAGGTGCTGCAAGTTCCTTCATGGTTTTCTGGTGGTCTGCCATAGGATCAACTGAATGAGTGGAAATAGACTGAATAGGAATAATGTCAAAAGCTTCTGAAACACTGATTTGGTTCCTCCTTGCTCTGAAAGTCCTTTCAATTTCAGGATCAAATTCTTCAAGAATACCACCTGCAGACCTGGTCATACAAAAAATACAAATCGCAGCAAATGTATGCAGAAAAATGAAACAAGTAAAATAGATCACAAGATATAGAAAATAAGCACACAAGCTAAAACAAACAAACTCAACTAGTAGTTCCCCAGCAACGGCGCCAAAAATTTGATAGTGCCTAATACTAGTGTCACAAGTGAGTCTCAAATTTAGAAATTTATAACTGAAAACCCTTAGCTAGCAAGATTAAATGTACTCAGGTCGTATTTTTTCCAAGGACTAGTTGTGAGTGTTTGAATCAAGCTCGAATTTGTTTGTCGTTAAATGTTTTGGGGTTTTTGAATAATATGGGAGTTTTGTTTTGCAATTAAGATTTAGAATGTAGTTGAAACGAAACAAATTTAACTAAACAAACTTAAACTAGGAAATTGCAGTTCTAAACTTAACCCACTTGGAGATTGAGCTTAACAATTCGAAATTGCAAGATTGAAAGATAAAACTGATATCTATTGCAGAAAGACACTAAATCTGTATCTAACTTCGGAAATGAAGAATTGAAACAAGTTGAATACTGAAACAGGGTAAATTTGTGCAGAAAATTTCTTGATCGGTCGGCTGACCGATCAGATACAAGCCTGATCGGACTGGTGTCCAATCAGGTGCTGCCTGGATCTGTCGAATGACCGATCAGTAGCTGAATCACGGACTGAAACAATTCGAAACAGATTGAAATGTAGCAGAACTTAATACAGAATTGATATCTATAGCTAATTGACCCCAGTTCAAGTTCTTCACCGAGATTTTCTCCTTGCCGTCACACAAGGATTGAGCTCGGAACCCCCTCGCTTGAGATTCGATTAGAAATCAGCTGCCGTGACAGAGTTGCGTAGCTTGGATGTGTAATCTGAACTCCTCCCGATCCTTCCTTTCGTGATGATTTGTATGGCGAGTGATAGCTCAGGGAACCTCGAATCAACTCAGAGAACCCCTCTGACTTGGCCCGATTGATGGAGAAATGGAATCAAACGAAGGTTGGTCGGATGAAGCTAGCTCACGGAAAACCCCTCACCGGAGTTTTCAGATACGAATGGATTGCGAACCTCTTGCGGAAACTAAGCTTGATGATTGAAATCTGAAGACGAACTTGATCTGGGTGGCTGCCTCCGATCGGAATTGGAGAACGAAGAAGAATGGAAAAGCTTGGAGACGCGATCTGGCGACGACCACGATCGGAAGAGGGAATTCCTGATTTAACTGATCTTTTTGAATTTCGACGGCTGAGATCTTTTTTGTGCCATCCAACGTTTAGATCAAGTCAGATCTGAACCAAACCTTACAGATCTTGATTAATGGCTCAGATCTACTTCTCCTTAGCTCGGATCAATCAGATCTGCGGCGGATGACTCATATCATCCCTTCTCTTGAATGAATGGTCTAGATCATCTTGAGCATGATCCAACGGCCAGATTGCTTCTGATCTGGATGAAATTTTTAGATCTTGATCTGTGGTCATGATTGACTCTATCTTAAACTCGGATTGAACAGATGATGACCGATGGCTCAGATCTAGCCGTTCTTGATCGGACGGCCCACATTGATCCACCTCTTGATCCCCTTAATCAAAGCCAAGTGGAAGCTCAAGTCTGATCCAATCTTGATCTAGGTTCATGGTTAATTGAAGCCTACAAAATTAGATTCAAAATTAATGCCAAAAAATATCTCAAATATAGAAAGAATTGTATCCAAAGACAAAATATAAAGATTTCATGAAACCTAATGTAAATACAAACTTAAGCATATGAAAAGGGATAAAAAATATGGATTTAAGAGCCTAATTGAAGTGACAAAATGATAGTTACTAGGTACCACCTATGTATCTTCTGTAACACGCGGTGCAATGACTTGTGGTGTATCCTCTTGTACAGTTGGTACTAAGGTCGGAACACCCCTCTCAATTCTTCAAGAACTAGTCTACTCTTGGGCTTGTGGTTCATCATATAGTCTTATTCCAAGAATCTGGCATCCTGCTAACGATTACCTTCTTATCCTCAGGACTATAGAACAAACCACCCTTCGTTTTTCAAGATAGCCTACGAACAGACGTACTTCTATACGAGATTCTAACTTATCAGTATCCCCTTTCAACACATGTGCTGGACTACCCTAAATCCGAATATTTCCTAGACTAGGCTTTCACCCAGTCCACAATTCTATGGGAGTAGATGGGACTGACTTAGATGGTACCATGTTCAGAATATACGTTGTCGTATCCAGAGCATATCCCCAGAACAAATCTGGCAACTCGGAACAGCTCATCATTTACCTAACCATTTCCATAAGAGTCCTATTCCTTCTTTCAGCAACACCGTTCTGCTGGGGTGTGTCGGGTGCAGACAATTGAGATTGAATCACAGCCTCTGACAAATAGGTCCAAAACTTTCCTAAGAGGTACTCGCCACCACGATCTGATCGCAGTGTCTTGGTACTTTTACCTTGACGTTTCTCCGCATCAACCTTGAATTCTTTGAACTTATTAAAGCATTCAGACTTGCGGCGCATTAGGTAAATGTATCCATACCTTGAATAATCATCAATGAAAGTGACGAAGTATTCAAATCCACCTCTAGCCTAGATGGACATAGGACCACATAAATCATAATGAACTAGTTCTAACACATCATTGGCCCTATACCTCTGAAAGACTCACAGAATTGTGATAAGCTATTGGAAAGTATTCCATCACCAATGAACCCAAGGGTCTATCGGCTATCAACCTCTGAATCCTACTAAGGTTAATGAGACCAAGCCTAAGGTGCCAAAGATATGTCTGGTTCATTTTAGAAGGTTCCTTTATCTTATTTAGGTTAGATGATAAGCTATTGGCCTCTATTTGCATCGTGGGAGCTTTTGGTTCTAGAGTATATAAATTGCCAACCATAGTACCGGAACAGATAATCTCTCTATTTCTCTTTATAACAACTCTGTTTTTAAAACCAATAGAATATTCATCCTTTATTAATTTAGAAATCGAAATTAAGTTCTTCTAAAAGAGGGTACATATAAGCAATCTCTGAAGACCAACACTTTATTTCTCTCAAAAGATAAATAAAAGTCTCCCACTACAACTGCTGCCACCTCCGTAGCATTGCCCATGTAGACGATGATTTCCCCATCAGCTAGCCGTCGGGTTTCCTGGAACCCCTGCAGAGTATTACAGACATGATCAGTGGCTCCCGTATCTACGTACCAGGTACCGGTAGATAGCACCGCTAACACATGTTTCAACGACTAAGCACGAAGAAATACCTTTGTCTTGATAACGGGGACAGTTCGCCTTCCAGTGTCCAGTTTGCTTACACGTGAAGCACTTGCCTCTCGGCTTCTTCATGCCAGTCTGAGGTCCCTGCCATCCAGCCGCCTTCTTGTACCCACCTTGTTTCTTCTTCTTCCTGCCTTTCGACATAGAAGTAGAAACCTTCCGAGTGACCAAGTCCTGTGAACTCTGACGAAAGAGCCCCTCTGATAAGCACCTTGGAATGGATCGCCTTGAAATTCAGATGTAGGGAAGGATATTGACGCCACACTCAAGAAAGATGAGAGGGTGAGTGATAAGTCATGGGGGGGTTTCGATCGCCACAAGTTGCCTTGATAAGATCACGATTAGTTCTTTGCCTAAGAACCAAAGGAAGCTCTCACAATAGAGAAAACTCTGATTTCATTCAAACTTAACATCCTTGGTCATACAAGAGTTCTCCTATATATAGACTTAGTGGAGGTTGAAACATTAACCTCTACCACACTTCCCACTAAGCACTAATTATGCACCATTTTCATGCATGCATGCATGCATGATGTTTATTTCCCACAATTCCCTAATACTAGCTTAGGAACTCCCAAAAGCATTAAAAAACCCACCAAAAGACATCAAAAATAACTTCAGAAAATTCCCCCAAAAATACCCACGAAAATTGGACACTTGTAGCCCTTGAATGCATCTTGGATCATGTGGTTTTGGGCCTTCAAGTTTTGTCTTCATGTGGGCTCAATTTCACTTTCAATTTGAAGGAATGTGATCCATTTAGTTGTTGCCTCCATTGTGCATTGATTCTTCTTCTCCTTGAGCTCCATTATTAAGCCTTCCAAAGCTTGCTTCATTCTCTTAGTCTTGGATCTTGTCATGGGTCCTCCAATTCCTTTCAATGCCTCTTCCTCTATGGCTTTGTCTTGTAAGCTTGTATCCCCTCCTTGGTCCACATCATTCCCTCCTTCTTTAGGTGAATTCGTCCTCGAATTTAGATCTTCATCACCTACATCAAATGGACGCAAATCAGCCACATTAAATGTTGCACTAACACCATACTCACCGGGCAAGTCAATTTTGTAAGCATTGTCATTAATTCTTTCCAACACTTGGAATGGTCCATCTCCTCTTGGTTGAAGCTTTGATTTCCTTTGGGCAGGAAACCTTTCCTTTCTCATATGAACCCACACCCAATCACCGGGTTCAAGGACAACTCTTTTTCTCCCTTTATTGGCTCTCTTCGCATATTGCTCCATTTTCTTCTCAATTTGAGCTTTAACTTGCTCATGAAGCTTTTTCACATATTCTGCCTTTGCTTGACCATCCTTGTGAACTAAAGAAGAAGTGTTAGGTAAAGGAAGCAAATCAAGAGGTGTTAGCGGATTGAACCCATAAACAATCTCAAAAGGGGAAAATTGAGTAGTAGAATGGACAGCCCTATTATAAGCAAATTCAACATGAGGTAAACATTCTTCCCAAGACTTAATGTTCTTCTTAATAATTGCTCTAAGCAGAGTAGAAAGAGTCCTATTTACCACCTCAGTTTGGCCGTCAGTTTGAGGGTGACATGTAGTGGAGAAAAGAAGCTTTGTTCCTAGTTTGTTCCATAAGGTCCTCCAAAAATGACTTAAGAATTTGGTGTCACGATCTGAAACAATGCTCCTAGGCATGCCATGAAGTCTTACAACCTCTTTGAAAAACAAATCTGCCACATGAGTTGCATCATCCACTTTGTGGCAAGGTATGAAGTGTGCCATCTTAGAAAATCTATCAACTACCACAAAAATGGAGTCCTTACCTTTTTGAGTGCGTGGTAGCCCTACAACAAAATCCATAGACAAGTCAATCCAAGGGGAATCAGGAATAGGCAAAGGAGTGTAAAGTCCATGAGGTGATACCTTAGATTTTGCTTTTCTGCACACAATGCACTTTTCACAAAATTTTTGCACATCATGCCTTAAGTGTGGCCAATGAAAATGTTCATGCAACATTTCTAAGGTCTTTTGAACCCCAAAGTGTCCCATTAGACCCCCCTCATGTGCTTCCCTAACTAGCAATTCACGCATGGATCCTCTAGGCACACAAAGTCTATTGTTCTTAAACAAGTAATTATCATGCCTAACAAACCCATTTTGTGATTTCTTTTCACACGCAGCATATAATTCAGAGAAGTCACTATCATGTTCATACAACTCTTTGATATGTTCAAAGCCAAGTAATTTAGTTTCAAGTGTAACAAGCAAATTATACCTTCGTGAAAGTGCATCTGCTACAACATTTACCTTTCCTTGCTTATGCTTAATCACATACGGAAATTGTTCAAGAAATTCAACCCATTTGGCATGCCTTTTGTTGAGCTTCCCCTGCCCTTTCAAATACTTCAAAGATTCATGATCACTATGAATAACAAATTCTTTAGGCAAAAGATAGTGCTGCCATGTTTGCAAAGCTCTAACAAGTGCATACAATTCTATATCATAAGTGGAATAGTTGAGAGTGGCGCCACCTATCTTCTCACTAAAATATGCAATGGGATGTCCATTTTGAAGTAAAACAGCCCCAATACCCACATGAGATGCATCACATTCAATTTCAAATGATTTGGAAAAATCAGGCAAAGCAAGAATGGGTGCATGTGTGAGTTTGTCCTTAAGTGCTTGAAATGCATTTTCTTGATTCTCTCCCCACTTAAAACTCATATTGTTCTTGACAATTTCATTTAGGGGTGCTGCCAGTGTGCTAAAATCCTTCACAAACCTTCTATAGAAACTTGCCAACCCATGGAAGCTCCTAACCTCACTCACAGTTTTGGGGGTTGGCCAATCTCTAATGGCCTTAACCTTCTCTTCATCAACCTGCACTCCTTTAGAACTTATGACAAATCCAAGAAAAACCACATGATCAGTGCAAAAGGAACACTTTTCTAAGTTAGCATACAGTCTCTCCTTTCTAAGGACATGCAAGACAGATTTGAGATGTGCTACATGCTCAACCAAACTCTTGGAATATACCAAAATATCATCAAAGTATACTACCACAAATTTTCCTAGGAATTCTCGTAAAACATGGTTCATAAGCCTCATAAAAGTGCTTGGCGCATTAGTTAACCCAAAAGGCATTACCAACCATTCATACAATCCATATTTAGTTTTGAAAGCAGTTTTCCATTCATCCCCTTCCCTTATCCTAATTTGATGGTACCCACTTTTCAAATCAATCTTAGTAAAGAAGCAAGCACCATGCAATTCATCAAGTAAATCATCAAGTCTAGGGATAGGATGTCGATACCGAATGGTGATGTTGTTGATAGCTCTACAGTCCGTGCACATCCTCCATGATCCATCCTTTTTAGGTACCAAAATTACTGGTACAGCACAAGGACTTAAGCTCTCTCTCATCCATCCTTTTTGTAATAACTCCTCCACTTGATTCTGTATCTCCTTTGTTTCTTGAGGGTTGCTCCTATAGGCAGGCCTATTGGGAAGAGAAGCACCAGGAATAAGGTCCATTTGGTGTTCTATTCCCCTCATTGGTGGCAAACCGTGAGGTACTTCCTGGGGAAACACATCCTCAAAGTCCTGCAAAATAGCAACAACATCACTGGGCAAGGAGTTAGTATTAGTTTCCAAGCAAGTTTCCTTGCACAAAAGAAGAAATATAGGTTGCCTTGTCAAATAAGCTCTCTTCACCTCACTTCCTCTTGCAAACAAATTTTCTATTCTTCTCTCTTTCTTTTCCTCGTTCTCTCTTTTCTTTTCCTCATTCTCTCTTTTCTTTTCTTTCCTCATTCTCTCTTTCTTTTCCTCATTCTCTCCTTTCTTTTTCTTAAGCTCTCGCTCTTCTTTTTCTCTTTTCTCTCGCATTTTTTTTTGATCCGCACAAACCTCCCTAGGTGATAATGGTACAAGTGTGACTTTGTGGGAATTGTGAAGAAATGAGAACTTGTTGGAGAATCCATCATGGTGAGCTCGCCTATCAAACTGCCAAGGTCTTCCAAGAAGAATGTGGCTTGCCTCCATAGGTACAATATCACATAGAACTTGATCTTCATATTTTCCAATGGAGAAATTAATCATCACTTGTTGATTCACCACCAATTCACCACTATTACTTAGCCATTGGAGTTTATATGGTCTTGCATGCGGTGTAGTCTTGAGGTTGAGTTTGGTAACCAACCTAGTGCTTGCCACATTGGTGCAACTTCCACCATCAATGATCATAGAGCATGTTTTACCTTGAATAAGGCAACGAGTATGAAAAATATTCTCTCTTTGGTCCTCCTCATGCTCCTTGGCTTGACTTCCTAATAACCTTCTAACCACCAAGAGATCGCCATCTTGCGCATAGGCTGCTCCATCATGTTCCTCATCGCTTGAAGAAGAAGAATGAGAAGAAGTTTCTTCACTAGAGATGCTCCCATTATCCCTAACCACCATAGTCTTCTTATTCGGGCATTCGGATGCGATATGTCCTTTTCCCAAACACTTGAAGCACTTGATATCCCTGCTCTTAGAAGTAGAAGAAGTAGTAGTAGGAAAAGGCTTCTTAGCGCTTGTTACCTCCTTTGAATTAGAAGAGGAACCCTCCTTCTTTGGCTTGTCCTTCCAATTTGAAGAGTAGTTTGAAGAAGATGGTCTTTTCATAACGCCCTTTCTCTTTAATTGTTGCTCCACTTTCATTGCTTGATGAACTAAGTCTTCAAGCTCCACATAATGTTGTAGCTCTACAATGTCTCCAATATCTCGGTTTAGGCCATGGAGAAATCGAGCCATAGTGCTTCTCTTTCCTCCTCAATATTGGCCCTAATCAAAGCCACCTCCATCTCCTTGTAATACTCATCCACACTCCTACTCCCTTGGATGAGTCTTTGCAATTTGTTGTGCAACTCCCTATGGTAGTGGGAAGGCACAAATCTCCTTCTCATCAAAGTCTTCATTTCACCCCAAGTGTTGATAGGGTGCTCTCCATACCTTCTTCTCTCCTTTTGCATTTGATCCCACCAAATTAAAGCATAATCGGTGAACTCAAGGGCAGCCACCTTCACTTTCTTTGCATCAGGGTAATTGTGGCATGAGAAGATTTGCTCTATTTTCATTTCCCACTCAAGATATGTGTCGGGGTCATTCCTCCCTTGGAAGGAAGGTACCTTGACTTTCACCCCTCTTAGATCGTCTTCATGTTGATGGTTTCTACCTCCTCTTTCGTGTCTTCGTCCCCCTTCACGCCTCCTTCTTTCTCTTGGAGAACTATAGAATAGGTCACTTCCCGGATGAGATTCTTCATGATTAGAATTTCCCCCATGGTTGGAAACTCTTCCTCCTTCAAGTCGGTCCATCCTTTCATGTAAGCCTTCAAGTTGTCTTTGAAGCATTCTCTCAAAGTGTTGAGTAAGCGCCTCCATTTGAAGCCTATTAGGATCTTGCCTAGGGGAGTTTTCCCCACTCATGCTTGCAACAAAAAAAAAAGATGACAAGGAAAATTACACAAGAAATGTTAGAAAGACCTCACCACTCGCCTCACGTGGTTGCACTCAAATTTATCCACTCAGCTTCCTTTATAAGCCCTTAAGAAAAGAACCTTATCAACGATTTTCTCAAGACAACAAGTAGACAATCAAGTGAGCAAGAAACCAACAAGAGAATATGAGTAGAACAAGAGAAGTAAACGGTTAGAACAAGAAATTCAGCAACGATCAAGAGCAATGAGAGAAATATTGGGTCCTTTCAATTCGCCGATCTTCCTTCTTTTTTTTTTGTTTTTTTTTTCGAATTTCCTTTTTGTCCTTTTTTTTTTCTTCAGTCAAAAAACACAATGACTCAAGTAACACCTCTTTTTTTTTTTTTTTTTTTTGAGTTTAGGACCCAAATAGAGAAGCGATAAATAGAGTTGGAGAATGAAAACACCAATGGAATACTATGGATGAGAGATTAACAAAGATGAACAAGAACACAAATGAAGAAGAACAAAATGCAAACCTGAAAATCAAGGAGCCAAGGCTCTGATACCAAATGATAAGCACCTTGGAATGGATCGCCTTGAAATTCAGATGTAGGGAAGGATATTGACGCCACACTCAAGAAAGATGAGAGGGTGAGTGATAAGTCATGGGGGGGTTTCGATCGCCACAAGTTGCCTTGATAAGATCACGATTAGTTCTTTGCCTAAGAACCAAAGGAAGCTCTCACAATAGAGAAAACTCTGATTTCATTCAAACTTAACATCCTTGGTCATACAAGAGTTCTCCTATATATAGACTTAGTGGAGGTTGAAACATTAACCTCTACCACACTTCCCACTAAGCACTAATTATGCACCATTTTCATGCATGCATGCATGCATGATGTTTATTTCCCACAATTCCCTAATACTAGCTTAGGAACTCCCAAAAGCATTAAAAAACCCACCAAAAGACATCAAAAATAACTTCAAAAAATTCCCCCAAAAATACCCACGAAAATTGGACACTTGTAGCCCTTGAATGCATCTTGGATCATGTGGTTTTGGGCCTTCAAGTTTTGTCTTCATGTGAGCTCAATTTCACTTTCAATTTGAAGGAATGTGATCCATTTAGTTGTTGCCTCCATTGTGCATTGATCCTTCTTCTCCTTGAGCTCCATTATTAAGCCTTCCAAAGCTTGCTTCATTCTCTTAGTCTTGGATCTTGTCATGGGTCCTCCAATTCCTTTCAATGCCTCTTCCTCTATGGCTTTGTCTTGTAAGCTTGTATCCCCTCCTTGGTCCACATCACCCTCTGCCGCCTGGAGTTCTCCTAGTAGTTCCCCCAACGTATACTCACATTTGTTCATATTGTAGTTGAGCCGGAACTGCTCAAAACTCCTAGGTAGAGACTGGAGTATAATATCGACCTGGGTTTCCCCGTCGATTTGTGCTCCCACTACTTCAATCTCATTGAGGTGTGCCATCATCTTAAGGACATGATCCCTTAAGGGTGTCCCTTCGACCATGGTAGTCGTCATCAAGCTCTTCATCGCAACCTGCCTAGCAGCCCGACCTTGGTTTCAGATGATCTCCTTGAGGTTTAGCATCATGTCACTAGCAGTGGGCATGGCTTGATGCTGATGTTGCAATACATTTGACATAGATGCCAGAATATAACACTGCGTCATCTCATCTGCCTTGATCCAATTCTTGTAACGCTCCCTCTGCTCTTCACCAGAGCTCTCCTAGACTTTTCAGGATAGTCCTCAAAGAGCACATATTTATACTCTTCAGCAGTAAGGACAATGTTTAGGTTCCTTTTCCAGTCTATATAGTTAGGGCCAGTAAGCTTATTCTCCTTAAGTATGGTCGCTAGTGGGTTATGGTCATTTTGAAAAATTCCTGAGAATCACAATCAACACAACTTTAGATTTCTAAAATAAATTGATTCCTCAAACAATAAATTTTTGAAATCAACCAACACCTCAAACACCGAGAATTCGCATGCGATGTTAGTGTGGATGTATACGAATTCTACATTCGTTAGAGGAGGTTTTTACCCATTAATCTTATTATCTTGTCAACCTAACTTTTTGACAAATAAGATTAATAGTTGGTTCACTTTGGTCCTAGAATTAATAGCAGTGACTCCGTTGGGGAGGATACTAATATTCGTATCTAAGTGTTTACCATTACACGACACTAAAAAAATTATTTCCGATTATGTGTCTTCCGTTGGGGAAGTACACATGCTCTTCAATAATTTTCTATAATTTATTCCGACCCAGTGATCCACAAAACAAGCCTATCCGTTATGGAGGAAGGCACTCAGAGCCGACGCACGAGCTTGTTCGCATCACTTGTCAGATTGTAATGGAGGCTACGGGACCCTTAGCCCCACTTAGTTATTTAGTTCAAGGAATTTTACATGCACACACACGACAAGCACATAAACCAACAAAATGAAATTGAAAAATCCTAGATTTTCCAACATTCATGGCCTTGGTCTCCAATGCGCCTCCAGTCATGTCATTAGCTCGTCTGCTCCTCCCTACACCATGCGCAAGCCACCTTGAAGGGATCTCCGAGCCGAGATAACTAGCTAATTATTTACATCCATCGATCCTATACTCCACGAAGGTGTGTATATAAAATCTAGATCGAAAGTAAACAAAAGGCTCGGCTAAATATGTGTTGTATTTAATTACAAAAATTAAATACTATCTAGCCTCGTCAACCTCGAGGATTTAATTAATTACAATAATTTGCACAATCAATCACTCACATCTATTATTTTTGGCCATGATAAGTTGTAATCTAGTGCCTGCAACAAAGAGTTAGCCTATGCACATCCACATATCATCCAACAAAAATAAAATATAGGATAATGCGCAACAAATTAACCAATCCTAAACACACAAAATCGGAAACCTCAGCTTTGATACCAATTGATGGGTATGGCTTGGCGGGTTTCCTAAGCAAATACTTGGTCGTCCTTGAGAGACATTTCCATGTCTACGGATTAAAAATTAATCCAAATGGAGACCCGTCTCCCAAAGACCATCACGTCATCATATTGAATGGTTCAAATTACAACTTGGCCAATCTCAAAGATCGAGTCTTGTAATTTGCCTAACTGTTCGACCGCGGAATAGACGACGAATGGATCGCCGGTTTTTATGTTTATTATAAGGGTCCAAATAATTAATTATTATCTATGATTAACAAATAACCAAAACAATAATAATCATTTATCACACACATGAAATGATAAGAAAACAACAAGGAACCAAGAGAGAAATATACCTCTCTTTACCTTGTAGTCTTCTACCTTATGTCCCTTCCCTCTTAGACGTCATGTGGGCAACGAGCTACCGAGAACCGAGGTCACCAAGGCACTCCAATAGATCTCTTCTTCAGATGTGGAGCTACTCTATCTAAGGAGATATGTTTAAATTATCAAAGGAGATAGAGCAGGTAATGGCGGTTCTTTAGCATCGGTTATAGGAAGCCTCATGTATGCTAAAATCGAGACTGGATATCTGCTTTATCGTGGGCATGGTTAGCAGATATCAGAGTAACCCAGGTCAAGGAAATTGGATTGCGGTAAAAGCTTATATTAGTGCTTGAGAAGGACTAAGGATTATAAGATGGTTTACCGGGCAGACCAATTCCATATGGGTTATACGGATTCAGACATCCAGTCAGATAGGGGCAAACGTAAGTATTCCTCGGGGTTTTGTGTTTACTTTAGGAGGTGGAACCATAGGTTGAGGAGTGTCACGCAGCGGCTGCGTGATGGACTCCACCATGGAAGCTGGATATATGGCAGCCTCTGAGGCAGCCAAGAAAGCTACATGATTCAGGAACCTCAAATGGACTTCGATGTGATTCCGGGTTTGCTTAGAGCTATCACATTTTGTTGTGATAAACAAATGGTGCAGTTGCAAACTCGAAGGAATCACGAGCCCATAAGGCGAGGAAACACATAGAGCGCAAGTACCACCCAGGAGGGGAAAAACTGTTGTTGCCTAGATTACATCAGAGGACAACCTGGGAGATCTTTTCACTGAGGCCTTGATAGCGAGAGCTTTAGGCATGTGGAGGATATGGGAGTCAGATGTATGACTGTGAGAAAACAGCAATGTCTTTAAGTATAAGTGGGAGATTGTAAGATGTGTATACTGAAAGTCATGAATTTCTTTATACGAACATCTTCATTTTGAAAAAAGAGAATCACAACTACACTAGGTGCCTGTTTACATTATTACATGCATGAAGTCTAATTACTTTGCATTGTAGATAACATGGTGTGTGGTGTCACACGGAAGATCATGTTATCAGTTCCTTGCTTAGTATAAATAGAGGCCCACAACCGAGATGGAATTGGACAACCCATCAGGATGGTTGTAGTGTAATTAGGTGTGGTTGGTCTTGACATAGAATTACACTAGTGTGCTCTGAGTACAATGAGCAGGATCGAAACCCGAGGTTATCCAATTTGTACTAACTCAATAATTGGATAGGACCTCAGTTTATATTATGGAGTACGATCCCTTAATCCCGATATAATAATGGGCATATATTATTATTAACTATTATTTCTTTGATTTACCAATGGGCGAGATTTATTCTGTTAGATCGATATGCCCGGTAAGTTGGGAAGTAATATTAATAATATGATGTGCTGTTGATTATTGACGGAACCCGTGTCCTAGTGTGTCGGGTTGATGATGCCCCCTTGATGAGCTCGAAAGGTTCATCATGCTAGGCCCTGCAGGTGGATTTGATCCGGCATGATGATAAGGTCGAGTGGTACTAGTCAAGGACTCAGAGGTTAATTAATTTGAATTGTCAGTAATTTAAATTAATTAACGGGCATTCGAGATCTTAAACACGGGGGGGGGGGGGGGGGATGGACGACTCATAATAAGTGGAGCCCATATGTAAATATGGGGGTGGTGAGGTAATTCAATGAGGATCCTTTAGTGGAATGGATCTTCATTAATGGACCGGGTTTGGATCCATTAGCAGGCCAAGATCCAACTCCTCCTCATGGTCCCTATCGTAGCCCTATATATTCCCCATGTGGCATGGAACCAAGTTGATGGTTAATGGATTAATCCAATAGATCCTAGAAAACCCTAATCTATTCTCTTCCCCCCTCTCTCTCTTTCCCACTCGCTCACGGCTCAGCGACGTTGAACAAGAGAAGATTTTTCTTCTTCTCCATGCATGAGTGGGGACCAGGAATAAAATAGCAGAGCTATTTCCTTCTGCCTTCTCCATGCAGTACAGCGTCGTATAAAACAGCAAAGTTGTTTTTCCTCTACTCCACGGTTGAGTGCAACGGAACGGGATGCTTATTCGACGCTATATTCAAGGCAGGAGGATGAGCTTAGAGCTATGCTACGCCTTCTATTTCTTCTTCACGCCGAGCGAAACTTGGAGAAGGAAGGTGGCACACGACACAGCTTCCTCTCCAAGCCGAACGACAGGTGAAGAATGAAGGTGGCTCACGCCACAGATGGCTCATGCCACAACTTCCTCTCCAAGCTGAATGGCATGTGGAGAAGGAAGGTGGCTCTTCTTGCTGTTCTACGCGTTTCTCCTTCGGTGGAGAAAACCAGCGTGGAGAATAGAAGGTTGAGAAGTCCTCGGTGGCTTTCAAGTGGAGAATTGCATAGGGGTTTGTGTTTGGATTATTTTCTACCTTGTAGAGGCCAGCAGCATCCTTTTGATTAGGGATTGGTTGGCGTAAGGAGAAGGGATCAACATGGTGACCATGGGTCTTGGTAGATCGTCGCCCACACGACGTCCAAGAGGAGAGGATCATACGGTAGAAGACCGCGAGGTGATCGGGAAGGTATATATCTCTTCCCATGCTCCATTGATTACCCTTATGTCAATTTTGTGCTATGTTTACTAACCTCGTCATTTTATGTGTGTTAGTTTATTAATTTGATTTTGTATCATAGCCATTAATTTACTAACTGGACCCCGACCATAAACACAAACGTCGGCGATCCACTCATCGCCTTTCCCGCGGTCGAACGGTCAAGCAAATCACAAGGCCGATTTTGATAATTGCCCGAGTTGTGATTTGGATCGTTCGATACGACACGAGATGGTGGTAGGGAGATGGCTCTCCATTCAGATTAATTTTTTAATCCGTAGACATGGAGAGGTCTCTCGGATCGACCGAGTATTCGCTTAGGAAACCCGCCAAGCCATACCCAACAGAAAGGAGTTCTTCTTCGGTCTTTCTCCTATTCTTCATCTTCCTTACCTTCCTCTCTGAGGTATCTTGCGGCCGTCCGGACCTTGGAGCTTGAGGTGGCCGGCGGCGCAAGGAGGAAAGGTGGAAAGATCATGGCGCATGCTAACCCTAGCTTGCTAGGGTTTGTGTTGGTGATTGGAAGAAGCTTGAAGAAAGGTGGTTAATTCAAGGTCTTTGGTGACTCCTCATCTTGGTAGATCATCGCCCACACGACGTCCAGGAGGGGAGGGTCATAAGGTAGAAGACTGCGAGGTAAACGGTGAGGTATAACTCTCCTGAGCTCCGTTTTTCCTTTGCAATGTTTTATTGTGTCATGTTTCTTTGCCTCGTCATTTTATGTATGTTTGTTAATTATTTTGATTGCTTATCATGGATAATAATTAACTAACTGGACCCCGAAGATAAACACAAAAATTGGCAATCCAATCATCGTCTTTTCCACAGTTAGTTAATCCGGAAAGTTATAAGGCCTTAACCTTGGTTTTGGCTAAGTTGTAACATGGATTAATTGACACGACGACGAGATGGTCGTTAGGAAGACGGGTCTCTATTTGGATTAAATTTTTTAATCCGTAGACATAGAGAGGTCTCTCAGGTACGACCACGTGGTTGTCTTAGAAACCGCCGAGCCATGCCTCCCTACAGAATGCCTGTTGATTAATTTAAATTATTAACAATTTTAATTAATCAACTTCTATCTCCTTGACTAGTACCACTCAACCTTATCATCATGTAGGATCAAATCCACCTGCAAGGTTTAACATGATGAACCTTATGAGCTCATCAAGGGGGCATCATCATCCCGACTCACCAGGACACGGATTCCATCAATAATCAATGACATATCATATAATTAATATTATTTCTCAACTTGCCGGGCCTATTGATTAGCAGAACAAATCTCGCTCATTGGTAAATCAAAGAAATAAATATTAACTATGCGTGCCCGTTTGTACTCCATAATAATCCTAGGTCCAATCCAATTATTAAGTCAGTACAAATTGGATGACCTCTGGTTTTGGTCCTGCTCAATGCACACAAAGCACACTAGTGTAATTTTATGGTCAAGACAAACCACACCTAATTACACTACAACCATCCCGATGGTTTGTCCAACTCCATCTCGGTTGTGAGCCTTTACTTATACTATGCAAGGGACTGATAACATGATCTTCTGTGTGTCACCACACACCATGTTATCTACAATGCAAAGTATTGGACTTTTATGCATATACTAATATAAATACACATCAGTGTTATTGTGATTCTCTTTCAAAATGTGGATGATCATACAGAAACGGCAAGGCTTTTAGTATACATCCTAACACATTAATGGATCGGGCTTTGATCCATTTGGTGGCCAAGAACCAACTCCTCCTCATGGTCCCTATTGTATCCCTATATATACCATGGAGTCATGAGACCAAGGCATCCAATTCATCCCACAAGCCATAAGCCAAAACCTAACTCTCTCCCTTCTCTCTCCTAGGGTTGTAGCGCCTCCCATTGTGGCCGGCGGCAACAAGGTGAATAAGGAGAAGGGTGAGTCTTCGTCTTCCTCAGTTTCTTCTTCTTTTCTTCCCTCCTTTGGCCGGAGCACTCACTGAGGTTGCTGGAACCGGCGGAACAAAGGAGGAAGAAGGGTTATTTGTGGTGTTGTGTTGCCGCAAAATGGAAGAAGGAGGAAGAGTCTTTCTTGGAGCAAGGAGCAGAGTCGGCAGCACAAGGAGGAGGTGGCTGGGCCGTCGGCGCAAGCTTGAAAAAGTGGTCTTCTTTCCTTGTGTCCGGTGCAAGCAAGAATGGGTGTCTCTCTAGGGTTTCGGCCAAGCTAGGTAGAAGAGAAGGTGTTGCGTTGGGTTGCCTTGGTGACTTCGGTTCTTGGTAGATCATCGCCCATATGATATCCAAGAAGGGGGGGGGGGCTTATACAATAGAAGATCGTGAGGTAAAAGGGAAGGTATAACTTCTCCTTTGGCTCCTTTCATTTGATCTTATTATTTCATGTTGTTTAATTATCATGATGTTAATTATTTGTTAATTAATTATGATAATTAATTATCTTGGACCCTGATGATAAACACAAAAATCGGCGATCCACTCATCGTCTATTCCGTGGCTAATCGGTTGGATGAGATTGATCGCTAGAACAACATGGTTGTTCAAGCGATCGCTCGAATTGGTTAGCACAATGATGAGACAGTCATTTGCGAAATAGGTCTCCAATCGGATTGAAAAATTTTAATTCGTGGACATGGAGAGGTTTCCCATGAGTGACCCGGTATCCGCCTTGGAAATCCGCAACCAACAGGTGGAACTAGCGGAAGCTACCTCGCCACATCCTCGACTAGTTAGACCAAGGGTTCTAAATGAGGAATTTAAAAATTCTATTTCTTTATATAACTTTGTCTAGGAACGGGTTGTTGATCTAATAAGACTAAGGCCAAAGAACGTCCCTGTGCCACACCAAAACCGAGAAGTCAAATATTAAAATTTATTTTTAAATTACTAATTCTTAAATCTGAATCTAACTCAAGGCTCAATCATATGTTAGACTTAACTTAGTTTCAAGATAAAATTGAAAGTATCTCACAAAACAAATAAGGATCCTTGTTTTGTCACTTAGAAATGGGTGAGATGGTTAGGATGAATAAAGTTAGATCAACCCAAATCCTATTAATTTTTCCTCCTCACAAAAATTCTTTTTCAAATTTAGCTTTATCCCTTTCAAAAATTCTTTTTCAAATTTTTCTTATTCTTTTTCAAAAATTTGTTTTCAAACTTTTCTCAATCTTTGTCAAAAGTTGGTCTTAAAACCCCTTCTTCAATTTTTTTTCTTTCGTTCAACCCAGCTAATCAAATCAAACTGGTTAGACTGAACTCTGTCTCATAAAATCAACATAGGCTTATCATGCTTGATCACTTGAATTGGCTAAGATAGATTAGGCAAGTGAACTTGATCAACCTATCTTGTAAATCTACTAAACTAGATCCAAACTAAGTCACTTTATGTGTAGGAACATAAATATTTGGACCAGTGGATGTTGGATAGTGGGTGCTCCAGACATATGACTGGAGATGAGTCAAAGTTCACCAAAATAAAATACAAGGACCTAGGAACAGTGGCGTTTGGCAATAATGCCACACTTAAGGTAATTGGTTCAGGTAACATTGAACTGAGCTCCGATATTACTATCAAAAAGGTCCTTTTGGTTGACAGTTTTGAATTTAATTTACTTAGTATTAGTTAGCTTTGTGATATTGGATACATAGTCACTTTTACCAACCAAAATTGCCTAATTAGGAGCATACGAGACCCAGATGTTACCCTAAATGGACTTAGGAAAAATAACATCTATGGCATAAACCTACCTACCTCACTTAAGTGTTATCTAAATCAAGTAGAAGAAACTAAACTCTGGCATAGGTTATTAGGACATGTCTGTTAGGATGTATACTAAAAGCCTAACTTTTGTATGAACATCTACATTTTGGAAAGAGAATCACATGATCATTGTTTGCATATTTATTGGTTATTTAGGTGGATATTGTCTAATACTTTACATTGTAGATAACATGGCATGTGGTGTCGTACAGAAGTGTTAGTGAGAGCCCTAGAGCCAATCATATGATGATTACTTTTTGGACTCATTGTATCATATTCTTGTATATATATTTCTTATATATAAAGGCATTTCTTATGGTTATTGTACTTATGTGTATTTATGCCAAATAACTTAGTATAATAACGTCCTTGAGTAGAAGGTTCTTATCTATATCAATCGATTAGTTGAATCGATAGTGAGATGATATAGAGAACACTACTCTTAATTATTCCTAGTCAAGTATTAACATTCAAGGACAATGTTAATGCATAGAGACTAGCATGTAGGTCAACATGATGACTAGATCTCACAAGTCATGGATATGAGATATCAAGTTGACACATGGGTATACATTAGAGAATGTATACTGAATGGCCCGCCATGAGAAAGTATCATGGATCGTTATATGAGTGTCATATACTTTCTCATGTGACTATTAGTATGACTATTAGTCCTTAGACTTGAAGTCACCATAGTTCCCTACATAAGGAGTTATGTACTTTGGTTTCGTCAAACGTCACCCGTAACTGGGTGGACTATAAAGGCGATTACTGGGTATGTAACAAATTATGCGGAGGGATGTGAGTGATGTAGATGGGATCTATCCCTCCTATATGACGGGAGAGATATCATAGTCTTGATAGAGTGAGACCACTAAGTGCATGGCCATGCCCAAATAAGGCAATATGAGATATTGAGCTTATTTGATTATAGTGAGTCTACTTGGAGTTCAAGACACATAGATTGATTGGAGGATGACACGGTCTATGCTTCATATAAGATCAATCTAGATATCGACGATAGAAGGACATTGTCACATATTATGAAAGTCATAATTAGTAGTCACATTGGTGATGTTGAATCTCAACATTCTTGTAACTTGGGTAGCATGATGTGTTGCTAGATACCGCTCATTGCTTATGTTTCTAAGAGGTTAGAAGCATTGCCAACGTTACAAGAACCTATAGGGTCACACGCAAAGAACAAATAGATGGAGAAAAAATGAAGTCAAGTTTGACTTGGCTAAATATGGAAAGTCCATAAAAGGCAAGTTTGACTTGACCCAAATCCAAATCAAGTTTGACTTGACTTGGTTCCACTTCAAGTTAGACTTGACATGGGAGAAGAAATGGAGTCAAGTTTGACTTGACTAAATATGGAAAGTCCATAAAAGGCAAGTTTGACTTGACCCAAATCCAAATCAAGTTTGACTTGACTTGGTTCCACTTCAAGTTAGACTTGACATGGGAGAAGAAATGGAGTCAAGTTTGACTTGACTAAATATGGAAATTCCACAAAAGGTAAGTTTGACTTGACCAAAAGGCCACCTCACCTTGACTTGACCAAGTGATGACTTGGCTTGGTTTCCCCCCCATTTGAATTTGAATTCAAATTGAAAGGGGGTTAAGGAAGGCCACCTAATGGCTATTAGTGGCCATTATGGCCGGCCACTTAATGGCCATTAATGGCCATTAAGTGGCCGACCACCATGGGAGAACAAAAGGTGGTTTTGTTTCATTTTTCCTCTAAGTGTGTCTTCTCTTCTTCCTCTCCAATTGTTGGAGTTCTTCTTCTTCTTCTCCTCTTGGCCGAATCCTACAAGGTGCTAGCACACCTAAAGGATTTCATCCATCTACTTTTGTTCGCGTGGATACTTCTAGAGGGACGGCACTTGACGTCCTAGAGATTCGACATCCAAAAAGGAGCGAACGGGATTAAACGGGGCACGCATCAAAGGTAAAATGTTTATCCTTCTTTAGATCTAGGAGTAGATCGGGTTTTGAAGCATGTAAACGAGCACTCGTAATTTTTGAAATGGCTTTCTTCGCTCGGATTCTTGCTATTGGGGCTTTCGGGGTTTCCGCGACGCGAAAAAGCGGTTTTCGTGGCCCAAAAAACCCTACAAGAAGATCATGTTATCAGTCCCTTGTAGAGTATAAGTAGGACTCACAACCTAGATGGTTTTGGACAAACCATTGGCATGGTTGTAGTGTAATTTGGTATTCGTTTATTTTGACCATAGAATTACACTAGTACACTTTGTGTGTATTGAGCAGGACAGATATAGAGGTGATTCAATTTATACTGACTGTATAATTGAATTAGAACTCAGTTATTATGGAGTCCATTCTCTTAATCCCGATATAATAACGGGCACATGTACTTAATATTTATTTCTTTGATTTACCAATGGGCGAAATTTATTTGTTAAATCGATAGGCCCGATAAGTTGGAAAATAATATTATTTACATGGTGTGTCATTGATTATAGATGAAAATCATGTCTTGGTGAGTCGGGTTGATGATGTCCCCTTGAGAAGCTCATCATGTTAAATCCTGCAGGTGGACTTAGTCCAACATGGTGATAAGGTAGAGTGGTACTACTCAAGGAGTTAGATATTAATTAATTAAATTGTCAGTAATTTAATTAATTAATGGGCATTCGAGATCTTAAACACGAGGAGTTTTTGTACCCATAATAGGTGGAGCTCATATTTAAATAAGGGGGTTGGTGAGGTAGATCAATGATGAGCCTTTAGTGGATTGGATCATCATTAATGGATCGGGTTTTGATCCATTAGGTGGCCAAGACCCAACTCCTCCTCATGGTCCCTATTATAGCCTATATATACCTCATGTGTCATGAGACCAAGGCATACCATCTAACACAATTAACCCTAGAGCCTCTCATTTCTCTCCTCTCTCATCCTCTCTCTCTTAGGGCTTCTTGTGGACGGCGGGTAGCAAAGGGAAGGCAAGGGAAGTGGCGCAAGGATAAGGGAAGGAAGAAGCTCATCTTTTCTTCCTCTTCTCGTCATCCTTCTCTTCTCTTCTTCCCTAAATCCCATGGCAGCAAAGAAGGAGGAGGCGGCGCCACTTTTGGACATGGAAGTGGTCGGCGGCAAGGAAGAGAAGAGAAGGGAAGTTTGCGGCTAGAGATTTTGTGAGGAAAAGAGCTTCTTTCTCTTCTTCTTCCTATTCTTCTTCTTCCTTTGGGCTGGCATGAAGAAGGTGGTCCTTCTTTGTGGTTGGCACAAGCAAAGGAGGAAGAAACTACTTCTTTTGGTGGTCGGTGCAACATCTTGTTTGGTGTTAGGGTTTCGGTGCAAAAGAAAGGAAGAAGAAGGTGCCTTGGTGACTTCGTTTCTTGGAAGATCGTCACCCACTCGACGACCAAGAAGAGGTTGGATCATACAATAGAAGATCGCGAGGTAAACAAGAAGGTATAATTTCTTATTTTGGTTCCTTTGATCTTGTTTGTTTAATTATCATTTCATGTTAATTATTGTTTAATTAATTATGATAATTAATTGTCATGGACCCCGATGATAAACACAAAAATCGGCGATCCACTCATCCTCTATTCTGTGGCTAATCGGTTGGACGAGATTGATTGCTAGAATAACATGTTTGTTCAAGCGGTCACTCAAATCGGTTAGCACGATGGTGAGACGGTCGTTTGGGAATTTGTTCTCCTTTCGGATTGAAGAAATTTTAATCCGGGGCCATGGAGTGGATTCCCATGCGCGACCCGGAACCGTCAATCCCAACAATTGGTATCAGAGCCAATGGTTTCCGATTTGGTGTGTTTTGGATTCAGTTACATTCTTGCACTTTTCATATATTTTATTATGCCGGATAATAATAGGATGTGCGTAGGCTAACTCTTTGGTTGCAGGCACGAGATCCGACTATTATGGCTTAATATGTTAAAATAGTTATTTATCTTGGCTCGGAGCTCCTTCAAGGATGAAGCTTGCGCATGGTGATTAGAGGAGGAGACGAGGTGGTGACACGACTGGAAGCATATTGGAGAACAAAAGCCATAATAGTTTGAAAATTAGATTTTTCTTATTTATTGCTTTTTGTTTATATGCATGTTGTGCGTGCTTGAAAATTTCTCAATTCTAAATTACTAAGTGGGAGAGGGATTCTAAGAGTCTCATGACCTCCATTACAAATCTGACATGTGATGCGAGCAAACTTACGCGTTGGCTCTGAGTGCCTTCCTCCATATCGGATGAGTTTGTTTCATGGATCACTAGGTTAGACATGGTTATGGGAAGTTATTTAGGAGCGTGTGATCTTCCCCATCGGACGACACATAATCCTAGATAATTCCCTTAGTATCGTGTAATGGCAAACACTTAGATGCAAATAATTGTAAGTATTTGTAGGGTGAAAAGGAACCAACTATTAATTTTATTTGTCAAAAAGTGAGGTTGACAAGATAATAAAATTAATGGGTAAAACCTCCTCTTACAAATGTGAATTCGTATACATCTACACTATCGTGACATACGATATTCTCGGTGTTTTGAGTTTTTGGTTGATTTTAAAAATTTATTATTTGAGGAATCAATAATTTTTGAAATCTAAAGTTTTGATTATTGTGATTCTCAGGATAATTTCAAAATGGCTTTCAACCCACTAGCTGTAATATTGAAAGAAAACAAACTTACAGGCCCTACATTGATTGGAAACGGAACCTGGGCATTGTCCTAACTGCTGAGGAGTATACATTTATACTCTTTGAGATCTATCCTGAAAAACGTAGCGAGAATTCTAGTGAAGAGGAGAAGGAACGCTATAAGAAGTGGATAAAAGCAGACGAGATCTGTGTTACATTTTGGCTTCTATGTCAAATGTATTACAACATCAACATCAGGCTCTTTCCACTGCTTATGATATGATGTTCAATCTCAAGGAACTCTTCGGATATCAGAATCGGGCCGCTAGGCAGGAGGCAATGAGGAACATGATGACGACCACCATGATTGAGGGAACACTCGTAAGGGATCATGTTCTCAAAATGATGGTTCATTTAAATGAGATGGAAGTTCTTGGAGCGGAGATCGATGGGGAAACCCAGGTCGATATCATTATTCAATCTCTACCTAGGAGTTTTGAGCAGTTTCGCCTGAACTATAATATGAACAAACGGACATATTCGTTGGCGGAACTTTTGACGGAACTCCAGGCGGCAGAGGAGAATTTTCGTCAGAGTGCTCATGTTTTGGTTGCTCAGAAGGTTTCTACTTCTATGCAGAAAGGCAAGAAGAAGAAGAAACAAGGTGGGGCAAAAAAGGCAGGATTTTAGGGACCTCAAGATAGCGTGAAGAAGCCAAAAGGCAAGTGCTTCACATGCAAGCAGACTGGACACTGGAAGGCGGACTATCCCCGTCATCAGGAGAATAATAAAGGTATATCTTTTTATTTAGTTATTGTTTAGTGGTGTTATCTACCGGTACCTGGTGTGTAAATACGGGTGCCACTGATCATGTCTGCAATTCGTTGCAGGGGTTTCAGAAAACCCGACGACTAGCTGATGGAGAGATTACCGTCTACATGGGCAATGCTACGGAGGTGGCGGCTATTGCAGTGGGAGACGTTTATTTGTCATTTGAAGGAAATAAAACTTTGGTTTTGAGAAATTGCCTTTATGTACCTACTTTTAGAAAGAATTATATTTCAGTTTTTAAAATAATAAAGGATGGGTATTCTATTTCTTTTAATGACAGAGTTGTTGTAAGAAGGAATAGAGAGATTATCTGTTCAGGTGCATTGGTTGACAATTTGTACACTCTTGAACCAAAAACTCCCACGATGCAAATAGAAGTAAATAACTCATCATCTAACCATAAGAGAAAAGAACCTTCGAAGATGAACCAAACGTATCTTTGGCATCTAAGACTTGAACATATTAACCTTAGTAGAATTCAAAGGTTGATAGCCAATGGACTTTTGGGTTCGTTGGTGGTGGAAAACGTTCCAACCTGTGAATCTTGCTCGGAAGGTAAGATAACCAAAAGACCTTTCAAGGCCAAGGGGTATAGAGCCAAAGATGTGTTGGAATTTGTTCATTCTGATTTGTGTGGTCCTATGCCTATCCAGGCTAGAGGTGACTTTGAATATTTCGTATCTTTTATAGACTATTATTCAAGGTATGGATACATTTACTTGATGCACCGCAAGTTTGAATGCTTTGTTATCTTCAAAGAATTCAAAGTTGATGTGAAGAAACGTCAAGGTAAAAGTATCAAGACATTACGATCTGATCATGGTGGTGAGTACCTCTTGGGAGAGTTTAGGAATTACTTATCAGAGGTTGGGATTCAATCCCAATTGTTTACATCCGGTACGCCCTAATAGAACGTTGAAGCAGAGCGAAGGAATATGACTCTTATGGAGATAGTTAGATTGATGATGAATAACTCCGAGTTGCCAGATTCGTTCTGGGGATATGCTCTGGAAACAGCAATGTACATTTTGAACTTGGTACCATCTAAATCAGTACCTTCTACTCCCACATAATTGTGGACTGGGCGAAAGCCTAGTCTGAGACATATTCAGATTTGGCGTAGTTTAGCACATGTGCTGAAGGGAGATGTTGATAAGTTGGAATCTCGTACAAAAGTACGCTTGTTCGTAGGCTATCCTAGAGGAACGAAAGGTGGTATTTCTATAGTTCTAAAGATCAGAGGGTGATCGTTAGCATGAATGCCCGATTTTTAGAGGAAGGCTATGTGATGAACCACAACCCTATGAGTAGGATTATTCTTGAGGAATTGAGAGGGGAAGTTCCAACTTCTGTACCAACTGTACAAGATGACATACCACAAGTGACTGCACCGCGTGTCACAGAGGATACACAAGTAATACCTCATCATGGTTGGAGGGTTGTTAGACAAACTGATAGATTTATGTTCTTGGGAGAGTCTTCGGACTTGGTCCCTAGGGAACATGAACCTGATCCCAGGACATATGACGAGGCACTCCAAGATAAAGATGCAGTATCGTGGCAAAGGACGATGAATTCTGAGATAGAATCAATGGATTCTAATCATGTCTGGGAGCTAGTAGAACCACCCAATGGTGTAAAAGCCATTGGATGCAAGTGGATCTACAAGAGAAAGAGAGGATCAGTCGAGAAGGTAGAGCTTCAAAGAAAGGCTTGTTGCGAAAGGTTATACTCAGGAAGAGGGTATCGATTATAAGGAGACATTTTCGCTGGTAGCCATGCTTACGTCGACCCAAATTCTCTTATCTATTGCCGCTCATATTGATTATAAGGTTTGGCAGATGGATGTCAAGACAACTTTCTTTAACGGAAGTCTTGAGGAAAACATCAATATGAAGCTGTAGGACCGGTGCCGTCGATAAACTCGTCGTAAACTTCGAGGTTCATTCTATTCAGAGAGTAAGTAGCACAGCGGAAAAGTAAAGAACAAAAGACAAAACACACAAGACACGTGGGTTTTTACTTGGTTCCCAACCCCCAGAGTCAGTACGTCCAAGGTCTAATTACGAGTAGCGCCCGTCCACTAACGGTCTCCTTTCCGGACTTTCCAGAGGCGGAGAACCCCGTCTTACAGTTCAAGTTTTACAATCAAAATGATAAATAAATTAAGTGCGTAAAAATGAAAAGCAAACCAAACAGGAGAGTCGACGATCCCGGCCGATCTGCAACTTCGAAGTGTCGCACACTTCCTCTTGGAGCCTCCGTGGTCACAGAGCATTATCTCTAGCACTTTTTCTTCATTCGGAATGATTAGAATGTCGTAGCAGTTGATGTACTGAGTTGAGGGGTCGAACCCCTTTATATAGCATCTTCTCGGGCGCCCAAGAGCCTTTGGGGCACCTCTATACGGTCAAAATTCTATCCAAACTCGTGAACTTCGCGAAGCTAATAAAAACCCAGTCCAGGACGCCCTAGACCATCCAGGGTGCCTGGATCATTCAGGCGCCTGGTATCCAGGGCGCCTATATTCATGGGGGCGCCCTGGTTCTACGGGGGCGCCCTGGAAGATGTGTTCCAGTATGTTTTGTGTTTGCTTGCCTGCCTTGCCTCCAATTCTAGGTACCTATAAAATACACAAACACAAGATAAACAAATATATATTCTTAGCCTTAACAATTGGTTCTGACTTTGGATTTCTCACGAAACCCTAGGTCGAACCGAGTTCCCTTCCAAGGGAACGCGCCTTCGCCTACTCCTCTCAGGAGAAGTTTGCCAATCGGCTCCTCCGATTGAACTTTTGCCCGATCTTCTAGATCAGGACTTAGGTGCCCAGTCCATGACCAGGACTTATTGCCCAACCCTCGGTTAGGTCTTCGGTGCCCAGCCCTCGGCCAGGACTTATTGCCTAATTCCTCGAATCAGGACTTCGTGCCCAATCCGCGACTAGGACTTATTGCCCAACCCTTGGTCAGGTCTTAGGTGCCTAGTCCTCGGCCAGGACTTATTGCCCAATCCATGATCAGGACTTAGTGCCCAATTCCTCGAACCAGAACTTATTGCCTAGGTTAACTAGGACATTGTTTACCTTGATACAGATTTCTTGACTAACCCTTACTTTGTCTAATATATCACTAACTTAAGCATATTGTTAAACATTGAAATACTAGAGGAGGACATCACTGATGCATCTTGCACCAACAATCTCCCCCTTTTTAATGTTTCACAATATCTTAAGTTAGATTGAATTTAAGGGTTAAGTTTTGATCCTTGGGAGAAAACAAAAAAAAATTTGATTTAAGTTTTGATCCTTGGGAGAAACCGAAAAAAAAATTCTAACTTAAGCTTAAGCTTCTCTCTCCCCCTTTGTCACACATCAAAAAAATGACAAAAACAGTTGCACCAACAATGAAAATTTCTTGAAAATTTGTACCAAAAAGAACACACCTTGCATTTTGCAAAAGAATTTACACTTAGAAAAATATTTTTCACTTAGAAATATTTTGCAAAAAGGAATATGCACTTAAAAAAATATTTTTCACTTAGAAAAAAATTTTGTAACTTAGAAAAATTTTGCAACTTAGAAAAATTTTGCAACTTAGAAATATTTTGAAAAAAAATTTTGCCCTCAGAAAGATTAAGCTATTTTGTTCTTGCAAAACATTTTTAAAAATATTTTTCACTTTAAGAAATTAGTACTTTGAAAAATACTTGAAAACTATTGTGCACTTAAAAGTCTTTTGTACTTAACAACATTGTGCACTTAAAAATATTTTACAACTTAAGTTTAATGCACTTGAAATTTTAACTTTACTAAAAAAAATAATTTTTTTTGAGAAAATCTTTAAGTACTTGTTTTGTAAAGTATTATTTAAAAAACTAAGTACTTAAATTGCACCAACAAATTTATAAGAATAAGAATTTCTCTAAGTCTGACACAATCCTAGAAATCTTGTTGATCACAAGAGAATTCCTATGTGTCTTAGGGATTTTCAATTTTGAAAAATTTTGTTTTGATAACATAGTAATTTTATTGATTTGGTTTCCTTTCTAATCTAACACAATCCTAGGAAACCTTGTTAACTACAAGGAAATTTTCCTAAGTGTCCTGGAAATTCTTCAAATTCAAGTAAAATTATTTTTAAATTGATTCCAAGGGTCAAAAAGATTTTCAAAATAAGCTTTTTGAAAATGATAGTATAATATTTTCAAAAGTCTTTATTTTTGAAGAGATAGTGTATAATTTTTGAAAACCATTAATTTTTCTTTTGATCTGAACCTCCCCCTAAACCTAACACAGTCCTAAGAAGCTTGTTGACTACAAGTGATTTTCCTCCGAGTCTTAGGGTTTGATTCAAACCAACAGAATTTTCTAATAATTTTGAAACACAATCGTCAGACAATAGAATCAATTTTTTTTGACTTAGACTCCCCCTAAATCTGACACATCATAGGAGTTCTTGTAGATCATAAAGAAGACTTCCTATGTGCCTTTAGGGTTTATCAAAATCAAAAGAGTAATTTAAAATAATTTTTGAAAGGCATTTTGAAATAATTTAATAAGCCCAAACAAAATACTTTTAACATGCATATGCATTTTGAAATAGTATGATAATTTTCAAAGAAATGATTTTCAAAAAAGATATTTTGAAGTATATCATAATTTTTTGAGACATTTTTTGAAAACATATTTTGAAATGATAATAATTTTAAAGCACAATGTATTTGAAAGATCTGAATTTTCAAAAAGTATAATTTCTGAAACGAATAAATTTTGAAAAAAAAAAACGCTCCCCCTGAACCTGACACCGTCTAACTCTACCTAAGTGTCTTAAGGAACTTTAGTGTTGACCTAAAAGGTTTGTCTCTAATTGTGTAGGTCAACCAAATTTTCCAAAAGATATAATTTTTGAAATTGTATTATATGTATAAACAATCAGCAAGCATTAAATTCATAAAAATATTATTATGTTGAAACATTATTTTGTAAAATAGATTTTTAGAAAAATATCCTAATGATTTTGAAAACATTTTGAAAAACATTTGTCAATTAATTAGTCCTTAACATCTCACCCATTCTAAATGTCTCAATACAAGCATGCATGGTTGCTTTATGGGTGTATTGTGAGATACTTGAATAATTTTTTTCAATTTATTTATAGACTGGTTGACCTTGAGTTAGATTCGAGTTTAATCAATTTGTAATTTAAAAGTAGATTTCAATAATCGGCTTCCAGGTCTTGGCGAGACACAGAGGTCTTCTTTGGCCGTAGCCTTATTGGATCATCAACCCTTTCCTTAGACAAAGCCTTTTAAAGAAATGATACCTTTATTTTACTCTTTGAAAAACTCTGGTCTAACTAGTCTAGGATGTGGCGAGGTAGCTTCGGCTAGTTCCACTTAGCTAGGTCAAGCTTCCCTAACGTACTATCATCTCACCCCACCCTGGTACTAGGTTAGGCAAGTATCAACTAGTCTTTTTTCTATCTAACCATTCTAAACCATGTAGAAAATTAAACATGAATGACATGTTAGATATATATAGCAAAAAATTAGCGGATGCATGTATATGACATTTATGCATGATTCAATCAAGTCAAGACATTTTAATTAAGTTTCTAATAATGTATCAAATTTTCGATTTGATACATATCGTGTGAACCCGCGAATATGTCAACCCATTATGACATATCTAATTTTATTAAATTGATTGTTGCAGTTGGGTAAGATTTTATTTAATTTCATAATTAAGGGTATTTAATTGGAAGTTTAGTTCATGGATTAAGTTTGAACTAAGAGTTAATCGAAGTTTAAAAATTAATTAAGAAAAAAACTAATTATTAAAATTGCATAAGGTAAGTTTAATTAAGGTTAATTAATATTGAAATTATTAAAAATAATTAAGGTTGAAATTATTATAAATTAATTAAGGTAAGTAATTAAGGTAAAAATTAATTATGGTAGACATTATTAAGAATTAATTAAGGTTTATTAATTGAGGTAAAAATTAATTAAGGTTGACATTATTAAGAATTAACTAAATAAAGTTGAAATCTTTAAAAGTTGAAGTTATTAATTAAAGTTGTGGTTATTTAAGAATTAATTAAGTTTTAAGAATTTAAGTTGTTAAGATTTAATTTAAATTAAGTTGTTAAGATTTAATTTGAGTTTATGTTATTAAGATTTAATTTAATTATGAATTTAAGAGTTAATTAGAATTAAGAATTAATTAGAATTAAATTGATCAGGATTAATTATATGTTAAAATTAATTGAGGATTAAATTGAGTTAAAATAATTAAAGATTAAATTGAGTTAAAATAATTAAGGATTAAATTGTTAACAGTTTTGGGTCTAGTTGCATTAAATCCATTAATTCAAAAATGTCTGAATCATCTACTATTTCTCTTTCATTCAATCTTTCAAGTTTATCTAATTTTTCTGCTCTGTTTGATTCTTTGTAGAATTTGCTAAATGTAGCTTTGATTCTAAGAAATTCTTCTTTCTCCTCATCCTCATCATCAGAGTTGTATTCTTCTACATCTTCATAGTAGGTAGAATAGTTTTCAGGACTACTAATTAATGTTTCATAATTAATTTCAAGGTTACCAGAATTATCCAAGAAATTAATAATTAAATCTTCATTATTATCTGTATTTTTATCTTTAATATCCTCAGAATTAAATTCAGAAATATCAGAGTTAATATCAGTTTCATCATTATCCTCAAAAATGTTGTCATTATTAACATTATCAGAAATATTAGATATTAAAGGATTATAAATTTTAATTTCATCCTTATCTTCAGAATTATCAACAATATTATCATTATCCTTAATATTATCAGAAATATCGGTAATATTATTATAATTAATTCTAAAAATTATAGCATTAATATCATGAATTAACGAGTTAATACTTGATATTTCAGCATTGTCTAACTTTGATTTAGATTCATCACTTACTAATTTACCATGCAAGATATTTAAATTGTTATGTAGGTAATCTAATTTATCAGGGATATTAACATAAGGATTATTTATCTTAAATGAAAATTTATCTAATTTTGCGGAAACTTGAAAATTATTGCCAAAATTAATTTTTGTACCTCTTTTGCCGTAGTCGCATTTTTTGGCTTTGTAGATCGAGCCTTTTTCTAGTCTGGGCACTGGTTCTTGTAATATCCCAGCTTTTGGCATCTAAAGCAACGGATGTGGCTCTTGTCCCTCTGGACTCTTGGCACTGGTACCTCCTTTGCTGCCGGTGGTGACGAACGAGTCTTACGAGTAGGACACTGGTTATTATAGTGTCCTCTCTCCCTTCACTTAAAACATATAATATGGAACTCAAAATTTGACATAATTAAAAAATATATCCCTGATTCACCCCTAGCTCCCCCTCAACACCTGGCTTCTTTATTCTGTCGGTTGTTAGTCCGGTGAAGAGCGACCAGGCTCTGATACCACATGTAGGACCGGTGCCGTCGATAGAGGGGGGTGAATATCGACTTGAAAAATTTCTTTCGTAAACTCGTCACAAACTTCGAGGTTCGTTCTATTCAGAGAGTTAGTAGCACAACAGTAAAATAAAGAACGAAAGATAAAACACACAAGACACACGGGTTTTTACTTGGTTCCCAACCCCATAGGGTCAGTTCACTAATGGTCTCCTTTACGAACATTCTGGAGGTGGAGAAACCCGTCTTACAGTTCAATTTTTACAATCAAAATGATAAATAAATTAAGTGCGTAAAAATGAAAAGCGAACCAAACAGGAGAGTCGACGATCCCGGCTGATCTTGAACTCCGAAGTGCTGCGCACTTCCTTCTGGAGCCTCCTTGGTTGCAGAACTTCATCTCTAGCACTTTTTCTTCGCTCGGAATGCTTAGAATGTCATAGCAGTTGATGTACTGAGTTGAGGGGTCGAACCCCTTTATATAGTATCTTCTCGGGCGCCCAAGAATCTTTGGGGCACCTCTATACGGTTAAAATTCCATCCAAACTTGCGAACTTCGCGAAACTGATAAAAACCCAATCCAGGGCATCCTACACCATCCAGGGTGCCTGGATCATTCAGGCGCCTGGTGTCCAGGGCGCCTGGATTCATGGGGGTGCCTTGGTTCAATGGGGGCACCCTGGAAGATGTGTTCTAGCATGTTTTGCTTTTGCTTAACTGCCTTGCCTCCAATTCTAGGTACCTGCAAAATACACAAACACAAGATAAACAAATATATATTCTTAGCCTTAACGATTGGTTCTGACTTTGGATTTCTCACGAAACCCTAGGTCTAACCGAGTTCCCTTTCTGGGGAACGCTTCTTCGCCTACTCCTCTCAGGAGAAGTTTGCCAACTGGCTCCTCCAATTGGACTTTTGTCCGATCTTCCGGATTAGGACTTAGGTGCCCAGTCTATGACTTGGACTTATTGCCCAACCCTCGGTCAGGTCATTGGTGCCCAGCCCTCGGCTAGGTCATTGGTGCCCAGCCCTCGGCCAGGACTTATTGCCCAATTCCTCGAATCAGGACTTCGTGCCCAGTCCACAACCAAGACTTATTGCCCAACCCTTGGTCTGGTCATAGGAGCCCAGCCCTCAGCCAGGACTTATTGCCCAATCCATGATCAGGACTTAGTGCCCAATCCATGATCAGAACTAGGACTTATTGCCTAGGTTAACTAGGACTTTGTTTACCTTGATACGGATTTTTTGACTGACCCTTACTTTATCTAATATATCACTAACTTAAGCATATTGTTAAACATTGAAACACTAGAGGAAGACAGAAGCAACCAGAGGGATTCATTGCAACGGGCAAAGAGCATCTTATGTGCAAGCTTAATCGGTCCATTTATGGATTGAAGCAAGCCTCAATATCTTGGAACATCCGCTTTGATGAGTTAATCCAGTCATATGGATTTATTCAAAGTCTGGATGAGTCTTGTGTATATAAGAGATGTGACGGAAACATAGTGGTATTTCTTGTACTATATGTAGATGACATTTTGCATATTGGCAACAATGTCAAAGTGTTGTCAGACATAAGGGTATGGTTGTCCAAACAGTTTGATATGAAGGACTTGGGAGAAACGGGACACATCCTTGGGATCAAGGTTATAAGGGATCGCAAGAAAAGGATGTTGTGCTTATCTCAAGCTTCAAACATAGACACTGTCCTAGCTCGTTTTAGCATGAAAAACTCCAAGAAAGATTTTCTACCTTTCGGCATGGAGTACCTCTATCTAAGGAGATGTGTCCTAAAACATCAAATGAGATAGAGGAGATGAAAGTAGTTATTTATGCTTCGGCTGTGGGAAGCCTAATGTATGTTATGCTATATACGAGACCAGATATCTGCTTTGTCGTGGGCATGGTTAGTAGATATTAGAGTAATCCAGGACAGGGACATTGGGCTACGGCAAAGCATATATTGAAGTACCTGAAAAGGACTAGTATTATATGCTAGTTTACCAGGCAGATCAATTACTCCCTGTGGGTTACACCGATTCTGACTTCCAATCAGATAGGGATAAAAGTAAGTCTACCTCGGGGTATATGTTTACTTTAGGAGGTGGAGCCAGAGTTTGGTAAAGTGTCAAGCAGAAATGCATGGCGGAGTCCACCATGGAAGCTTAGTATGTTGCCCTATGAGGCAACCAAAGAAGCAGTATGGCTCAGGAACTTCTTGATGGACTTGGATGTGATTCCTGGTTTACCTAGACCTATCACAATTTATTGTGATAACAGTGGTGCAGTTGCAAACTCGAAGGAACCACGAGCTCGTAAGGCGAATAAAAACACAGAGTGCAAGTACCACCTAATACGAGAGATCGTAAAATGAGGAGAAGTGATGACATATTTTGGAAAGAGAATCACATGATCATTGTTTTCATATTTATTGGTTATTTATGTGCATATTGTCTAATACTTTACCTTGTAGATAACATGGTGTGTGGTGTTGCACAGAAGATCATGTTATCAGTCCCTTGTAGAGTATAAGTAGATGCTCACAACCTAGATGGTTTTGGATAAACCATTGGCATGATTGTAGTGTAATTTGATATTCATTTATCTTGACCATAGAATTACACTAGTATACTTTGTATGTATTGAGCAGGATCGCTATAGAGGTGATTCAATTTATACTGACTATATAATTGTATCAGACCTCAGTTATTATGGAGTACATGCTCTTAATCCTGATATAATAACAGACACATGTACTTAATATTTATTTATTTGATTTACCAAAGGGCAAGATTTATTTGTTAAATTGATAGGCCCGGTAAGTTGGGAAATAATATTATTTACATGGTATGTCGTTCATTATAGATGGACACCGTGTCTTGGTGAGTTGGGTTGATGATGTCCCCTTGAGGAGCTCATAAAGCTCATCATGTTAAATCCTGCAGGTGGACTTAGTCCGACATGATAATAAGGTTGAGTGGAACTACTCAAGGAGTTAGATAATAATTAATTAAATTGTCAATAATTTAATAAATTAATAGACATTCGAGATCTTAAACACGGGGAGTTTTTGTACTCATAATAGGTAGAACCCATATTTAAACATGGGGGTTGGTGTAGTAGATCAATGATGATCCTTTAGTGGATTGGATCATCATTAATGGATCGGGCTTTGATCCATTAGGTGGTCAAGACCCAACTTCTCCCCATGGTCTCTATTGTAACCTATATATACCTCATGTGTCATGAGACCAAGGCATACCATCCAACACAATTAACCCTAGAGCCTCTCTTTTCTCTCCTCTCTCATCCTCTCTCTCCTAGGGCTTCTTGTGGCCGGTGGGTAGCAAAGGGAAGGCAAGGGAAGTGGCGCAAGGATAAGGGAAGGAAGAATCTCATCTTTTCTTCCTCTTCTCATCATCCTCCACTTCTCTTCTTCCCTAAAGCCCACGGCAGCAAAGGAGGAGGCGACACCACTTTTGGCCTTGGAAGTGGCCGGCGGCAACGAAGAGAAGAGAAGGGAAGTTTGCGGCTAGGGTTTTTCTGAGGAAGAGAGCTTCTTTCTCTTCGTCTTCCTATTCTTCTTCTTCCTTTGGGCTGGCGTGAAGAAGGTGGTCCTTCCTTGGTGGTTGGCGCAAGCAAAGGAGGAAGAAACTACTTCTTTTGGTGGTCGGTGCAACATCTTGTTTGGTGTTAGGGTTTCGGTGCAAAAGAAAGGAAGAAGAAGGTGCCTTGGTGACTTTGTTTATTGGAAGATCATCGCCCACTTGACGTCCAAGAAGAGGTTGGGTAAAAAGGTATAATTTCTTGTTTTGGTTCCTTCGATCTTGTTTGTTTAATTACCATTTCATGTTAATTATTGTTTAATTAATTATGATAATTAATTGTCATGGACCCTGATGATAACCATAAAAACCGGTGATCCACTCATCGTCTATTCCGCGGCTAATCAGTTGGATGAGATTGATTGCTAGAACAACATGTTTGTTCAAGCGGTCGCTCGGATCGATTAGCACGATGATGAGACGGTCATTTGGGAATTTGTTCTCCATTCGGATTGAAGAAATTTTAATCCGGGGACATAGAGAGGATTCCCATCCGCGACTTGGAACCGTCAATCCCAACAATGTCAACCTAAATCTAATCTCCAGACTCAGCCAAAAAGGACTAGTTAAGGATATGCCCAAACTTAGGAATCTTGAAAATTCAGTTTGTGGTCCATGTCAATAAGGTAAACAGACCAAGTCTACCCACAAACATACCCAGCATGACTTGACCCAATCTGCTTGAGCTCCTACACCTAGACCTATTTGATTCTCACGGAGTCAAGTCACTAAGCGGAAACCGATACTGCTTAGTTATAATTGATGACTATTCTAAATTCACTTGAGTCTAATTTCTTAAAACCAAAGATCAATGTCTTGAATCCTTTAGAACTTTAACTAAAATCTTTGAAAATAAAAAAGATACCAAAATTAAAAGAATTCGAAGTGGTCATGGGGGCGAATTCGAAAACTTAAAATTTACTGAATTTTGCAACACAAATGGATATTTTCATAAATTTTTCTGCCCTAGGACCCCCTAACAAAATGACCTAATTGAAAGACGAAATAGAACCCTCCAAGAAGCAACTAGGATCATGCTTAATGAATATAACTTGGCTAACCATTTTTGGGCAGAAGTAGTTAGCACTGCCTGCTATATTCAAAATAGGATCCTAATCAATAAAAGACATAATAAGACCCCCTATGAAATATATTATTATAAACCAACCATCCTACATTTTCTAAGGATCTTTAGCTGTAATATCCACATCTTAAACACAAAAGACTACTTAGGTAAATTCCAATCCAGGTCTACCCTTGGTCTATTTTTAGGGTACTCAACCTCATGTAGGGTCTACAGAGTTTATAACAAACAAACCCTTAAGATTAAAGAAACTACTAATATAATATTTAATACAGAAAATCAATCTAACCCAACCAATCAATCTATCTCCAATCAACCCAACTTAACTAATCCAAAAGATGATGAGTCTAGAATAGACCAAATTACTAACTCACTAATTAAATCAATTTCTGAATCAGTCTTAGACTTAACTACTGAACCGGTCCCTGAACCAAATTTAATGTTACCTACTGAATCGGTCCCTGAACCAACCCAAAACCTACCAATCGGACCTGAAGTTGAACCATGTTCTAGGAGACCTAAGAAAGCTAGACTAAATCACCCAACTAACCAAATTATGGGTGATCCAACCTTAGGGGTCAGAACAAGGTCCTCCTATAGAAATCTAAGTCTGGTTGCACTAATTTCAAAGATTGAACCTAAGACTATAGAAGAAGATGCCTTACCTGACCCAGACTGGATCATTGCTAAGCAGGAAGAACTAGCCCAATTTGATATAAACTAAATCTGGGACTTAGTACCTAAACCTGAAGGTAAGTCCATTATAGACACTAAGTGGGTATTTAGGAATAAGTTGAACGACCAAGGTGAAATAGTGAGAAACAAAGACCGCTTAGTGGCTAAAGGTTTTAGTTAAGTTGAGGGGTTATACTATGATGAAACTTATGCCCCTGTAGCTAGACTTGAGTCAATTAGAATGATACTAGCCTTTGCAGCCCATAGAGGATTTAAATTATACCAAATGGATGCTAAGTCTGCCTTCCTGAATGGATTTATAAAAGAGGAAGTCTATGTAGGACAACCCCCAGGTTATGAAGACTTAGACTATCCTAACCATGTATTCAAACATAGAAAAGCTCTTTATGATTTAAAACAAGTACCTAGGGCTTGGTATGAAAGACTATCCACTTACCTAATTTCTAAGGGTTTTAACCAAGGCCAAATTGACTCAACCCTATTTGTTAAGACCATAGAAAATGACATCTTTATAGCCCAAATTTATGTAGATGATATAATCTTTGGATCAACTAATACTAATTTCTTAAAAGAATTTATTAAAATTATGGAAAGTGAATTTGAAATGAGTTTTGTAGTGAACTGACCTTCTTTTAGGACTCCAAATTAAACAAATCAGGGATGAAAATTATGTTCACCAATCAAAATATGCAAATGAATTGATTAAGAAATTCAAAATGGAAAATTCAAAAGACTTAAGTACCCCTATGGCCATAAATGCTAAAATAGATAATGACCCTGAAGGTAAGCCAGTTGACTTAAAGTATTATAGAAGTGTTATAGGGAGCTTACTTTACCTAAATGCTAGTAAACCTGATATCATTGTTGTCGTAGGTATTTGTGCCAGGTACCAAACTTGTGCTAAGGAGTCTCACTTAACTGCAGTTAAAAGAATCATTAGATATATTAAGGGCACTCTAAATGTAGGTATTTGGTACCCTAGGACTTTCAATTTTTAATTATTAGGATTTTCTGACTCAGACTATGCAGGTTATAAATTAGATAGAAAAAGTACAAGTGGGAGCTGTTAATTGCTAGATCAGAGTCTAGTTAGTTGGTGTAGTAGAATGCAACATTGTGTTGCCTTATCTACAACTAAAGCAGAGTATGTTGCCTTACGTGAATGTGTAGCTCAACTCTTATGGATGATGCACACCCTGAAGGATTTTAACCTAGACTATACGCAAACTAAGGTCTTTATTGATAATAGCAGTTCTATAAATCATACCAAAAACCCAATCTGCCATTCTAGGACTAAACATATAGAAGTGAAACATCACTTTGTTAGGGACCATGTAGCTAGGGGTGAAATTGTCTTTCAACATATAGAGTCCAAATCTTGTTAGGATGTATACTAAAAGTCTTGCTTTTTGAATAGAAACATCTACATTTTGAAAGAGAATTACATTATCACAAGATGCATATTTATATTAGTATGTGCACAAAAAGTCTGATACTTCGCATTGTAGATAACATGGTATGTGGTAACACACAGAAGAACATGTTATTAGTTCCTTGCAGAAGTATATGTAAGAGGATCACAACTGAGATGGAGTTGGACAAACCATCGGGATGGTTGTGTTGGTGCAGACAGCACCCAAGTCGAACCTGTGTTTTGATAATGGCAAAGGGTTCAAAAGTTAAGATGTTATGTTTATCTAACATGCTCATTAAGTGTGCAGGAAACAAAGTCCTAGCAAAGGGCTGCTAGGCACCTGGCGAAGGAATGCCAGGACACAAAGCCCTAGCGAAGGGCAGCTAGGCACCTGGCGAAGGAATGCCAGGATACAGGAAACAAAGTCCTAGCAAAGGGCTGCTAGGCACCTGGCGAAGGAATGCCAGGACACAAAGCCCTAGCGAAGGACAGCTAGGCACCTGGCGAAGGAATGCTAGGATACAAAACCCTAGCGAAGGACTGCTAGGCACTAGGCGAAGAACTGCTTGGTACTGAAGACCTGGCGAAGGACAGCTGGGCACCTGGCGAAGGACTGCTGGGCAAAAGTCTAACTGGAGGAGCCAGTTGACAACAGGTAAATTCTCCTGAGAGGAGTAGGTGAGGACGCGTTCCCTCTCGAGGGAACAGTAGGCGTCTGTTCGACCTAGGGTTCCATTTTGGAGACCCAAAGTCAGAACCAAGATAGCTAAGGCTGTATATGTTGATGCAGTCTGGCCATGATTGTTGTTTTGGTGTTGACACCGATTTAAGTTTAGGTTGATGATTATTGATTATGATTAAGCCCTGATCGGGGATCAGGCATGGTATGGAAAATCCTAGTCTGGAGGGCTAGGTGTTGGAAAATCCTAACCTGGAGGGTTAGGTGTTGAAAATCCTAGCTTGGAGGGCTAGGTGTATAAAAAGTCCTAATTCGGAAGAGGTGGGTGAAAAGTCCTAGCTTGGAGGGCTAGGTGAAAAGTCCTAGCTTGGAGGGTTAGGTGCAAATTCCCATCTTGGAGAATTAGGTGAAAAAGTCCTGGCTTGGAGGGTCGGGTCCTAGCTTGGAGGGCTAGGTTTGGAAAGTCCTAATCCGGAAGAGTTGGGTGAAAAGTCCTAGCTTGGAGGGCTAGGTGAAAAGTCCTAACTTGGAGTGTTAGGTACAAATTCCCAACTTGGAGGGTTAGGTGAAAAATCCTTAGCTTGGAGGGCTAAGGTGGAAGAGAACTTAGCTTGGAGGGCTAAGTTTACGTCCCTAGATCGGTCTGGTGATCGGTCAGGGAAGCTGGCACGTTGCCCTGTTGTGGATCGGTCTGGTGACCGATACAGCAACGACTGATCGGTCTGGTGACCGATCAGGGAGCACACAGTGAGGTTGGGAACCTACTGTACTGCTCTTGATCGATCCGGTGATCGATCAGGGAGTGTGTGTTTCACCTACTGCTTGGCTCCTGATCGGTCGGGTGACCGATCAGGGAGCGAACAGTTGAGGTTGAGTTCCCTTGCTGATCTGAACCTGATCGGTCTGAAGACCGATCAGGATCACTGTGCAGATCGTTCGGGAGAACGATCCAACATCGCAGGTTCCTCACTATGATCGATCAGGCTCTAGCCTGATCGGTCTGGTCATGATCTGATCGGTCTGGTGACCGATCAGGAGGCTGCCTGATCGGTCTGGTGACCGATCAGGAGGTCTGGACTGCGAAGCTTAGAAATTGCCCAAGAAAGGGGTGGATCGTTCGGGTGATCGATCCACAACCTGGGATCGGTCTGGTGATCGATCTAGGAGAAGTCACAAAGAAATCGCGATTTCTAATTGAGCGTTGGGGACCGATCAGGACGAAGCCTGATCGGTCTGGACCTAGCCTGATCGGTCTGGTGACCGATCAGGAGTCGCTCTGATCGGTCGGGTGACCGATCACTTTAATTCAAATTGCACTGTTAGACGCTCTGATCGCGTCTGACCGTATCCGATTCACTGATGTTTGCCTCTGATATTTGATTTACTGTGTGATATACTGCTCTAACAGTCTGATTAAGCTGCAGGTGACAGGGGAGGATTCAAAAACACTTAAGGAGAAGTCAATGGAGGCTTTCCTTGGAGCAGGTTTGTCCATTTCTCATCTCAGGTTGCAACGGCTGGAGCTGCAGGACTGAAGCCGTTGACTGAAGCTTGGCTGAGGGAGCTCAGGAAGTTCAGTAAGGGTTCAGTGGTAGCTGGCGTTGGCAGTGAGGCAGTTGGAGGCTGCTGCAGATGAGGTCACTTGATGCTTAGTGGAGAAACAAAAGGGACCAGAGACAGCTTCGGTGAAGTAGAGTTCTACAGCTTGTGTTTTGAGTTCTTGCCGCCCTGAGTTCTCCACAACTGCTTGCTGTGTTCTTGAAGTTTCCATCATTCTGAGCAAGCGATCGAGAAGCAACCAATCTTTACTTGAGCGCTTGAAGGAGAGAACAAGTAGCTTGGAGTCCGACAGTGGGAAGACACGAAGAAGGGTTCTTGCGTGAGATCGCCACTGGGTGGAGCTGAGGAAAGCTAGCTGTGTTCTTATCCTTGCTAAGTGTTTGAGTAAGATCTTTCTCGTAGTTTCTTTGTGCTTAAACTTTATCCTGATTGAAACGCTGTGGAGAGGTTTCTCCACCGAGAAGGAGGTTGCATTATATCCGGTGAAACCGGGGTTTGATCTGCCGATGATCAAGGGATCGCCCACCTTAAGGGCACACCAAGGAGTAGGGGCATGTTATCCCCGAACCTTGTAAATTCTCCTGTTAGCGATCTTGCTAATCTTGCTAGTTAGTTTTCTTTTTTAGTTTCTGCACTTTCTGTTTTCCATACTTCCACTGTGCTACTAACAACTTCAAGTGCAGAAACTTGCTAACTTCGTGAAGTGAAAAGTGATTGGCTATATTCACCCCCCCCTCTCTAGCCATCCCGTTTCCAACAAGTGGTATCAGAGCTTGGGGCTTTGTACACGGCTTAACATCCGAGAGTTTACAACAAGATGGCGTTGAGAGAAGGCTTCTCCATCACCCGACCTCCATTCTTTGATGGCGCCGATTTCCAATATTGGAGATCAAAGATGAAATACTATTTGAAGATGGATATCCATACTTGGTTCGCGGTGAAGGAGGGATTCACCCCTCCTAAGGATGATGAAGGAAAAGAACTTGAGTCATGGAGGTGGACTGCCGAACAAATACGAAAAAGTGAAGCCGACGTGAAGGCGGTTGTCACTCTACAATGTGGCATGAACAAAGACCAACTCATCAAGGTTGGTCCTTTCGCAAGTGCAAAGGACTTGTGGAACAAACTCATTGAGCTCCATGAAGGCACCCGAGACTCTAGAATTGCAAAGAGGGACTTGTTCCTCAATCAACTTCAAAATCTCTCCATGAAGGAGAATGAGTCGGTAAGTGAGCTCCATAGCCGGTTCAAGGAAGTCCTCAATGGGCTTCATTCAATTGATGAAAAGATCGAGAATCGCGACCTTGTGAGGTATGTCTTGAAAGCATTTCCAAGGAATGCTTTGTGGTCATCCATGGTGGATGCCTACAAAGTATCCAAGGATTTATCTATTGTAAAGTTAGATGATTTGTTTTGTGAGTTGGAATTGCATGAAATGGCTAACAAAGGCCCCAAGGAGAAGGGGATTGCCTTAGTTGCAGGTGACCGGTCAAACAAGAAGAAGAAGGAGAAGAAGAAGGAGAAGGAAGTCTCTTCATCTTCATCCTCTTCCGAATCCGAGTCCTATTCCGAAGAAGATGACAGTGACTCCTCTTCATCCGAAATGGCGAACTTCGTACGAAGGATGATGAGAAGGGATCGACGTTTCAAGGGTAGAGGTAACACTAGTGAATCCAAACTTGATAAGACTAATGCCTCTTGCTTTGAGTGTGGTAGGAAAGGGCATTTCAAGAATGAATGTCCAAAGCTTAAGAAGAAGGAGGAGAAATCCAAAAGAAAAGAAGAGAAAGCCAAGAAGAAGAAAAAGGCCTTGAAGGCCACTTGGGATGAGTCATCCTCTAGCTCATCCGATGAAGAGAAGGAGGAGAAAACCATAAGGCATGTGGCACTTATGGCTCTTGGAGAGGAGAGCAGTGATGAATCTTCAAGCTCCTCAAACGCGGCATCGTCATCTTCGGATGATGAAGAGGTAACTTCTCCCGAGCTTGAAAAGTGTTATAGAGCAATTGCATGTTTAACTAGTATGCTTAAGAAGTTCAAAAATAAAGTTAAAGCATTGCAATTAGAAATTGATCAATTGAAGGCATCTAGAGATGATAACATTGATGATCTGCATGTTAAATTGCTAGAAGATGAAATTAAATCATTGAAACTTGAAATTGAAAATTTGAAATCCTCTAAGGTTGAGGAAGACAATGATTTGCATGATGAATTACTAGTAGAGGAGAACCAATCATTGAACAGTGAAGTTGAGAAGCTCAAGAATATTCTTGAGAAATTCTCAACTAGCTCTAAGACCTTAGACATGATCCTAAATGCCCAAAGGGCAGTTTACAATAGGGCCGGTATTGGTTACCGACCCTAAGAACCCTCATTTGTGTCTCTCATGTCTAGGACTGACATGAGACAATCTAGGACACCCAAAACTCAAAAGAAAGTTGTCAAGGCATGGGTGCCTAAGTCATGTTTAGTTGATGCTTTAGGTCCCAAGGTTTGGGTACCTAAAACTTCTATTTTTCGAATTGTGTAGGTTATGATTGAGGGGGAGCATCTATCAACTTGGTTCGTTGATAGTGGATGCTCCAAACACATGACCGGGGATAGATCATTGTTTACCACATTTCACAAGAAAAGTAGAGGTAATGTATCATTTGGTAACAATGGTAGTCTTAAGGTCATAGGAATAGGAGACATTCAAATATCCGAATGTTTTAGAATTTCAAATGTTCTTCTAGTCAAGGGGATGAAATTTAATCTCCTAAGTGTGAGTCAATTGTGTGACATGGGTTACACAATTGATTTCCAACCAAGTCAATGTCTAGTTAGACACAATGACACCTTGGACACAGTACTAGTAGGAACAAGAGTAGACAATATTTATCAAGTTTCATTTAAAAGTGCTACTAATGTTTCTGCTAAGTGTTTCATGTCAAAAGAAGAAGAATCCACCCTTTGGCACCGGAGATTAGCTCATGTCAACATGAAGAACATCCGGAAGTTGTCCAACAAGGGGTTAGTCCGTGGCTTACCAAGCATCAAGTATGAGAAAGATAAACTTTGTGATGCATGTCAAATGGGTTAGCAAACCAAATCTGCACATAAAGGTAAAAACGTTGTATGTACTTCCAATGCATTAGATGTACTTCATATGGATTTATTTGATTGTAGTACCATCATATCATTGAATGGAAGTAGATATTGCTTTGTTATCGTTGATGATTTTACTAGATACACATGGACTTACTTTTTAAAATATAAGGACCAAACCTTAGATACTTTCATTTCTTTTTGTAGAAGAGTTGAAAATGAAAAATCATCAACCATTAAGACAATTAGAAGTGATCATGGAGGTGAATTTCAAAATCATAGGTTTTTAGGGAAGACTCGCCATGAACTTTGGTTTGGGAAACTACCTACGGTTAAACACCTTAGGGTGTTTGGCTGTAAGGTATTCATCCTAAACATAAAGATCACCTTGGAAAGTTCACGGCTAAGGCTGATGAAGGGATACTAGTCGGGTACTCTCTCATTAGTAAAGTCTACCGAGTCTACAACAAGAAATCTAGATTAGTTGAAGAGTCTTCTGATGTGGTCTTTGAAGAAATTCCTAAATCAACTGACCAATCAGAAAATGTAGAAGGAGTTCAACTCGAACTTAGGAGACTAAGTTTGAATGAAACTCCAAGTGTTGTTGATGGTGATGAGTCTGATGATGGTGAAACTAGACAACCCATTAATCAGCCGGATCCTGAGGCTGAACTTGTGTCTAGTGAACCCGTTCAAGAAGCACCACCAACTCCTAGGCAAACTAGATTAGCCTCTAGTCATCCCCAAGACCAGATTGTTGGAGACATCCATCAGGGAGTTAGAACTAGATCATTCTTCCGGAATGAGGCTAATAAAGTTGCCCTAATTTCCGAAATGGAACTTAGGAAAGTTGATGAAGCATTAAATGATCCCGATTGGATCATTGCAATGCAAGATGAACTAGGTCAATTCAAAAGGAGTCAAGTTTGGGACTTAGTCCCTCGACCCAAGAAGACCACCATTATTGGAACCAAATGGGTCTTCAAGAACAAATTGAACCATAAGGGAGAAATCATTAGGAACAAGGCACGCTTGGTAGCCAAAGGCTATAGTCAAGTTGAAGGCCTTGATTATGATGAGACCTATGCTCCCGTGGCACGATTAGAGTCTATCCGATTGATGCTCGCATTTCCAACATATCGTGGCTTCAAATTATATCAAATGGATGTCAAATCGGCCTTCCTAAATGGTTTGATTAGAGAAGAGGTCTACGTCGAACAACCTCCGGGGTTTGAGAATACCGAATTCCCAAACCACGTGTTCAAGCTCAAAAAGGCACTTTATGGCCTTAAATAAGCACCCCGGGCTTGGTATCAGCGGTTGTCGACATTTTTGATTGAGAAGGGCTTCGTTAGAGGCCAAATAGACCCTACACTATTTCTGCGGAGAGATAGTGACGATATATTTGTAGCCCAAGTATATGTCGATGACATAATCTGTGGCTCAAACAATAAGGGCTATTTAAATGAGTTCATTGGACACATGGAAAGTGAGTTTGAAATGAGTCTAGTGGGAGAGTTGACTTTCTTCCTTGGACTTGAAATCAAGTAAACCCGAGATGGTATCCATGTGCACCAATCAAAGTATACAAAAGAAATGCTTCGAAAATTCAATATGAGTGATTCAAAAGAGGTAACCACTCTCATGACCACAAACACAAGATTAGACAATGATGAGAGTGGTAAACCGGTTGATTTAACTCAATATCGAAATATGATAGGTAGTTTGCTATACCTCACAACTAGTCGACTTGATATTCTTTTTGCTGTGGGTATGTGCGCTAGGTATCAAGTTTGTGCCAAGGTATCTCACTTAATTGCTGTTAAGCGAATTTTGAGATATCTCAAGGGCACATTTGGTGTAGGTCTATGGTACCCCCGTACCGAATCTTTTGACTTAATTGGCTATACGGATTTCGACTACGCTAGATGTAAGTTGGACCGGAAAAGCACAAGTGGGGGTTGGCAATTCTTAGGTTCGTCCTTAGTAAGTTGGTCGAGTCGGAAGCAACATTGTGTTGCTCTTTCCACTACCGAGGCAGAATATATCGCCATAGGAGAGAGTGTATCGCAATTGTTGTGGATGATTCATACCTTAGAGGACTATGGATTGAGTTACAAGGGTGTGCAAGTGTTGTGTGATAACATTAGCACAATTAACCTAACCAAGAATCCAGTCCATCACTCTAGGACCAAACACATTGAAGTAAGACACCACTTCATTAGGGATCATGTGGCTAGGGGAGATATTGTACTTTCACATGTAGAGTCCAAATCAAACCTAGCCGACATTTTTACTAAACCACTTCCCGAAAATGAATTTAGTTTTCTAAGACGGGAGTTGGGAATGTGTCGCGCTTCATAGTTTTTCAATTTGCATTCAAACCCTCTATGATTATTTCAAATTGTTGGGGAACAATTGGGTAACTTTGGGGACATCTCACACAAACTATAAGGTTTAACAAAACGTTTTTGATTGCTAGATATGGGGTGAGATGTTAGGATCAACTCAATTTCTCAAAATGTCATTGCATCCCTTGAGAAATTAAGTTGACGAGATAATAATCACGGTGGTGACCAAGTATGGGGAAAACTAATGCATAACATATGTGTATTTGGCTCCATGATCATGCTTGGACATTCCAATCAAGGAAACTTGATTGGAAACCCGAATTTGATACAAACTTAATTGACATTGCTTGAATGATTGTTGATTGAGTTTGATTCCATTTGGATGGATCAAAGTGATTGTTGAACCCATAAGAACCTTTGATCCTTGTTCAAGGATCAATTTTAGTCATGAGATCATGTCCAAGTTCGATAAATTTCACCGGATCTCGTTGGAAAGTTTCAGAAATTCTAAAACTGAACATTTCAGTTCGTATCAGGGAGTATCAGGAACCCTGATCGGTCACCGGACCGATCAGGCATAGGGCTGATTGGTCCCCGGACCGATCTGGCTCCTTCCTGTGGTGATCGGTCCACAAACCGATCAGCGAGGCAAGCCATGACCTTCCGGAATTTGACTAAGTGTACTGAGCTAGCCTGGATCGGTCCCTGGACCGATCTGGCACCCTATGGTGATCGGTCCACAGACCGATCAGGGAGCCCAGCAGTTTTCCTCCAGACCCTACTGTTCGAGTACTGATCGGTCAACCGACCGATCAGGAGCGCGTCTGATCGGTCACCCGACCGATCAAGATACGCTCAGTCCGATCAGGCTGTAGCCTGATCGGTCTGGGTGCGGTCAGATCGAACGGTGATTCGTTCAGATGCATTAAATTCTGTTGGTGGTCCGATCCACCAACCGATTAACTTCGCGAAAACCTCTTATCGGCCGAACCCTAGCGCCGAAAACCTCCCACTCGCGCATCCTTGGCTTCGTGCGAAATCTCCTCAGTGCCTTCCCCTTCCTCTTGCGAGTGTGCTCTTGCGGCTCTGAGAAGATCTTCCGAGTCCCGTGACGTCTCTCTCTCGTGGAACAACCTTGCGACTAGTTCTTGCGCCGGGAATCTCTTCCTGCGCACGTTTTCTTCCCCTCAAAACTTCAAGAATTTCTTCAATGGCACTGAAGTAAGTGTTTGGCTTCGTTTTTCTTGTCAAAAAGCTCATGAACTATGTGTTGTGAAGCTAATCATATTTTGGTTTTGCTCTTGTTCTTGCTGTTGTACCATGATCCTATGATCTTGGCCCGTGACCTTACTTTCTCACCTTATGTCTATGATCAAATATATCTACCTTTTGATTGGGTATCATTTTATATGATCAATTCTTGTTTTGTATGATCGATCTTATCAAACAAATTGTTTACATCATGTGTATGACCAATTCGAATCTATAGAAAGTCTTCCAAGGGTAAGGAACCTATGGAGGATAGTTCTAAGGGCAAAGGCCCTTCGTCCTCTACACCTCCTCCGAGGCCTACATCTCCCCCGCATCCTAGATTTCAGAACATTCTCTATGCCCTAGAATTTCATTGGCACAACTTCAAACTAATGGCATGTCGGTTAGTGGACCAAACTTTTGTTTATGAGCATTGTCCTACGGTGAGAGGAATCATTGAGTACTATGAGCTTCAAAACATCCTATTCTTAGAAAGGCCAATCAATCTTGATTTGGTCTCTGAATTCTACAATAATCTGGCCAATGGGGAGGGCACGGGGTGTCGGACCCGTGTCGCCGGTGTCGATCTTGACTTTACCTTATCAGCCTTCACTATGTTTCTAGGTTGCCGTCGCTCCAATACTGACTTTTCATTCTATCCCTATCTCCCTGACCCTCTTCCTGTCCCCTTTACTGGAGTCACTCCTGACTCCATCTACGAGCATTTTCTAGGTCACCCCAGGCCACGGGGTTCTGGTGCGCACACCCGTACGTTTCCATCGTTTCCTGCTCTTCATCTATCTCCCACTGATTATGTTCTGTTTAAGATTATCACAAATTGTCTTCTTCCAACTACGTCAAAGCATCTTGATGAGATCCATCCATTCCACTGCCTGATGCTTTACGGGATGCATCTGCAGTTAGATTTTGACATAGCACCGTCCATTTATTTCTCCATCATTGTTCATGGTTTGAGGTATGGCCAGACGATCTATATGCCATTTGGCCATATCATCACTGCCTGACTGCAGTCCATTAGGATCTATGTTTCACAGGGTCATACTGTACCTATGGTGCGACAGGACTGCCGACTTGATCGTCGCATGCTGGCCCAGTCTGGTATTGTTGTCGGATCACGAGGGTTGCGTTGGAAGAATCAGATACACATGGGGGAGTTTCCAAGAGCAGCCCATTCCCTGGAGCAGCCCGCTGATATAGATGATTATGATGAGTGGGCTCCTGACCTCCGATGGCAGATTGCGGAGTTAGAGCGCATGCTGCAGCACGAATTGCATATCTCTGAGCTCTGGCGACAGGAGGTCCGCTAAGAGTTTTAGACTTTTGATCGCCGTCTCGATGCTTTAGCCTCTGATGTCTCTGAGATACACTCCTTCCAGGACAGATGGTATGAAGAATGGTATCATCATACATTTCTTGATGGTGCATCTCCCAGTGGTCCTTTACCAGGAGATATCATCTACATTGATGATTCGGACGATGATCCAGCTGACGATTGACCGCTCTATGTTCGTGTTTGATGTTTTTGACGGATGTGTACATCCTGACCTTTGTCTGTTCCATCTTGCTTAGGATGTTACTGTTTGTTGATGCTATGATGAGTACTATTTGGATTTGTGCTATATTGCCATGATTATGTTTTTATCTCATGATAGTATGTCTATTGTTGATGCCATGTTGTTTATATGACTATGATCTGCATGTTTGCTACACTGCCATGTTCATGCTTGTAATGCCATGTCTACCTGATACATATGTACATGTTATGGCATGCTTTGCGAGTTGATAATTCGTGTTCATATGATGCATGTGATTGCTATATCTTGCTCTATTTTTCACATGTGTTCGTATGGTTATCCAACATACCTCACATCTTTGTTGATTTGGGATACCCCTAGGGTTGAGGGGGAGTTTGTTTTAATCTTAACAGCCCTTCTAGCCCCTTTTCGGTGTTCGACAAAGGGGGAGAGTGTGGATTGGTTAAGTTTAGGATGATCATGTTGTAGGGGAGGATCTGGATTCCCCTATGATTCTAAATTTGAAAAATATTGATTGAGATCCCTAAACTTAGATCGGGTTGTCAAACAACAAAAAGGGGNGCTAGGTGAAAAGTCCTAACTTGGAGGGTTAGGTGCAAATTCCCATCCTGGAGAATTAGGTGAAAAAGTCCTGGCTTGGAGGGTCAGGTCCTAGCTTGGAGGGCTAGGTTTGGAAAGTCCTAATCCGGAAGAGTTGGGTGAAAAGTCCTAGCTTGGAGGGCTAGGTGAAGAGTCCTAGCTTGGAGGGCTAGGTGAAAAGTCCTAACTTGGAGTGTTAGGTACAAATTCCCAACTTGGAGGGTTAGGTGAAAAATCCTTAGCTTGGAGGGCTAAGGTGGAAGAGAACTTAGCTATTTACGTCCCTGGATCGGTCTGGTGATCGGTCAGGGAAGCTGGCACGCTGCCCTGTTGTGGATCGGTCTGGTGACCGATCCAGCAACGACTGATCGGTCTGATGACCGATCAGGGAGCACACAGTGAGGTTGGGAACCTACTGTACTGCTCCTGATCGATCCGGTGACCGATCAGGGAGTGTGTGTTTCACCTACTGCTTGGCTTCTGACCGGTCGGGTGACCGATCAGGTAGCCAACAGTTGAGGTTGAGTTCCCTTGCTGATCTGAACCTGATCAGTCTGAAGACCGATCAGGATCACTGTGCAGAACGTTCGGGAGAACGATCCAGCATCGCAGGTTCCTCACTATGATCGATCAGGCTCTAGCCTGATCGGTCTGGTGACCGATCAGGAGGCTGCCTGATTGGTCTGGTGACCGATCAGGTGGTCTGGACTGCGAAGCTCAGAAATCGCCCAAGAAAGGGGTGGATCGTTCGGGTGATCGATCCACAACCTGGGATCGGTCTGGTGATCGATCTAGAAGAAGTCACAAAGAAATCGCGATTTCTAATTGAGCGTTGGGGATCGATCAGGACGAAGCCTGATCGGTCTGGACCTAGCCTGATCGGTCTGGTTACCGATCAGGAGTTGCTCTGATCGGTCGGGTGACCGATCACTTTAATTCAAATTGCACTGTCAGACGCTCTGATCGCGTCTGACCGTATCCGATTCACTGATGTTTGCCTCTGATATTTGATTTACTGTGTGATATACTGCTCTAACAGTCTGATTAAGCTGCAGGTGACAGGGGAGGATTCAAACACTCAAGGAGAAGTCAATGGAGGCTTTCCTTGGAGCAGGTTTGTCCATTTCTCATCTCAGGTTGCAACGGCTGGAGCTGCAGGACTGAAGCCGCTGACTGAAGCTTGGCTGAGGGAGCTCAGGAAGTTTAGTAAGGGTTCAGTGGTAGCTGGCGTTGGCAGTGAGCCAGCTGGAGGCTGCTGGAGATGAGGTCACTTGATGCTTAGTGGAGAAACAAAAGGGACGAGAGACAACTTCGGTGAAGCAGAGTTCTACAGCTTGTGTTTTGAGTTCTTGCCGCCCTGAGTTCTCCACAACTGCTTGCTGTGTTCTTGAAGTTTCCATCATTCTGAGCAAGCGATCGAGAAGCAACCAATCTTTACTTGAGCGCTTGAAGGAGAGAACAAGTAGCTTGGAGTCCGACAGTGGGAAGACACGAAGAAGGGTTCTTGCGTGAGATCGCCACCAGGTGGAGCTCAGGGAAGCTAGCTATGTTCTTGTCCTTGCTAAGTGTTTGAGTAAGATCTTTCTCGTAGTTTCTTTGTGATTAAACTTTATCCTGATTGAAACGCTGTGGAGAGGTTTCTCCACCGAGAAGGAGGTTGCATTATATCCGGTGAAACCGGGGCTTGATCTGTCGACGATCAAGGGATCGCCCACCTTAAGGGCACGCCAAGGAGTAGGGGCATGTTATCCCCGAACCTTGTAAATTCTCTTGTTAGCGATCTTGCTAATCTTGCTAGTTAGTTTTCTGTTTTAGTTTCTGCACTTTCTGTTTTCCATACTTCCGCTGTGCTACTAACAACTTCAAGTGCAGAAACTTGCTAACTTCGTGAAGTGAAAAGTGATTGGCTATATTCACCCCCCCCCCCTCTCTAGCCATCCCGTTTCCAACAAGTGGTATCAGAGCTTGGGGCTCTGTACACGGCTTAACATCTGAGAGTTTTCAACAAGATGGCGTTGAGAGAAGGCTTCTCCACCACCCGACCTCCATTCTTTGATGGCGCCGATTTCCAATATTGGAGATCAAAGATGAAATACTATTTGAAGATGGATATCCATATTTGGTTCGCGGTGAAGGAGGGATTCACCCCTCCCAAGGATGATGAAGGAAAAGAACTTGAGTCATAGAGGTGGACTGCCGAACAAACACGAAAAAGTGAAGCCAACGCGAAGGCGGTTGTCACTCTACAATGTGGCATGAACAAAGACCAACTCATCAAGGTTGGTCCTTTCGCAAGTGCAAAGGACTTGTGGAACAAACTCATTGAGCTCCATGAAGGCACCCGAGACTCTAGAATTGCAAAGAGGGACTTGTTCCTCAATCAACTTCAAAATCTCTCCATGAAGGAGAATGAGTCGGTAGGTGAGCTCCATAGCCGGTTCAAGGAAGTCCTCAATGGGCTTCATTCAATTGATGAAAAGGTCGAGAATCGCGACCTTGTGAGGTATGTCTTGAAAGCATTTCCAAGGAATGCTTTGTGGTCATCCATGGTGGATGCCTACAAAGTATCCAAGGATTTATCTATTGTAAAGTTAGATGATTTGTTTTGTGAGTTGGAATTGCATGAAATGGCTAACAAAGGCCCCAAGGAGAAGGGGATTGCCTTAGTTGCAGGTGACCGGTCAAACAAGAAGAAGAAGGAGAAGAAGAAGGAGAAGGAAGTCTCTTCATCTTCATCCTCTTCCGAATCCGAGTCCTATTCCGAAGAAGATGGCAGTGACTCCTCTTCATCCGAAATGGCGAACTTCATGCGAAGGATGATGAGAAGGGATCGACGTTTCAAGGGTAGAGGTAACACTAGTGAATCCAAACTTGATAAGACTAATGCCTCTTGCTTTGAGTGTGGTAGGAAAGGACATTTCAAGAATGAATGTCCAAAGCTTAAGAAGAAGGAGGAGAAATCCAAAAGAAAAGAAGAGAAAGCCAAGAAGAAGAAAAAGGCCTTGAAGGCCACTTGGGATGAGTCATCCTCTAGCTCATCCGATGAAGAGAAGGAGGAGAAAACCACAAGGCATGTGGCACTTATGGCTCTTGGAGAGGAGAGCAGTGATGAATCTTCAAACTCCTCAAACGCGGCTTCATCATCTTCGGATGATGAAGAGGTAACTTCTCCCGAGCTTGAAAAGTGTTATAGAGCAATTGCATGTTTAACTAGTATGCTTAAGAAGTCCAAAAATAAAGTTAAAGCATTGCAATTAGAAATTGATCAATTGAAGGCATCTAGAGATGATAACATTGATGATCTGCATGTTAAATTGCTAGAAGATGAAATTAAATCATTGAAACTTGAAATTGAAAATTTGAAATCCTCTAAGGTTGAGGAAGACAATGATTTGCATGATGAATTACTAGTAGAGGAGAACCAATCATTGAACAATGAAGTTGATAAGCTCAAGAATATTCTTGGGAAATTCTCAACTAGCTCTGAGACCTTAGACATGATCCTAAATGCCCAAAGGGCAGTTTACAATAGTACCGGTATCGGTTACCGACCCAAAGAACCCTCATTTGTGTCTTTCATGTCTAGGACTGACATGAGACAATCTAGGACACCCAAAACTCAAAAGAAAGTTGTTAAGGCATGGGCGCCGGTGCTCCCGGGCGCCCCGGATGCCTCGGGCGCCCCGGGCTCAAGCCAACGAAACGGATAGAGTCAAGCCAGCGAGAAGCCAGCGGACCGAGTCAACCCGGGCGCCCCCTGCGTCCCGGGCGCCCCCAGTCAACTCTCAGCCCTATTCAAGTGGGATAAGGGTTGACCGAGACTTGTTCGGATCGGCAGACACGTGGGGGGGGGGGCGCCGCCAACGTTCAAGGCGCCCCAGAAGGCTATAAATAGCCCCTCGACCCCAAGGCTTTAGACAACAAGTTTTCCAACGCCAATACGCTCTTCAACTCAGGCGCTCTGCTCCAGAAATCCTCCATCTCGAGATTCTAGCGCCGACGACGACCCTACGCACCGAAGAACGATCTACACCGAGCGTAGGTAATTATGAGTCAATTCTTAATTGTATTTTTACTGCACTTACTTCTGTACAACTATTTGTAAGATTTTGTGCGATTATAGTATTGCCCGTAGTAAACGGTCAAGGACCGTGGCCTTCGAGTAGGAGCCGACCGCGACTCTGAAGCAAGTAAATCCCTGTGTTTGCGTTTGGTTTTCGTGTTAATTTTCCGCTGTGCATTCTCTCTCTAAATCCGAAACGATTTACGATATTCACCCCCCTCTATCGTTTTCTCTCGATCCAACAAGTGGTATCAGAGCGGGGTAGCTCAAATTTGGTGCAACCACCAATTTGAGAATTTTTCGGATTTTCTTCAATTTTTATTTTCTTTTACTAATTTTTATCGTTAATCGAGAACGGTGCAACACCCCTCGACAAAATTTCTTTTTCTTCCCGCACTACTAATCCAAGACCAAGTCTTGGGATATTTCTTTCCTTTTTACTCTTATTATCAGATAAATGGTCATGCAAGAAGGATTCAGCACAGCCAGACCACCACTTTTTAGTGGGGAGGACTTCTCCTACTGGAAAAGTCGGATGGAGGTCCTCCTGAAAACTCAGGTGGACATGTGGATAATCATCCAGTTCGGACTGGGGATTCCAAAGAATGCTGAAGGAGTGACATAGTCTTATGCTGAGTGGGATACCGCTCTGAAAAGAAAATTTGAAGCTGATGCCAAAGCAACCCAGACACTTCAATGCGGCCTGACCAAGGAAGAGTTGAATCGGGTAGGACCATTCAAAAGTGCAAAGGAGATGTGGGGTAAGCTGATCGAGCTGCATGAAGGAACTTCAGATACTCGAATCAGCAAGAGAGATCTCCTCCTGAACAAGCTGTACACGATCAAGATGAATGACAACGAAACAGCAGCCCAGCTTCACGCCAGAATTCAGGAGTTAATGAACGGACTACACACAATCGGTCACAAGGTAGAAAACCGTGACTTGATAAGGTACGCTCTTAACGCTTTCCCGAGAAACACCTTGTGGGCATCTATGGTAGATGCATACAAGGTTTCAAGGGACCTCTCTAAAATTAAATTAGATGAACTATTTTCTGAATTAGAATTGCATGAGCAGACTAACTGCAATCTGGCCGAGAAAGGCATTCCTTTCGTTGTAGGTAAAGCTGGAAAGACAACAAAAAAGAAGCCTCAACCTGCACCCGAGTCTGATTCAGATTCAGACTCAGAAGACAACGAGGGAAATCGGCCTAAGATGGTTCGGCTAGCCCGGGACTACTACAAAGAGCTAAAAAACCAGACCAACAGAAGAAAAGCCAGCCAAAGAAAAGAAGAACAAGCTGAACCCTCAAATGAAAAGAACAAACCCAACGTGACCTGTTACGAGTGCAAGAAGAAGGGCCACTACAAGACTGAATGAACCAACCTGAAGGAAACAAAGAAGACGAGAAACAAGAAGGCACTTCAGGCAACGTGAGACGAGTCCTCCTCCTCCGAAGAAGAAGAGGTCCCACAGTCAAACCTGCTCGCACTAACCGCCTCAGAAGAAATTGAGACCGAGTCAGAGTCGGAGCCGGACGACGGCAAACTTACATTCTCAGAGGACGGCGAAATCAATTAAATGAATTAATTTTCTATCTTTCTCGAGATTTGGCGAAAGCTAAACTCCGAGTCGAATCTCTCCGACAGGAAGTAAAAATCCTGAAAGAGAGAGCTGACTCTAGATCCTTAACTGAGAAGATTCAAGAAGGAACCTCTACTCAAGTTGAAAAACTTGAGAAAGAGAACTCCTCCTTGAAAACTCAGGTCAAGGACCTTAGATCAGCTTTAGAACGATTCACTTCTAGTTCCAAGGGTCTTGACATGATTCTTGGAAAACAGAAGTCGGTTCTAAATCGATTCGGATTAGGCTATAGAACCAAATCTAGACAAAGATCCTACTATGCCGTACTGAACCAGTCCAGATCTAAAGTTCAGGCATGGGTACCCAAACTGTGCCTGAATAAATAAACTGGATCAAATCAGTATTGGATCCCCAAGGACAAGATTCACATCTTGCCGAATCACTACCGAGGCTTTAGTCCAGGGGGAGCCAAATTAAAAACAATATTCATAGTTAGATAAATTTTAATTCTTGTTTTCAAATTGTATGATTTCTTGTTTATTTAATTTCTACAATTAATTATGCTTAGACTTAGGAATGGTTAGTTTAAGGACTGAACCAACTTAACTGAAATTTGAACAACATAGTATTGGGTGGCGGTGAGATGATAGTACGTTAGGGAAGCCAATACTAATAAGGTCAAGTATATTCTACTTGGTCTCTTTAGACTGGTGAAACTAGCCGAAGCTACCGATCCAAGACCCAAACTAGTTAGACCAGAATTTTTAAAAAAATAATTTTGAAAATGAAATTTCATTAAAAGGCTTTGTCAAGGAAAGGGTTGATGATCCAATAAGGCTACGGCCAAAGAAGGCCTAGTGCCTCGTCAAGACCTGGAAGCCAATTTTTGAAATTCAAATTCAAATTATTCTTTGTAAAATTCGAATCTAACACAATTTTTCAGTTAATTACAGATTCAAACATTTTTTAAAATTAATTCAAGTTTTTCAAAATAAATCATGATTTTACAAAATAATTTTATCTACTAAAACCTGTCTCACAAAACCTATAAGGTTAACGTGATTGATAACCCTAGATTTGGGTGAGACAGGCTAGGCTGTGAAAATCAATTTAGGCTATTCCTGATTCTAATTGGATCCAAATCAACAAAACTCTTTATGTGTAGGAACATAAAGATTTGGACCAATGGATGTTGGATAGCGGGTGCTCCAGACACATGACTGGAGATAAATTGAAATTCACTAAACTCAAGTTCAAAAACCTAGGCTCAGTGGCATTTGGCAACAATGCTACACTCAAGGTGATTGGGTCAGGTAATATTGAACTTAAATCTGACTTTGTTATTAAGAAAGTTCTTTTGGTATCGTAGGACCTCAACCTTTGACCTGTCAGGATACTCGGATTCTGACTACGCTGGTTGTAAATTAGATAGAAAGAGCACAAGTGGAAGCTACCAACTGTTAGGAAATAATCTAGTAAGTTGGTGCAGCAGAAAACAACACTGTGTAGCTCTATCCACAACTGAAGCTGAGTATGTTGCCTTAGGAGAGTGTGTAGCACAACTTTTATGGATGATGCACACTCTTAAGGACTTCCAGCTCAACTACACCCAAACTTAGGTCTTCATTGACAATATAAGCTCAATTAATCTAACTAAAAACCCAATCCAACATTCCAAAACTAAACACATAGAAGTTAAACACCACTTCGTAAGAGATCATGTAGCCAGGGGTGAGATAGTCCTTAGGCATGTAGACTCTAAATCTAACTTAGCTGACATATTCACCAAACCCCTACCTGAGTCTGAGTTCAGCTCACTAAGAAGGCAGTTAGGATTATGCTTGGTAGAATAGGTTTACTCTACGTTTGGTCTGAGTTCTTACTGCTTTACTTGATTTGAAAATCAGTTTCTAAAACAATTTTAAAACTGCTTTACTTGATTTCAAATCAGCTTTTAATTAGTTTGAAAAATCTTTTTAACTTTTTCTCTTTAATAATTTTTTGACTTAGTTTTATTTTAAAAACTACCCCCTTCAAATCTAGGACTTTTTCGTAAATGGACTTAGCCTAGGCCCTAACCCTAGAACTGCATGCACCTATAGATTTAGAAGCCAGCATCTCACAAGCACCTTAGGGTACTTTTGACTGATAACCTAGAATGGGTTGAGATGCTTAAGTCTTTGCCTTAATTCAAGATGTAGATCAGTGCATCTGCAGTAATTGGTGCACTAAATACATATTAAACAACAATCAGGTTAAGCGTCAAGTTTAGAAAATCTAACTTGAACAGAATACTTAACCTAATTAACCCTAGCAAAAACTACTGTTTATAACAGTTAGGAAGTAGCTAAATGGGTTAGACAGGACCCTAAAGAGATAATTGAAATTGCTTTGGTTCAGTTTATATCTTGAATTGGTTCAGTACAGTACATTATTCTTTTGTCATGCAATTTATTTTTATTGCTATTGCTTTATTTTTGATATATGACAAAGGGGGAGAGATAGGAAAGGAGAAAAGAGAGCTTTAAATTTAAACTTTATCCTTTCTTCAAAAAGCTTAAGCTAAGTTTTTTTTCAAAACTATTTAAAAGTACTTACTCTAAGTTCTTTTTCAAAACTATTTTCAAAATACTTAAGTTATTTTCAAAACTGGTTCAAAAGTACTTGATCTAAAGTGTTTTCAAAATTGATTCTAAGTACTTGACCCAAGCTGTTTTCAAAAGTATTTTCTAAGTACTTAAACTTAAGCTATGTTCAAAAATCTCTAAGTACTTATTTCTAAACTTCTCTAATAGAAAAGTTTCTAAGTATAAAGCCTCTAAAGTACTAAAGAGATTGAAAATTTTTTTTGTGAACTTAAAACTTAAGAAAATGTTTTAGAAATCTTTTGACTGGAAAATTTTTTTCTAAGCATAAATTTTCCAAAGTGCCTAACCAAATTTTGTTTAAGTTTTCTAAAACTTCGTTTGAAAAATGCTCTAAGTTTTGAAAACTAAATTCCATCATTTTGACTTAGAATTTTTTTTTAAAACCCCACGAAACTTTGAAAAACCAAGGGGGAGATTCCTTCCAGGGGAGGGAACTAAACTGTTATATCAACTGTCTTGATTAACTTTTTGAATCGGGTTGCCATAAATCAAAAAGGGGGAGATTGTTGGTGCAGACAGCACCCAAGTCGAACCTGTGTTTTGATAATGGCAAAGGGTTCAAAAGTTAAGATGTTATGTTTATCTAACATGCTCATTAAGTGTGCAGGAAACAAAGTCCTAGCGAAGGATGCTAGGCACCTGGCGAAGGAATGCCAGGACACAAAGCCCTAGCGAAGGACAGCTAGGCACCTGGCGAAGGAATGCCAGGACACAAAGCCCTAGCGAAGGACAGCTAGGCACCTGGCGAAGGAATGCCAGGATACAGCGAAGGACTGCTAGGCACCAGGCGAAGGACTGCTGGGCAAAAGTCCAACCGGAGGAGCCGGTTGGCAACAGGTAAATTCTCCTGAGAGGAGTAGGTGAGGACACGTTCCTCGTCGAGGGAACAGTAGGCGTCGGTTCGACCTAGGGTTCCATTTTGGAGACCCAAAGTCAGAACCAAGACAACTAAGGCTGTATAATCATAACATATTCTTGTTTTATTGTATTTACAACTAACCCTAGATGCAGGACCAAAGGAATGAGTCTCTGCAGCTCAGAACGCCTCAAGGGAGAGAGGCGGCAGCTGAGTAGGGCGCCCCGGAGGTCCCGGGCGCCCCCAAGGTCAAAGCAAAATATGTAAAGCAAGAGAACGCTTCAGAAGCTCACTGGGGGGGCGCCCCCATGCTCCCGGGGCCCCCGTGCTTTGGGCACCCGGATGCCTTGGGTACCCCAAGCTCAAGCCAACGAAGCGGATAGAGTCAAGCCAGCGAGAAGCCAGCGGACCGAGTCAACCCGGGCGCCCCGGCCCCCTGCGTCCCGGGCGCCCCCAGTCAACTCTCAGCCCTATTCAAGTGGGATAAGGGCTGACCGAGACTTGTTCGAATTGGCTAACACGTGGGGGGGGCGCCCCAGAAGGCTATAAATAGCCCCTCGACCCCAAGGCTTCAGACAACAAGTTTTCCAACGCCAATACGCTTTTCAACTCAGGCGCTCTGCTCCAGAAATCCTCCATCTCGAGATTCTAGCGCCGACGACGACCCTACGCACCGAAGAACGATCTACACCGGGCGTTGGTAACGAAGAGTCAATTCTTAATTGTATTCTTACTGCAATTACTTCTGTACAACTGTTTGTAAGATTTTGCGCGATTATAGTATTGCTCGCAGTAAACGGTCAAGGACTGTGGGCCTTGGAGTAGGAGCCGACCGCAACTCCGAACCAAGTAAATCCCTGTGTTTGCGTTTGGTTTTCGTGTTAATTTTCCGCTGTGCATTCTCTCTCTAAATCTGAAACGATTTATGATATTCACCCCCCCTCTATCGTTTTCTCTCGATCCAACAGGTTGTAGTGAATTAGGTGTGGTTTGTCTTAACCATAGAATTACACTAGTGCACTTTGCATGCATTGAGTAGGACCAAAATAGAGGGCATCCAATTTATACTAACTTTATAATTGGATTAGAGCTTGATTAAATTATGGAGTACAATCTCTTAATCCCGAAATAATTACGGGAACATGTATTTAATTATTATTTCTTTGATTTACCAATGGGCGAGATTTATTCTGTTAAATCGATAGGTCCTATAAGTTGGGAAATAAAATTATGTACATGGTGTGCCATTGTTTATTGAGGGAATCTGTGTCCTAGTAAGTCGGGATGATGATGCCCCCTTGATGAGCTCATATGGATCAACATGTTAAATCTTGCAAGTGGACTATAGTCCAACATGATGAAAAGGTTGAGTGGTACTAGTCAAGGATCAAGAGGATGATTAATTAAAATTGTCAGTAATTTAAATTAATCATCGGACATTCGATATCTTAAACACGGGAAGATGGATGACTCATAATAGGTGGAGCCCATATGAAAATATGGGGTTGGTGAGGAAGTTCAATGGGGATCCTTTAGTGGAATGGATCTCCATTAATGGATTGGATTTGGATCCATTAGCGGGCCGAGATCCAACTCCTCCTCATAGTCCCTACGATAGCCCTATATATACCCCATAGGAGTCATGAAACCAAGGCTAATAATTAAGGAATTAATCCACAATAACTCACCAAAAAAAAAGCCAAAACCCAAAAACCTCTCTCCTTCTCTCTCTTAGGGTTGCGGCAACCCTCCTTGAGGTCGGCGGCAACAAAGAGAAGAAGAAGAAGGTAGAGACCTCTTCTCCTTTGGTTTCTTCTTCCTCTCTTCTCTCCTTTGGCCAGAGCAATCTCTAAGATAGCTGGAACCGGCGGAGCAAAGGAGAAAAGCTGTTGTTGCTGGTGTTTTATTGCCGGAACAAGGAAGAAGACGGAGGAGAGCTTAGGCTTTGTTTTTCTCCATCTTCTTCAACATCCATCGCCTCCTCTGGTGTGGCTGGGGTCTTCTTCAAGGGAGGAGCAGGTTACAGCTGGGAGTGGAGGTGGTCGATAGCCGGAATCAAGGAATTCTCCTTGATAGGTCACCGACGGGCTTGAGGAGGAAGAAAGTGGTGGTTGCAGGTGTCTGTCGGAGGAAGAGGAGATTTGTTCTCCCTTTCTCTTCCTTTTCTTCATCTTCCTATCATCCCACACCTCAACTCCCTTGTGGTCGGAGCTCCTCAGGTGGTGGTGGCTGCCGCCGGCGCAAGGTGGAGGTGAACAGAGGAGGGTCGGCGCAAGGAAACCCTAGGTCCTAGGGTTTGTGTTGGTGCTTGGAAGAAGATTGAAGATAGGTGATTAATTTGAAGCCTTAATGAATCTGCGTCTTGGTAGATCGTCACCCACACGACGCCCAATAGGGGAGGGACATACGGTAGAAGACTGCGATGTAAAAGACGAGGTATACCTCACTTTAGCTCCTTTGTTCTTGATATTTTATGTGATATTTGTTATTGCATGTGTAATGTGTATTAATTATCATGGTTTAATTAGTTGCTAATTAATATTGATAATTAATTATGTCATGGACACCGATATTAAACACAAAAATCGATGATCCATTCGTCGTCTTTTCCGCGGTCACTTGATTCAGAAAGTTACAAGGCCTTACTCTTGAGTTTGGCTAAGTTGTGACTTGAATCAATTGACACGATGACAAGATGGTCATTTGGGAGACGGGTCACTATTCGGATTAAATTATTAATCCGTAGACATAGAGAGGTCTCTCATGTTCGATCCCGTGTTCGCTAAGGAAACCCGCCGAGCCATACCTCGGTAGTTCCATCAATTGGTATCAGAGCTGTGGTTTCCAGTTTTGTGTGTTTAGGATTCGGTTAATTTTTGTGCATTATCATATATATTATTTTTGTTGGATAATATTTGATTGTGAGTAGGCTAACTCTTTGTTGCAGTACTAGATTCCAACTATTATGCATTAATAATGGTTGTATGTGATTGTTCTGCATGTTTGTAATTAATTGAATCCTCAGGATTGACGAGACTAAATTAGGTATTTAATTTTTTTGTAATTAATTACGACACTTGTTTAGCCGAGCATTTATTTACTTTCGATCTAGATTACATGTACACTCCTTCATGGAGTATAGGATCAATGGATATAAATATTTAGCTACTCATCTCGGCTCGAAGATCCCTTCATGGTGGCTTGCACATGGATAGGGAGGAGCGGACGAGGTAACGACACGACTGGAGGCGCATTGGAGTCCAAGACCATGATAGTTGGAAAATCTAGGATTTTTCTTTATTATGTTGGTTTATGTGCTTGTTGTGTTTGTGTGCATGAAAATCCTCAACATAAATAACTAAGTGGGAGAGGGACTCTAACGGTCTCGTGGCCTACATTACAATCTGATAAGTGATGGGAACAAGCCCGTGCGTTGGCTCTGAGTGCCTTCCTCATAACGGATAGGCTTGTTCTGCGGATCACTGGGTCAGAAAAGATTATAGAATGTTATTGAAGAGTATGTGATTTTCCCCAACAGAAGACACATAATTGGAAATAATTTTCTTAGTGTCATGTAATGGTGAACACTTAGATGCAAATATTAGTATCCTTCCCAACGGTGTCACTGCTTTTATTTGTAGGGCCGAAGAGGACCAACTATTAATTTTACTTGTCAAAAAGTTAGGTTGACAAGATAGTAAAATTAATGGGTAAAACCTCCTCTAACAAATATAGAATTCGTATACGTCCACACTAACTTGACATACAATATTCTCGGTGTTTTGAGGTGTTGGTGGATTTTGAAAAATTTTTGTATGAGGAATCAATTTTTTTCGAAATCTAATGTGTGTGATTGTTGTGATTCTCTAGTATTTTAAAATGGATCTAGACTCACTTAATTTAATTCAAAGAGAAATCTAAAGTGTGTGACTTAATGATTGTGAATTAAACTTGGACTTTGTCGAAACTGCCGAGGATCCAAGTGTGATCTTGTCGAGTTGTGTGGTGAAAAACCTCGCGAGATTAATGATGAAGAGGAGTTTGAATATTTCAGGAAGTGGTTAGAAGCAGACGAGATGACTCAGAGCCATCAACCTCAGGCTTCTTCCATTACCAGTGATAAAACATCCAAACTCGATGAACTCTTCGGACATCATGATCGGGTCGCTAGGCAAGAAGTCATGAAGAACTTGACAACGACCATCATGATTGAGGGTATGCCCGTGAGGGAACATGTTATCAAAATGATGGTTTGGATGAAGGAGATGGAAATCCTTGGAGCACAAATCGATGGGGAAACCCAGGTCGATCTCATCCTCCAATCTCTACCAAAGAGTTTAGAGAAGTTTAGCCTGAGCTACAATATGGACAAATGTTCATATTCGTTGATAGAACTTCTAACAGAACTCGAGGCAGCAGAGGCATTTTCTCTTCAGAGTTCACAGACTTTCATTGCTCAAGGGGTTTCTACTTCTAAACCGAAAGGAAAGAAGAAGAAGAAACATGTTGGGGCAAAGAAAGTAGCAGGATTACAGGGACCTCAGAGTTGCATGAAGAAGCTGAAAAGCAAGTGCTTCGTGTGCAAGCAGTCTCGACATTGGAAGGCGGACTGTCCTCACCTTCAGAGTAATAATTCAGGTATATCTTTTTCTTTTATCGTTGTAACATGTTTAGCAGTGATATCTACCAGTACCTGGTGTATAGATACGGATGCCACTAATTATATCTGCATTTCTTTGCAGGGGTTCCAGAAAACCCGACGACTAGCTGAGGAGGAGATTACCATCTACATGGGATAGGCTACAGAGATGTCTTTTGCAGTGGGAGTTATTCTTTTATGTCTTTTAGATAGGATGATAAATTTTTGGTTTTAAAGAGATTGCTTTTATGTACTTATTTTTTTTGGAAAGAACTTTTTGTTCAGTTTCTGGAATAAGATATTCTATTACTTTTATTATTAAAAGTGGAATAGAAGGATTATCTGTTCAAGTACATAGATAAAAAAATGATGAACCAGGCAGCAGACAAATTGAACCTGGGGTGACCGGCCCGGCCCCACGGAAGTTTCCCACCGGTCACCAGGGTAAATCGGGAAGCGCTCGCAGTGGGCAGTCTAGAAGCCAAAAGCTCCCATGATAGATAGGCAACTATTTCATTTTAAAACCAAAAGCTCCCATGATGCAATTAGATGTTAAATAGCTTATCTAACCAAAGTAAGAGAAAGGTTCCTTACGTGATGAACCAAACATATCTTTGGCCTCTAAGGCTTAGTCTCAACCTTAGTAGAATTCAAAGGATAATAGCCAATGGGCCTTTGGGTTTATTGGTAGAGGAATACTTCCTAAATCTTTGAATCTTACTTGGAAGTTATGAAGACCAAGAGGCTTTTCTAAGCCAAGGGGCATAGAGCCAAAGGTATGTAGGAGTTGGTTCATCCTGATAAGTATAGGTCTTTAGTCTATCCAGAACAGAGGTAGCCTTGAATACTTTGTTTATTTTAGCTATTCAAAGGTCAAAAGTGCATTTACTTGATGTACCGCAAGACTGAGTACTTTGATGAGATCAAAGAATTCAAGATTGATGTGGAGAAACATCATGGTAAAAGTATGGAGACATTACGATTGGATCGTAGTGGCAAGTGATGGAATAGCTCGGCAGGTTACCTAAGCGAACACGGGGTCAATCATGAGAGACCTCTCTATGTCTACGGATTAAAATTTAATCCAAATAAAGACCCGTCTCCCAAACGACCATCTCGTTATCGTGTCAATTGATTCAAGTCACAACTTAGCCAAAACCAAAGTTTAGGCCTTGTAATTTTCCGAATCAATCGACCACGAAAAAGAGGACGAATGGATCGCCGATTTTTGTGTTTATTATCGGGGTCCATGACATAATTAATTATCAATATTAATTAACGAATAATTAAACTATGATAATTAACAAAACCACATGCAATGATAAGAATAATCAAAGCAATAATCAAGAAAACAAAAGGAGCTAAAGAGAGGTATACCTCGCTTTTTACCTCGTAGTCTTCTACCGTATGACCATCCCCTCCTGGACGTCGTGTGGGCGACGAGCTACAAAGACACAGAGTCACCAAGGAATCACCTTCTTCAATCCCTTCCACTTACCAAAGAAACCCTAGCCTAGGGTTTCGGCCGACCACCCCTTCTCGTCTCCCTTGCGCCGCCGGTGACCGCCGCCGCCCAACGAGCTTCGACCACAAGAGAGCTGAAGAGTAGGGGTATGGGAAGATGAAGAAGATGGAAGAAGAAGCTGAGACAAACTCCTTCTTCCCCAAAACCCACCGAAACCCTAACTCCTTCTCCTTCAACCTCACCGGCGCCATAACAAGGAAAGTTCTTGTTTTTCCCGACCGCCGACTGCCTCTCCTTCTTGCTCCTTGCTTGCGCACGCAGAGGAAGAAGTGATGATGAAGAAGGGAGAAGAAACCGGGATGAAGAAGGGGAGAAGAAGTGGCATTCTTCTCCTCCCGCCGGCGCTGCAAAACCGCAAGTAAAGGCTGCCGCCGGTGGGCTTCTCCCTTTCTTCCACCACTCGCCTAGCTCTCCTAGCTCTGGTTGAAGCTTCTCACCGAAGAGGAGGTCCTGATGGAAGGCGAAACTGAGGAAGAAGACTTCTTTCCTCCTCTATCGTCGGCGCAAGCTTCTACCCTAGGAGAGAGAAGGATGGGTTAGGGTTTAGGTAATTGTGATTAATTGGATTAATTCCTTGATTAATTCGCCCTGGTTTCATGACTCCTATGGGGTATATATAGGGCTATAGTAGGGACCATGAGGAGGAGTTGGGTCTTGGCCCGCTAATGGATCCAAATTCGATCATTAATGAAGATCCATTCCACTAAAGGATCCTCATTGAACTTCCTCACCAACCCCCATATTTTCATATGGTTCCACCTATTATGAGTCGTCCATCTTCCCGTGTTTCTGATATCGAATGTCCGATAATTAATTTAAATTACTGACAATTTTAATTAATTATCCTCTTGATCCTTGACTAGTATCACTCAACCTTTTCATCATGTTGGACCATAGTCCATTTGCAAGATTTAACATGACGATCCTTATGAGCTCATCAAGGGGGCATCATCATCCTGATTCACCAGGACACAGATTCCCTCAATAATCAATGGCACACCATGTAGATAATATTATTTCCCAACTTACCGGGCATATCGATATAACAGAATAGAACTAGCCCATTAGTAAATCAAAGTAATAATAATTCAATACATGTCCCTGTTATTATTTCGGGATTTAGAGATTGTACTCCATAATATAAACTGAGGTCTAATGCAATTTATGAAGTTAGTACAAAATTGGATGACCTCTATTTTGGTCTTACTCAATGCACACAAAGCACACTAGTATAATTCTATGGTTAAGACAAACCACACCTAATTACACTACAACCATCCCGATGGTTTATCCAACTCCATCTTGGTTGTGAGCCTCTTACTTATACTTCTGCAAGGAACTGATAACATGATCTTCTGTGCATCACCACGCATCATGTTATCTACAATGCAAAGTTTGAGACATTTCGTGCATATACTAATATAAATATGCAACGTGTGATTTTGCGATTCTCTTTCATAATGTCAATGTATTTTAACCAAAAGCAAGGCTTTTAGTATACATCCTAACAATTACTTCTTGGGATAGTTGTAGGACTTACTTATCAGAGATTGAGAATCAATCCCAATTCACTACACCTGGTATGCCCCAACAGAACGGTGCAGCAGAGAGAAGGAAAAGGTTTCTTAAGGTAATGGTTAGGACAATGATAAGCTACTCTGAGATTAGCTAGATTCGTTTGGGGGATATGCTGTAGATATGTTTGTGTATGTGCTTGATACTATCTAGGTCAGTAGTCTCTAAACCCATAGAAATGTAGACTGAGCGAAAGCCTAGTCTAAGACATGTTCAGATTGGGGTAGTTCAGCTCGTGTGCTGAAGAGAGATATTGATAAGTTGGAATCTAGTGCACCTGTTCGTAGGCTATCCTGAGAACAAAAGGTGGTTTAATAATCCTAAAGATCAGAGGATATTTGTTGGTACGAATGTCTGATTCTTAGAAAAGGACTAGTAATAAACCACATACCCATGAGTAGAATTATTCTTAAGTAACTAAGAAAGGGGCATTCTGACCTTAGTACCAACAGTACAAGAGGAAATACCATAAGTCACTGCACCTCGTGTCACAGAAGATACACAGGGGATACCTTAGCGTAGTGGGAGGGTTGTTAGTCAACCTAAAGTATTCATGTGCTTGGAGAGTCTTTGGACTTGGTCCTTAGTGAACATGAACCGGATCCCTGAACCTATGACGAGGAACATCCACTTTGAAGAGATAATCCAATCATATGGATTTGTTCAAAGGACGGATGAGATTGTGTATATAAGTGATGTGACGGAAACAAAGTGGTATTCTTGTGCTATATGTAGATAATATTTTGTTGATTGGCAGCAATAATGAAATACTATCAGACGTAGGGGTATGGTTGTCCAAACAATTATGAAGGACTTGGGAGTAGTAAGACACATCCTTGGGGATCAAAGACCTAAGGGATCTCCAGACAAGGATAATGTGCTTATCCCAAGCTTCATATAAGACACTGTCCTAACTCGTTTTAGTATGGAAACCTCCAAGAAATGTTTTGTACTTTTCAGCTATGGAGCTACTCTATCTAAGGAGATATGTTTAGAACATCAAAGGAGATAGAGAAAGTAATGGCAATTCCTTTAGCATCGGTTATAGGAAGCCTCATGTATACTAAAAACGAGACAAGATATATGTTGTGATGTGGGCATGGTTAGCAGATATCGGAGTAACCCAAGTTAAGGAAATTGGATTGTGGTAAAAGCATATATTAGTGCCTGAGAAGGACTAAGGATTATATGCTGGTTTACCGGGCAGACCAATCTCCTGTGGGTTATATGGATACAGAATTCCAATAAAGATAGGGGCAAATATAAGTATTCCTCAAGGTTTTGTGTTTGCTTTAGGAGGTGGAACCATTGTATGGGAGAGTGTCACGCAGCGGCTGCGTGATGGACTCCACCATCGAAGCTGGATAGATGACAGTCTTTTAGACATCCAAGAAAACTACATGGTTCAAGAACCTCAAGATGGACTTAGATGTGAATCCTGGTTTGCTCAGAGCTATCACATTTTGTTGTGATTAAAAATGGTGCAGTTGCAAACTCGAAGGAATCACGAGTCCATAAGGCGAGTAAACACATAGAGCGCAAGTACCACCCAGGAGAGGAAAAGCTGTTGTTGCCTAGATTACATCAGAGAACGACATAGGAAAATCTTTTCACTGAGGCCTTGGTAGCGAGAGCTTTTAGGCATGGGAAGGATTAAGAGATCAGATGAATGCATTTTGAGGACAGCTAAGTCTTTTAGTATAAGTGAGAGATTGTTAGGATGTATATTAAAAGTCTTGCTTTTGTATAGAAACATCTACATTATGAAAGAGAATCACATAATCACAAGATGCATATTTATATTAGAGGTCATCCAATTTATACTGACTTTATAATTGGATTAGACCTTGGTTATATTATGGAGTACAATCTCTAAATTTTGAAATAATAACGGGCACGTGTATTTAATTATTATTTCTTTGATTTACCAATGGGCGTGATTTATTTTGTTAAATCGATAGTCCTGGTAAGTTGAGAAATAAAGTTATGTACATGGTGTGTCATTGATTATTGAGGGAATCCGTGTCCTAGTGAGTCGGGATGATAATGCCCCCTTGATGAGCTCATAAGGATCATCATGTTAAATCTTGCAAGTGGACTATTGATCAACATGATGAAAAGGTTGAGTGGTACTAGTCAAGAATCAAGAGGATGATTAATTAAAATTATCAGTAATTTAAATTAATCGTTGGGTATTCGATATCATAAACACGGGGAGATGGATGACTCATAATAGGTGGATCCCATATGAAAATATGGGGGTTGGTGAGGAAGTTCAATGGGGATCATTTAGTGGAATGGATCTCCATTAATGGATCGGATTTGGATCCATTTGCGGGCCGAGACGCAAATCCTTCTCATGGTCCCTACCATAGTCCTATATATACCCCATAGGAGTCATGAAGCCATGGCTAATTAATTAAGGAATTAATCCACAATAACTCACCAAAAAAAAACCCAAAACCCAAAAACCTCTCTCCTTCTCTCTCTTAGGGTTGCGGCAACCCTCCTTGAGGCCTGCAGCAACAAAGAGAAGAAGGAGAAGCTAAAGGCCTCTTCTCCTCGGGTTTCTTCTTCCTCTTCTCTCCTTTGGCCGGACCAATCTCTGAGATAGCTGGAACTGGCGGAGCAAAGGAGAAAAGCTGCTGTTGGTGGAGTTTTGTCTCCGGAACAAGGAAGAAGAAGGAGGAGAGCTTAGGCTTTGTTTTTCTCCATCTTCTTCCTCTTCCATCGCCTCCTCTCGTGTGGCTGGTGTCTTCTTCAAGGGAGGAGCAGGTTACAACTAGGAGTGGAGGTGGTCGGCGGTCGGAATCAAGGAATTCTCCTTGATTGGTCGCCGGCGGGCTTGAGGAGGAAGAAAGTGGTGGCTGTGGGTGTGTGTGGGAGGAAGAGGAGATTTGTTCTCCCTTTCTCTTCCTTTTCTTCATCTTCCTATCATCCCACACCTCAGCTCCCTTGTGGTCGGAGCTCCTCGGGCGGTGGTGTAGGGTATGGCTTAGCGGGTTTCCTCAGCGAATACCTGGTCGATCCAAGAAACCTCTCCATGCCTACGGATTAAAAATTAATCCGAATGGAGACCTATGTCCCATCGGCCGTCTCGTGCCATATCGAACGATCCAAAATACAGCTTGGCCAATTACCAAAATCGGCCTTGTAATTTGCTCGACCGTTCGACCTTGAAAAAGGTGATGAGTTGATCGCCGACATTTGTGTTTATGGTCGGGGTCCAGTTAATAATTTATTCATAAAGATATGAACTCAAAATAATAAATTATTAAATATGAAATAACGAGACGAATCAACAAGACACATAATCGACATGTAATCAATCAAAGGAGCATAGGGAAAGATATACTTTTCCGATCACCTCGCAGTCTTCTATCTTATGACCCTCCCTTCGTGGACGTCATGTGGACGACGATCTACCGCGATCTAAGATTACCAAGACCACCAAAAGAGCTCTTCTTCTCACCTTGGACGAAACAAGAAACCCTAGCCTAGGGTTGACCTTGCGCCGCCGGCCCCTTCTTCCTCTCCCTTTGCGCCGCCACCGGACGGAGCTGCACCAGGGCCTCTGGACCGGCTGCTCACCTTGAGAGGAAGGAGAAGAAGATGATCCTCACCCAAATAACTCACCCAAGCCCCTTTCCCTTAGCCTTGCGCCGCCGTCGCAACCTAGGGTTGTGACGCCTTCTCCCAGCCATAGTTTGCAGAATCGCGATCCTGGATCGTAGGATCGTACGATCCTACGATCCTACGGCATAAAACGATCCAGAATCGCGCAGAATCGTTTTTTGTAGCAGGATCGCAGCAGGATCGGTAGGATCGGACAGAATCGGACAGGATCGTATAGGATCGGACAGGATCGGAACAGAATCGGAACAGGATCGACGAAAACTTTAAGAGGTCATAACTTTTGACTCGGATTGAACCACGTGACCTATAATATATCAAATTGAAACTCGTTCAAAGATCTACAAGTTAGTTTTAAGATTGAATCCCAAAAAATATTGTTTAAAGCCTTTTCAGAGGCCCAGAAGATTATTAATCTTTTTTATTATTTTTTTATCTTTTACATCGTTAGTGTTAGTGTTTTAAGATTATTTAAATATCTATTTAATTATTTTTTAGTTAGTTTTTGATTAATAATATTATGTTATATCTTTTTTCTAAAATGATGAGTCTTTAGGTGTCTATTATCTAATAGGTTGACAATTAAATTGGATCATCTTGTAATAAATAGAATATTCTTGAAGTTAAACGTGATTATTTTCATTATAGTGTTAATAAAAATTGTATATTTTTTCATTTTAAGGGTTTTTGATAGGATCGTACGATTTTACGATCCGATCCTGACCGATCCGATCCTGACCCCAAATCGATCCTGTGTAGGATCGCGATTCTACGAACCTTGCTCCCAGCTACCGCCGGCCTCTCCACCCACTGTGAGCACCACAAAATGGAGAGGACAACCCTCCCTTGTCTCTGTGAATCCTGCCAAAAGATGGTGGAGAATGGGAGAAGAACCGAGGAGACAAACTCCTCTTCTTCTCTTGTTGCGCCGCCGAGCCCTAGGAGAGAAGGGAGAGAGAGAGAGAGAGGAGAGAAGCCTAGAGTATTAACTCTTGGATTAATATTTGGTTTCTTGATCTCATAGGGTATTTATAGGGCTAAGATAGGGACCATGAGGAGGAGTTGGATCTTGGCCCGTTAATGAATCTAAACCCGATCCATTAATTAATATTCATTCCACTAAGGGATCTTAATTGAACTTCCTCACCAACCCCCATATTTTCATATGGGCTCCAAATATTACAAATCGTCCATCCCCCCGTGTTTAACATCTCGCATGCCCATTAATTAATTAAATTACTGACAATTTGAATTAATTAACTTCTGAATCCTTGACTAGTACCACTCAACCTTATCATCGTGCCGGATTAAATCCACCTATTAGGTTTAACACGATGAACCTCTTGAGCTCATCAAGGGGGCATCATCATCCTGACTCACCAAGACACGGATTCCGTCAATAATCATCGGCACATCATATTATTAATATTATTTCCTAACTTACCGGGACTATCGATCTAACAGAATAGATCTCGCCCATTGGTAAATCAATGAAATAATAATTAATAATATATGCCTGATATTATTTTGGGATTAAGAGATCTTACTCCATAATATAAACTGAGGTCCTATCCAATTATCGAGTCAGTACAAATTGGATAACCTCATATTTCGGTCCTGATCAATGTACTCATAGCACACTAGTGTAATTCTATGGTCAAGACCAACCACACCAAATTACAATACAACCATCCCGATGGGTTGTCCAATTCCATCTCGGTTGTGGGTCCCTTATTTATACTAAGCAAAGAACTGATAACACGAACTTCCGTGTGACACCACACACTATGTTATCTACAATGTAAAGTAATTGGACTTCGTGTATGTACTATTATAAACAAACACCTCGTGTAGTTGTGATTCTCTTTTCATAAGAAAGATGTTCATATAATGAAACTCATGTCTTTTAGTATACACATTTTACAATCTCCCACTTATACTTAAAGACACTGTTGTTCTCCCACTGCCATACATCTTACTCCCATATCCTCCAAATGCCTATCAAATGCCTTAGCTGGAAGAGCTTTCGTGAAAGGATCTGCCAGGTTGTCCTCTGATGTAATCTTGGCGACAACCACTTCTCCTCGCTTTATGATATCTCGTATCAGGTGGTACTTGCGCTCTATGTGTTTACTCGCCTTATAGGCTCGTGGTTCCTTCGAGTTTGCAATTGCACCACTGTTATCACAAAATATTGTGATAGATCTGGGCAAACCAGGAATCACATCCAAGTCCATGATGAAGTTCCTGAGCCATACAACTTCCTTGGATGCCTCTGAGGCTACCACATATTCAGCTTCCATGGTGGAGTCTACCACGCACTTCTGCTTGACACTCCTCCAAACAATGGCTCCACCTACTAAAGCACACACAAACCCTGAGGTATGGTCCCTGTCTGACTGGAAATCTGAGTCCGTATAACCCATTGGTCTGCCCGTTAAACCAGCATATAATCCCTTGTCCGTCTCAGGTATTTCAATATATGCTTAACCGCAGTCCAATGTCCCTGTCCAGAGTTACTCTGATATCTGCTAACCATGCTCACGGCAAAACAGATATCAGGTCTCGTGCACAACATAGCATACATGAGGCTTCCTACTGCGGAAGCATAAGGAACCGCCTTTATTTTCTCTATCTCCTTTGATGTTTTCGGACACATCTCCTTAGATAGGGGAACTCCATGCCTAAAGGGTAGAAAACCCTTCTTGGAGTTTTCCATGCTAAAACGAGACAAGACAATGTCAACATATGAAGCTTGGGATAAGCACAACATCCTTTTCTGATGATCCCTTATGACCATGATCCCAAGGATGTGTCCCGCTTCTCTTAAGTCCTTCATATCAAACTGCTTTGATAGCCAGACCCTTACGTCTGATAACACTTTGACATTGTTGCCAATTAACAAAATGTCATCTACGTATAGTACAAGAAACACCACGACGTTTCCGTCATATCTTTTGTATATACATGACTCATCCGGACTTTGAGTAAATCCATATGACTGGATAACTTCATCAAATCGGATGTTCCATGATATAGAAGCTTGCTTCAATCCATAAATGGATCGATTAAGCTTGCACACAAGATGCTCTTTGCCCTTTGCAATGAACCCTTCTGGTTGCTGCATGTAGATGGTCTCCTCAAGACTCCCGTTAAGGAAGGCTGTCTTGACATCCATCTATCATACCTCATAGTCCATATGAGCTACAATAGATAAGAGAATCCGGATAGACTTAAGCATGACTACTGGCGAAAAGGTCTCCTCATAATCGATACTCTCTTTCTGAGTGTACCCTTTCACAACAAGTCTGGCTTTGAAGGTCGCAAGCTTCCCGTCTGATCCTCTCTTTCTCTTGTAGATCCACTTGCATCCAATGGCTTTTACACCATTGGGTGGTTCTACTAGCTCCCAGACATGGTTAGAATCCATAGATTCTATCTCAGTGTTCATTGCCCTTTGCCAAGAATCTGCATCCTTATCTTGGAGGGCTTCGTCATAGGTCTTGGGATCCGGTTCATTTTTACCAAGGACCAAGTCTGAAGACTCTCCCCAAAACATGAATCTTTCAGGCTGTCTGACAACCCTCCCATTGCGACGAGGTACTACCTGTGTATCCTAAGTGACATGCGGTGCAGTGGCTTGTGGTGTATCCTCTTGTACAATTGGTCGTAATGTCGGAACGTCCCCCGTTAACTCTTCAAGCACTAGTCTACTCTTGGTTTTATGGTTCATCACATAGTACTCTTCTAAGAATCTGACATTCATGCTTATGATCACCTTCTGATCCTTAGGACTATAGAACAGACCACCCTTCGTTCCCTTAGGATAGCCCACCTTGAATAATCGTCAATGAAGGTGATGAAGTATTCAAAGCCACCTCTAGCCTGGATTGACATAGGACCACACAGATCAAAATGAATCAGTTCTAACACATCCTTGGCCCTATACCCCTTAGCCTTGAAAGGCCTCTTGGTCATTTTACCTTCCAAGCAAGACTCACAGGTTGGGAGATCCTCCACCACCAATGAACCCAGGGGCCCATCGGCTATCTACCTTTGAATCCTACTAAGGTTAATATGGCCAAGCCTAAGGTGCCAAAGATACGTCTGATTCATCTTAGAAGGCTCTTTTCTCTTATTTGAGTTAAATGATGTTTATTTCAGTATGCATCATGAGAGGTTTTGGTTCTAAAGTATACAGATTGTCGATCATTGTACCCGAACAGATAATCTCTCTATTTCTTTTAATAACAACTTTATTATCAAAAGTAACAGAATATCCATCCTTAAAAGCTAAGAAACTGAAATTAGATTCTTTCTAAATGAAAGTACATAAAGACAATCTCTCAGAACTAACACTTTATTTCTCTCAAAAGACAAATAAAAAACTCCCACTACAACCGCTGCCACTCTTGTAGCATCACCCATGTAGACCATGATTTCTAGATTAGCTAGCCGTCGGGTTTCCTGGAACCCCTGCAGAGTATTGCAGACATGGTCAGTGTCTCCTGTATCTACACACCAGGTACTGGGTGCACCGCTAAACATGTTTCAATGACTAAGGCTGAAGAAATACCTTTCTTTTGTCGACGGGGACAATCTGTCTTCCAGTGCCCAGTTTGCTTGCACGTGAAGCACTTGCCTTTCGGCTTCTTCACGACAGTCTGGGGTCCTTGCAATGCTACTGCTTTCTTGAACGCACCTTGTTTCTTCTTCTTCCGGCCTTTCGGCATAGAAGTAGAACCTTTTGAGTAACTAAGGCCTGCGAGTTCCGACGAAAAAGGCCCTCTACCGCCTGTAGTTCTCCCAGAAGTTCCCCCAACATATACTCATGCTTGTTCATGTTATAGTTGAGCCGGAACTGCTCAAAACTCCTAGGCAGAGATTGAAGTATTATATAGACCTGGGATTCCCCATCGATAGCTCCTCAAAGTACCTCAATCTCATTGAGGTGGGCCATCATTTTCAGGACATGATCCCTAACAGGTGTCCCTTCGACCATAGTGGTCGTCATCAAATTTTTCATTGCCAGCTGCCTACCTGCCCAATTCTGGTGTCCGAAGAGCTCCTTAAGGTTCAACATTATGTCACCAGCAGTGGGAATGACCTGATGCTGATGTTGTAGTACATTTGACATAGATGCCAGAATGTAGCACCGCGCCATCTTATCTGCCTTGACCCACTTCTTGTAACGCTCCTTATGCCCTTCACTAGAATCGTCTCTAGGCTTTTTCGGACATTCCTCGTAGAGTACAAATTTGTACTCTTTAGCAGTGAAACAATGTTAAGGTTCCTCTTCCAGTCTATGTAATTTGGACAAGTAAGTTTGTTGTCCTTAAGAATTATTGCTAGTGGAGTAAAAGCCATTATGAAAATCCTGAGAATCACAATACACTACTTTAGAAATCGAAAATAAATTGATTCCTCAAAACAATTAATTTTTGAAATCAACCAACATCTCAAACACCGAGAATTTGCATGCCACGTTAGTGTGGACGTATACTAACTCTACATTCGTTAGAGAAGGTTTTACCCATCAGTCTTACTATCTTGTCAACCTAACTTTTTGACAAGTAAGACTAATAGTTTGTCAACTTCGGCCCTACAATTTATTAGCAGTGATTCCGTTGGGGAGGATACTAATAATTGTATCTAAGTGTTTACCATTGCACGACACTAAGGGAACTATTTAGGATTATGTGCCTTCCGTTGGGAAAGTCCACACACTCTTCAATAATCCCCTATAATCTTTTCTGAATTTGTGATCCGCAGAACAAGCCTATCCGTTATGGAGGAAGGCACTCAGAGCCAACGCGCGGGCTTGTTCACATCACATATCAGATTGCAATGGAGGTCGTGGAACCCTTAGGGTCCCTCTCCCACTTAGTAATTTATCTTGAGAAATTTTCTAGCACTACCACACAACCAATCACATAACCAATCAACATGAAAAAAAAACATAGAGAAATTCCTAGATTTTCCAACTTTCATGGCCCTTGGTCTCTAATGTGCCTCCAGTCGTGTCGTCACTTCGTCTGCTCCTCCCTTCCTTCTGCGCAAGCTACCTCGAGGGATTTCCTCACCGAAATGACTAGCTAATTATTTACATCATCGATCCTATACTCCTCGTAGGAGTGTACATTAAATCTAGATCAACTGTAAATAAATTACTCGGCTAAACATGCGCCGTATTGAATTACAAAAATTAAATACCTAGCCTCGTCAACCCCGAGGATTAATTAATTACAAAAATTACACAATCATCACACAACACAAATTTGGCCATGAAGTTGGAATCTCGTGCCTGCAACACAAAATTAGCCTACGCACATCCTCGCATCATCAATCAAAATAATAATGTATGAAATGCAAAAATTAACCAATCCTAAACACACAAAGCCGGAAACCTCAGATCTGATACCAATTGTAGGGTATGGCTTGGCGGGTTTCCTCAGCGAATACCTGGTCGATCCAAGAATCATCTCCATCCCTACGGATTAAATATTAATATGAATGGAGACCCGTCTCCCATCGGCTGTCTCGTGCCGTATGAATGATCCAAAATACAACTTGGCCAATTACCAAAATCGGCCTTGTAATTTGCTCGACCGTTCGACCATGGAAAAGGCGATGAGTTGTTGTCGGCTTTTGTGTTTATGGTCGGGTTCTAGTTAATAATTTATTCATAAAGATATGATCTCAAAATAATAAATTATTAAACATAAAATAATGAGACGAATCAACAAGACACATAATCGACATGTAATCAATCAAAGGAGCATAGGGAAAGATATACCTTTCCGATCACCTCGCTGTCTTCTATCTTATGACCCTCCCTTCGTGGACGTCGTGTGGTCGACGATCTACCACGATCCGAGATCACCAAGACCACCAAAAGAGCTCTTCTTCTCACCTTGGCCGAAACAGGAAACCCTAGCCTAGGGTTGACCTTGCGCCACCGACCCCTTCTTCCTCTCCCTATGCGCCGCCGCCCGCCAGAGCTGCACCAGGGCCTCCGGACCAGCTTCTCACCTTGAGAGGAAGGAGAAGAAGATGAATTACTCACCCAAACAGCTCGCCCATGTCCCTTTCCCTCAGCCTTGCACCGCCGCGCAACCTAGGGTTGCGGCCTTCTCCCAGCCGCCGCCTGCCTCTCCACCCACTATGAGCACCACAAAAGGGAGAGGACAACCCTCCCTTGTCTCTGTGAATCCTAGCCGAATGATGGTGGAGAAGGGGAGAAGATCCGAGGAGACAAACTCCTCTTCTTCTCTTGTTGCGCCGCCGAGCCCTAGGAGAGAAGGGAGAGAGAGAGGAGAGGAGAGAAGCCTAGGGTATTAACTCTTGGATTAAGATTTAGTTTCTTGATCTCATAGGGTATTTATAGGTCTAAGATAGCGACCAAGAGGAGGAGTTGGATCTTGGCCCGTTAATGGATCTAAACCCGATCAATTAATTAAGATCCATTCCACTAAAAGATCTTAATTGAACTTCCTTACCAACCCTCATATTTTCATATGGGCTCCACATATTACGAGTCATTCATCCCCGTGTTTAAGATCTTGCATGACTGTTAATTAATTAAATTATTGACAATTTGAATTAATTAACTTCTGGATCCTTGACTAGTACCACTCAACCTTATCATCGTGTCGGATCAAATCCACCTACAGGGTTTAGCACAATGAACCTCTTGAGCTCATCAAGGGGGCATCATCATCCTGACTCACCAGGACACGGATTTCATCAATAATCATCGGCACATCATATTATTAATATTATTTCCCAACTTACCGGGCCTATCGATCTAACAGAATAGATCTCGCCCATTGGTAAATCAAACAAACAATAATTAATAATATATGCCCGATATTATTTCGGGATTAAGGGATCGTACTCCATAATATAAATTGAGGTCCTATCCAATTATCGAGTCAGTACAAATTGGATAACCTCGGGTTTCGGTCCTTCTCAATGTACTCATAGCACACTAGTGTAATTCTATGGTCAAGACCAACCACACCTAATTACACTACAACCATCCCGATGGGTTGTCTAATTCCATCTCGGTTGTGGGCCTCTTATTTATACTAAGCAAGGAACTGATAACATGATCTTCGGTGTGACACCACACACCATGTTATCTACAATGCAAAGTAATTGTACTTCGTGTATGTACTATTATAAACAAACACCTAGTGTAGTTGTGATTCCCTTTTCATAAGAAAGATGTTCATACAAAGAAACTCATGTCTTTCAGTATACACATCTTATTGGTGGTGGATGCCGCGACGTAAAGTGGAGGTGAAGAGAGGAGGGTCGACGCAAGGATACCCTAGGTCCTAGGGTTTGTGTTGATGCTTGGAAGAAGATTGAAGAAAGGTGATTAATTTGAAGACTTGGTGACTCTACGTCTTGGTAGATCATCGCCCACACGACGTCCAAGAGGGGAGGGTCATACGGTAGAATACTGCGAGGTAAAAGATGAGGTATACCTCTCTTTAGTGCCTTCTTTATTCTTCATATTTTATGTGATATTTGTTATTGCATGTGTAATGTGTATTAATTATCATGGTTTAATTAGTTGCTAATTAATATTGATAATTAATTATGTCATGGACCCTGATAATAAACACAAAAATCGGCGATCCATTCGTCGTCTTTTCCGCAGTCACTTGATTCGGAAAGTTACAAGGCCTTACTCTTGTGTTTGGCTAAGTTGTGACTTGAATCAATTTGGGAGATGGGTCTCTATTCGGATTAAATTTTTAATCCGTAGACATAGAGAGGTCTCTCATGTTCGACCCCGTGTTCGCTAAGGAAATCCGCTGAGCCATACCTCGATAGTTCCATCAAATCTAACCTAGCAGACATTTTTACTAAACCCCTATGTGAGTTTGAGTTTAATTCATTAAGAAGGCAGTTTGGAATGTGCTTAGTAAAGTAGGACTTCAAATATTTGATCTTGATTTGATTTTGAACGTCAAAATTCTTTAAGATTCTAAGTCTGATTCTGATTTTAAAAATGATTTCAAAAATATTATTTCAAATTTCAAAACTTTGTTTTCAAAATTTATTACATTTTCTCGATACTTAGTTTTACTTTGACTTTAAAACTACCCTTTCTTTTTTCGACATGGACTTAGCTTAGGCTTAACCCTAGTATGTATGCTCCCATAGATTTAGAAGCCAACATGTCACAAGCACATTAGGGTTAACTTGATTGGTAGCCCAAACTAGGTTGAGATGCTTAGGATTGTTGCCCAAGACTTAGATGCTTCAAAATCAGTGCATCGACACAAGTTAGGGGTATTATATATGCAATTCAAATTAATCAAGTGAAGTATTCTAGCTAACTAAGTTGATTTATGAAATACACTTGATTGATTAAGCCAAGTGAAAATTATTGTTTATTACGGTCAGCAAGTAGCTAAAAGGTAAGACAGATGCCTAAAAGCTTAACTTTTTTGAAAAGAATGTTTTAGTAACTTAAGCTTTTCAAAAAGTAAGCAAAATTTTCAAAAGTATTCTATCAGTTGGATCGAGAAAACACGATAGAGGGGGGGGGTAAATATCGTGAAAGCGTTTCGGTTTAGAAAAGAGAATGCCCAGCGGAAATTTAACTCAAAACACATGGAACACAAGTATTTTTACTTGGTTCGGAGTCGCGGTCGGCTCCTACTCCAAGGCCCACGGTCCTTGACCGTTTACTACGGCCAATTCTATAATGGCGCAAAGATTTACAAAGATTGTTACAATAGTAGTGCAATAAAGAAAATTATACTCTTCGTTACCGACGCCCGGTGTGGATCGTACTTCAGAACAGAGGGTCGTCGTCAGCCCTAGAATCTCGAGATCGGAGGTTTCCGTAGCAGAGCACTTGAACGAAGAGCGTAGAGGCGTTGGAAAATTGATGTGTTGAAGCCTTGGGGTCGTGCCCCTTTTATAGCACTCCTGGGGGCGCCTGACACGTGCCTTCGGATCCGAGAAACATCATCCGAAGCTCGGTCAGCGCTTATCCCTCCAGAATCGGCCTCGGAGCTGACGGGGGCACCCGGGACCATGAGGGCGCCTGGCCCAGTATGCTTTCGATGCGATTCTTGCGCAACTGCTCGTTTGGCTTTGACCTGGGCGCCCGAGACCTCCCGGGTGCCTAGCCCTGCTGCTGCCCCTCTCCTTTGAGGCTTTCTGAGCTGCAAAAACTCATTCCTTTGGTCCCTGCATCCAAGGTTAGTTCCACAACAAACAAGGCAAGAATGTTAGTTAGTTTTTCACAGTCGTAGCTGTCTTGGTTCTGACTTTGGGTCTCCAAAATGGAACCCTAGGTCGAACCGACGCCTACTGTTCCCTCGACGGGGAATGCGTCCTCACCTACTCCTCTCAGGAGAATTTACCTTTTGCCAACCGGCTCCTCCGGTTGGACTTTTGCCCAGCAGTCCTTCGCCAGGTCTTCGATACCAAGCAGTCCTTCGCCAGGTCTTCGATTCCCAGCAGCCCTTCGCCAGGTGCCTAGCAGTCCTTCGCCAGGTGTTAGACTCCTAGCAGCCCTTCTCCAAGTGCCCAGCAATCCTTGGCCAGGTCTTCAACGCCTAGCAGTCCTTCGCTAGGTGCCTAGCAGTCCTTCGCCAGGTCTTCAACGCCTAGTAGTCCTTCGCTAGGTGCCTAGCAGCCCTTCGCTAGGTCTTAGGGTTTCGATGCCTAGCAGTCCTTCGCTAGGTGCCCAGCAGCCCTTCGCTAGGACTTCTTTCTGCACACTTAGTGAACACATTAGACAAAAATAGTACTTATCTTTGAATCCTTTGCCAATATCAATACAAGGTTCGATATGGTGCTTCCTGCACCAACAATCTCCCCCTTTTTGATTTATGGCAACACAATTCAAAGTTAAGTAAAAACATATAACAGTTAATAAAAACACAATGAAGTATAGCGGTTATGAACAGAATAGATTTGAAAAAAAATCCTTAACTTTGACCTTTCCTCCCCCTTTGACATATATCAAAAACATACATGGGCGAACAAGGTTTCTGATAGAGAGTTTTGAGTTTTACCAATGCATTTTTTGTAAAACTTCTAAGTTTTTGACAAAGTGTTTTTCAAAAAAATAGAGTAAAAGCCTTTGCACCAAAAACTTTCTACACTTAGACAATTTTCTATTTTGAAAAGCAAGCCTAAGTTTTGTAAAAAAAACTGTTACTTACAAGGCTTTGCAAAAAGAATTCTACTAAAAATTTACTTAGGTGAAATTGTGAAGCCAAATTTCCCTAAAAAAATGTTCAAATTTGTTTTAAAAGAATTTGCACACTTAGAAGAATTTGCTTGGAAATACTTTGTGTATTTTGAAAAATAAAATCTTTAAGAAATTTCTAGACAAGTTTTTCACCAACAAAAACTTTACTTAGAAACATTTGCCAAATTTTTCAAAAAAAAAAATTGCTCAGACAAATTTTGTTTACTAAGAAAAATTTTACTTAGGAAAAAAACATGCACTCAACAAATTTGAAACACTTAGAAATACTTAGAAAATTTTGAAGCACTAGAAATAATTGAAAGCACTCGAAGTAGTTTGAAATTTTAACAGCACTTAGCACTTAAAGAAGTTCTTAGAAATTTTTGCTTTTCTTTTTGAAAAAGAGATAAAAGTTAGATATAGAAAAATTCCTTTCTCTCTTTCTTGCTCTCCCCCTTGGCTATATATCAATAAAGAAATATATAAGTTTTAAAAAAATTGTGTATCAGAGCCTATGAGTTTTGAAAACATAAAAATACTTAATATGACTCTTGAAGGCATTGCAAAAGGCTTTAAATTGCACCAACAAAACTCCACTTTGAAAAGTAAAAAAAAATTTTGTATTTGTAGGCAAGTCTTTGAGAAAATTCACGCACTTAGAACATTATTGCCTTGAAAAGTATTAGTACTTTTGAAAATATTATATTTTGAAAAATAGAAGTACTTTTGAAAGATATTATTTAAAAACAATTTTATTTTTATTTTGAAAATATAATACTTGACTCGGTTTCTTTTCCAGTCTGACACAATCTTAGGAAACCTTGTTGACTACAAGGACATTTTCCTAAGTGTCCTGGAAAATATTCAAAGTCAAGTAAGTATTATTTTCAAAGGTATTCTAAAAGGATTTTAAAAGTATTCCAAAGTAAAGTAAAATTTTGAAAGTGATGGTATATATATAAGCAAAATAATTTAAAAGGATATTATTTTGAAAGAAAATTTATTTATGTTTTCAACAGGATTTTAAAAGTGCAGTGCATGAAAACATATAATTTTGAAAAATATTTAATAATTCTTTTAATTTAATCTCCCCCTAAGCTTGACCCAGTCCTAGAAGCTTGTTGACTACAAGCGATCTTCCTCTGAGTCTTAAGGTTTGATTCAAATTATAAGAATTATCTAATAATTTTGAAAAATAATTGTCAGAAATAATTTCTTTCGATCTAGACTCCCCCTAAATTTGACACTTCCTAGGAGTCCTTGTAGATCATGAAGTAGACTTCCTTTGTGTCTTTAGGGTTTGTCAAAATCAAAAGGGAATCAAGCACAATTCTTAAAATGAATTTTGAAGTATTAATATTTCGAAAAACTGAGAATTTGAAAGACATATTTTGAAATGATAGCATAGTTTTAAACAGAACATGAGTGATAGTTTGAGAACATAGTATTTTTAAACTTCTTCTTTTAATTTGAACTCCCCCTAAACCTGACACAGTCCTAGGAGGCTTGTTGACCACAAGTTAATCCTCCTCTGAGTCTTTAGGGTTTATTAAAATCAAAAGAATAGTTTTGAATAACAATATGATAATTTTCAACACAATTTGGAATGATAGCACAATTTTCGAAGAACATTTTGAAATGATAATAATTTTTCAAAGATATTTTGAAATGATAATAATTTTTCAAAGAGATAATAATATACGAAGGTTTTTGAATCAAATTTAAGATATCTTGAAATGATAATAATTTTTCAAAGAGATAGTAATATACGAGGGTTTTTGAATCAAATTTAAGATATTTTGAAATGATAATAATTTTTCAAAGAGATAGTAATATACGAGGGGTTTTGAATCAAATTTAAGATATTTTGAAATGATAATAATTTTTCAAAGAGATAGTAATATACGAGGGTTTTTGAATCAAATATTTGAAAACCTTATTTTGAGATGATACTAAATTTTAGAGCATAAGGTTTTTGAAAAAATCTAAATTTTTCAAAAAATATTAAAAAAAACTCCCCTTGTATCCGACTCGTCTGACTTTGTCTAAGTGCTTGAAGGGTTTTCAGTATTGACTAGGTTTGACTATGTTGACTTGGTTTTAGCAATAATTGACCCAATCAAGTCCTAGATCTTAGTATTAATTCAATCAAGACTTAGTTTGGTGAGTTAATTTTGAAAACAAATGAAATTCAATTTTTGAAAAATGTTGAGTGGAAAACATATAGAGTTAATTTAGAATTAATTTTTTAAAAAAATTGAGTTGATTTTGAAAAAGTATTGAACTATATAATTAGGTCCTAGACATTTCACCCAGTTCTAGGTGACAAGACAAGGTATCCTTACCTGTTTTGTGAGATGCATTAATTTTATCTTTGAATTAGTGTTAAATCTAAGATTTACTTAAAATTTGTGATAGATTCAAATCTAACAATAGTAAAGTGAATTTGATTTTCTATAATTGGCTTCCTGGTCTTGGCGAGGCACTAGGCTTTCTTTGGTCGTAGCCTTATTGGATCATCAACCCTTTCCTTGACAAAGCTTTTTATAGAAAATTCATCTTCAAGTTACTCCTTAAAAGATTTTGCTCTAACTAGTTTGGGTCTTGGATCGGTAGCTTCGACTAGTTCCACCAGACTAAAAGACCAAGTAGCGTATACTTGACCTTATTAGAAGGGCTTCCCTAACGTACTATCATCTCACCTCCTCCCAATACTAGGTTTTCAAGTTTTAAGTAACTCTTTACTTCTTAAACTAATCAATCCTAATTCTAAGCAAAAAAAAAACATGACAAAAATGATCTAAGTTATATCATAATTGAAATAAAACTCAGGTTTTTTTTAAAATCAGCAAGGTTGTGAATTAAGTTTTCTAACATATTAACCTTAACTAACTTATATGAATCAATCATGTTATTTGAGATAAATATTGGATTTTCAAATATTGAAAACTTACCATTCCCGATCGTTTGTCCAGTACTCTTGTAATGATCATGAGTTAATCGGACCAGTTTGGGTTGATCTCCTTCATTGTCTTCTGATTCCGAGTCTGAGTCGGACTCAGGTACAGGTTAAAGCTTCTTCTTTGGTGGTTCTCTTGGAGCTTTCCCTGCACTAGAAGTTACACCTTCCTCGACCATTACAGTATCTGTTTGATTATTTAATTGTAATTGAAAAAAAAGATTCGAAATTGATTACCAATTTTGTCTCAGTCAATTCGTCTTCTGACTCTGGCTCGAATTTGCAGTCAGGTATGGATTCTTTCTCATCTTCTGATCCGGAGTCAATTTTGACGTCGGGTGCTAACTCTTCTAAGATCTCAATCCCGGAGCTTTCTTCGTGTAGTTTGATTAGCGTTTCCCAAATTTCTCTAGCACATCTGAATGGACCTACTAGTTCGAGTTGCTCCTTGGTTAGGCCACATTGTAGGATTGCAGTTGCCCTTGCATCGGTCTCGATTTGGTTGAGGGTTTGTTTATCCAGTTTATCCCACTCGATTGATAACTCATCTTCAACAGGAAAAGAGAATCCCGTTTGGATGATCCGCCATAGATCGAGATGGGCCTTTAGGTGGGATTCCATTAGACCCTTCCAGATTCTGAAGTTCTCGCCAGAGAATAGAGGCGGACGAACACTGTTCCATTCTTGATTGGCTATTAAGGATAAATCATGCACACAACAAGAAAAACTAGAAATGTACCAAGACTTGGTCTTGGATTAGTAGTGCGGGAGAAGGAAAAAAATAGCCCAAAATAAATATTGCACGAATTTCGAGGCGGAATAATAAAAATAATAATAAAACGTTTGTTACAAATTTTTAGAAAATGTTACTTTTGTTAATTCTGAACAAAATAAGAATTCAATGTTGTGACAAAAATTTGCTCGAATTAAGGTAGCATGAATTTCGAGAAAAAATATTAAAATAATGGTAAAAAAATTATGACAAATTTTCAAAAATTGATTGTTTTATCAATTCTGACTTATGATAAAAAAAATGAGAATTCAAAATTGAAAAAGGCGAAAATGAGAATTCACCCACAGATATTATTTATTTGAAATACAAGGCGAAAAAGATCGAGTGGTGTTGCACCAACCTCGATTAACGAAAAAGAAAAGAAATAAAATGAAAAAAAAATCGTAAATCCGAAAAAACTCTCAAATTGGTGGTTACACCAAATTTGAGCTACCCCGCTCTGATACCACTTGTTGGATCGAGAAAACACGATAGAGGGGGGTGAATATCGTGAAAGCGTTTCGGATTAGAAAAGAGAATGCGCAGCGGAAATTTAACTCAAAACACACGGAACACAAGTATTTTTACTTGGTTCGGAGTCACGATCGGCTCCTACTCCAAGGCCCACGGTCCTTGACCGTTTACTGCGGCCAATTCTATAATGGTGCAAAGATTTACAAAGATTGTTACAATAGTAGTGCAATAAAGAAAATTATACTCTTCGTTACCGACGCCCAGTGTGGATCGTACTTCGGAGCAGAGGGTCGTCGTCGGTGCTAGAATCTCGAGATCGAAGGTTTCCGGAGCAGAGCGCTTTAACGAAGAGCTAGAGGCGTTAGAAAATTGATGTGTTGAAGCCTTGGGGTCAAGCCCCTTTTATAGCACTCCTGGGGGCACCCTGGATGTTGGGGGCACCTGACACGTGCGTTCAGATCCGAAAAACCTCATCCGAAGCTCGGTCAGCGCTGATCCTCCAGAATCGGCCTCGGAGCTGACGGGGGCGCTCGGGACAATGGGGGCGCCCTCGGTTGACTTGGTCTGCTTGGCTTCGCGGCTGAGTTTGCTTCGATCAAAACTTGGCTTGGACCCAGGGGTGCCCGGGACATACAGGGCGCCCAGGACCATGAGGGTGCCCGGGTCCTTTAGGGCGCTTTGCCTCCAATTCTAGGTACCTACAAGATATACAAACACAAGACAAGCACATATATATTCTTAGCATTAAGGATTGGTTCTGACTTCGGATTTACATGAAACCCTAGGTCAAACCGACGCCTATGTTCCCTTCTCGGGGAGCGCGCCTTTCACCTACTCCTCTCAGGAGAAGTTTTGCCACCCGACCCATCAAGTTGGACTTTTGCCCAGCTTCACTCACCAGAATTTTTTCCCAATCTGACGACCAGGACTTCATGCCCAATCCACAACCAGGACTTATTGCCCAACTTCACTCACCAGGACTTTTGCCTAACTTCACTCACCAGGACTTCGTGCCCAGTCCACGACCAAGACTTATTGCCCAACCCTATGTCAGGACTCCGGTGCCCAACGCTCGGCCAAGCCTTATTGCCCAATTCCTCGAATCAGGACTTCGCGCCCAACCCTCGGTCAAGTCTTCGGTGCCCAACCCACGGCCAGGACTTAGTGCCCAATCCATGATCAAGACTTAGTGCCCAATTCTTCGAACCAGGACTTATTGCCTAGGTTAACTAAGACTTTCCTTCACTTTGGTACTATTTTCTTGACTACCCTTCTCTTGTTCAATATATCACTAACTTAAGCATATTGTTAAACATTAAACACTTAGAGGAGGACATTACTGATGCATCTTGCACCAACAATCTCCCCCTCTTTGATGTTTGACAATATCTTAAGTTAGATTGGATTAAAGGGTTAAGTTATGATCCTTGGGATAAACTGGAAAAAATTGATCTAAGTTTTGATCCGTGAAAAACATTTTGATTTAAACTTTGACCCATGGAAGAAATATTTTGATTTACATTTTGATCCTTTGGGACAATAAAAAACTTACGCTCTCTATTCCTTTGGGAGAAAAAATTTTCAAACTTAAGCCCACACTCCCCCTCTATCATACATCAAAAATGACAAAATAAACTTGCACCAATAATGAAAATTTTTAATACAATTTTTTTTCTTTTTTTTTTTGAAAGTACTTAGGATAATTCTTTGAAGAATATAATTTTTGATAAAATATTTAACAACTCTTCCCTTTTTGTTTAAAAGTACTACTAAAAAAACTGCACCAAAAAAATTGTACTTTGAAAAGTATTGTGCACTTGGAAAAATATTTTGTACTTTTAGAAAATATTTTGAACTTAGAAAATTTTGCACATAGAAAAATATTGCCTTACAAAAAATTACACTCATAAAAGATTTTAAAAAAAATTATGCACTTTAGACAAATATTTTCACTTAGAGAAATATAGTGCATTTAGAAAAATTAGTATTTTGAAAGAAATTTGCACTTAGTACTTTGAAAAATGTTTTGCACAAAAAATTTGTACTTTAGAAAAAAATATTGTGCACTTTAGAAAAATATTAGTATTTCGAAAAATATTTTGCACTTTTGAAAATATTAGTATTTTGAAAAATATTTTATACTTAACAAATATTAAAAAATCTTTTAATATTATTTTTGTTTTGAAAACATAAGATTTTACTTGACTTGTTTCTTTTCCAGTCTGACACAATCCTAGAAAACCTTGTTAACTACAAGGACGTTTCCCTAAGTGTCCTGGAAATTCTCCAAACTCAAGTAAATATTATTTCAAATTGATTTCAAAAGTCAAAAGGATTTTGAAAATAAGTTCTTGACTTGGATTATTTTCCAGTCTAACACAATCCTAGAAACCTTGTTAACTACAAGGGCATTTCCCTAAGTGTCCTGGAAAATTCTCCAAACTCAAGTAAGATTATTTTCAAAAGTGATTTCATAAAAAAGATAAGTTTTTTTTAAAGTGATTTTTATAAAAAAATGACTTTAAAATGATAGTATTTTAAAGAGAAAATACTTTTGTTTTCAAAATGATTCTGAAACTACAGTGTATGAAAATATTTTGAAATGTTCAATAATTCTTTTAATTTGACCTCCCCTAAACTTGACACAGTCCTCGAAAGCTTGTTGATTACAAGTAATCTTCCTCTGAGTCTTAGGGTTTGATTTAGACCAGAAGAATTATCTAATAATTAAAAATTGTCAGAAAATAGAATTACTTTCTTTTGACTTAGACTCCCCCTAAATCTGACACAATCCTAGGAGTTCTTGTAGATCAAGAAGAAAACTCCCTATGTGTCTTTCAACGTTTATCAAAATCAAAAGATTAATTTAAAACAATTTCTGACCGATATTTTGAAATGAATTAATTTTCAAAAGAATGGAATATAATAAGTTTCTCAAACATTTTTCGAAAACATATTTTGAAGTGATAGTAATTTTTAAAGCACAAGATTTTCAAAAAATATTTATTTTTGAATTAAAAAAAAAACTCCCCCTTAATTCGACACCGTCTAACTCTATCTGAGAGGCTTGTGTCTAATTGTGTAGGTCAAACAATTTTTTGAAAGGATATAATTTTAAAAATGTATTGTATATAAGCAATCAGACAGGCATGAAATCCATAAAATATTATTATGTTAAAACATTATTTTGAAAATAGATTTTTTGAAAAATATCCTAAGAATTTTGAAAACTATTTTGAAAAGCATCTTTCAATTTATTAGTCCTTAACATCTCACCCATTCTAAATATCTCAGTACAAGCAAGCATGGTTACCTTATGAGTGTATTGTGAGATGCTTGAATAATTTTTCTTTGAATTTCTGTTAAATCTAAGATTTAATTAAAACTTGTGTTAGATTTAAATTTATCAAACAGTAAATTAAAAATGAGTTTCGATAATTGGCTTCCAAGTCTTGGCGAGGCACAGAGGCCTTCTTTGGCCATAGCCTTATTGGAGCAACAACCCATTCCTTGACAAAGCCTTTTACCGAAAGTTCATTTTCAAATTACTTCTTGAAAAATTTTGGTCTAACTAGCTTAGGTTTTGGATCGGTGGCTAGTTCCACCAGACTAAACAGACCAAGTAAGGTACGTCTTACACTACTTGACCTTATTAGAAGGGTTTCCCTAACGTACTATCATCTCACCTCCACCTAATACTATATTGTTCAAGTTTCAAGTAAGTCTTTTGTCCTTAATTAACCGTTCTAAATCATGCAAAAATTTAAACAAGAATGTCATGACATATATTTTTAAAAAATTAGCAAATGCATGAGCATGACATTTATGCATGATTCAATCAAGTCAAGACATTTTATTTAGTTTCCAATAATGTATCAAATTCCCGATTTGATACATATCGTGTGAACCCGCGAATATGCCAGCCCATTTAATATATTTAATTTTATTAAATTGATAGATGCAATTGGGTAAGATTTTATTTAATTTGAGTTTAATTTACTAAGATTTTAATTTGAGTTTAGGTTATTTAAGAGTTAGAGTTAACGTTGAGTTTATTTAAGAATTAATTGAAGTTAAATTAATTAAGAATTAATTGAAGTTAAATTAATTAAGAATTAATTGGAGTTAAATTAATTAAGAATTAATTGGAGTTAAATTAATTAAGAATTAAATTAGAGTTAAATTAATTAGGGATTAATTGAAGTTAAATTAATTAAGAATTAATTTGAGTTAAAGTAATTAAGAATTAAATTAAGGTAAAAATAATTAAGATTAAACTAATGTTAAAATAATTAAGATTTAATTAGGAATTATAATAATTAAGAATTAATTAGGATTAAATTAATTAAGGATTTAATTAAAGTTGTTAAGATTTAATTAAGGTTGTTAAGATTTAATTTGATTTAAGTTTCAAAATTCTGGGTTAGTTAATAGTTGTGGGTTTAATTGCATCATTTTCATTATTTCGAAAATGTCTGATTTATCTACTATTTCTTCTTCATTTAATTTTTCAAGCTTTTCTAACACTTCTACTTTATTTGAATTTTTGTAGATATTAACTGTAGCCTTGATACTAGAAAATTCATCTTCCTCCTCATCCTCATCATCAAGGTGAAATTCTTCTATATCTTCATAGTAAGTGGAGTAATTTTTAGGGTTGTTAATTAATGTTTCATAATTATCTTCAAGATTATCCAAGAAATTAATAATTAAATCATCATCTAAAAAGGTTTTATCTTCACTATCCTCAGAAATATCAGAGTTAATAATGATTTCATCCATATCCTCAGAATTGTCTTTGACATCCTCAGAATTATCAACAATAGTATCCATAGAATTATCAACAATAGTATCCTTAGAATTATCAACAATAGTATCATTATTCTTAGAATTATCAGATAAAATATTACAATTAAATATAAAAATTATTGTATTGATATTAAAGATTAAGGCATTAATTTCTAACATTTTATTGTTGTCTATATTTGGTAATTGGTTATGCAATATATTAAGTTGACTATGTAAAAAGTCTAATTTATCAAAATAATTATCTAACTTATCTAAACTATCATATGACTGTGCAGGAATTTGAAAATTTTTACAAACGAAAACTTTTCGTACCTTGGCCGGACATTGATTCTTGTAGTGTCCGTGCTTTTGACATTTTAAGCACTTGATGAGACTCTTGTCTCTCCGAACTCTGGGTGCTGGTACATCCATTGCCGCCGGTGGTGAAGATCGAGTCTTACGAGTAGGACACTGATTTTTATAGTGTCCTCTCTCCCTGCACTTAAAACATGTAATATGAAATTTAAAAATTCACATAATTAGAAAAATATACCTGATTCACCCCTGGGCTCCCCCTCAACTCCTGGCTTCTTTTCTCCGTCGGTTGTTAGTCCGGTGAAGAGCGACCAGGCTCTGATACCACTTATGGGGACCGGTGCCGTCGATAGAGGGGGGGTGAATATGGACTCGTTAAAAACCTTGCAGAAACTCATCTTTCGTAGACTTTTGAGGTTCGTTCTAGATACAGAGTTAGTAGCAGTGGAAAATAGAAAAAATGAACAAATAACAAAACTCAGAGTGCACATGGATTTTACTTGGTTCCCAACCCCCCAGGGTCAGTACATCCAAGGCCTAAGCACGGGAAATGCCCGTCCACTAATGGTCTCCTTTCCGGACTTTCCTGAGGTGGAGAAACCCGTCTTACAGTGCACGTTTTACAATCAAAAAGATATGGAAATTAAGTGCAAAAAAGTAAAAGCAAACCAAAACAGAAAAGTCGAACGCCCGGCCGATCTGGAACTCCGAAGTGTCGCGCACTTCCTCATGGAGCCTCCTTGAAAGCTTAGAATATCAATGTGATTGATGTTTTGAGTTGAGGGGTCGAACCCCTTTATATAGTCATGTCTAGGGCGCCGAAGTGCCTTCGAGGCGGCTGAGTTGCGATCAAAGTTCCATCCAAATCGTGAACTTCGCGAAGCTGCCAAATGACCTAGTCTTGGGCGCCTGGGAGCATGTTGGGCGCCTAATTCATCCAGGCGCCTGGATGCTTGGGGTGCCCTGGTTCAATGGGGGCGCCCTGGAGTAGCTTTCTAGCTGTTTTGTGTGTTTGTTTGCCTGCTTTGCCTCTAATTCTAGGTACCTTCAAGATATACAAACACAAGACAAGCACATATATATTCTTAGCCTTAACGATTGGTTCTGACTTCGGATTTTCGCAAAACCGGTTGAACCAACACCTATGTTCCCTTCCCGGGAAACGCGCCTTTCACCTTCTCCTCTCAGGAGAAGGTTTGCTACCCGACCCATCCAGTTGGACTTTTGCCCAGCTTCACTAACTAGGACTTTTGCCCAATCTTACGACCAGGACTTCATGCCCAGTCCACGACCAGGACTTATTGCCTAGCTTCACTCACCTAGACTTCGTGCCCAGTCCACGACCAAGACTTATTGCCCAACCCTATGTCAGGAGTTCGGTGCCCAGCCCTCGGCCAGGACATATTGACCAATTCCTCGAATCAGGACTTCGTGCCAAACCCTCGATCAGGTCTTCAGTGCCCAGCACATGGCCAGGACTTAGTGCCCAATCCATGATCAGGACTTAGTGTTCAATTCATCGAACCTGGACTTGTTGCCGAGGTTAACTAGGACTTTCCTTCACTTTGGTATTGTTTTCTTGACTACCCTTCTCTTGTTCAATATATCACTAACTTAAGCATATTGTTAAACATTGAAACACTTAGAGGAGGACATTACTGATTCATCTTGCACCAACATGGTGGACATGGAAGAGGGAAGAAGATGTGATTAATTGTAGGCCTAGGTGATTCCGGTCTCAGTGGCTCGTCTCCCACACGACATTCGAGAGGGAAGGGACATAAGGTAGAAGTTCGTGAGGTAATGGAAGGTATAATTTTCTTCCTTGGCTCCTTTGTTTTAGTCTCATCATTTCATGTGGATTAATTAAGTATTATTGCTTTGATTATTTGTTAATCATGTTTAATAATTAATTAATTGGACCCGATAATAAACACAAAACTCGTCAATCCACTCATCGTCTTTTCCATGGTCGAACGATTAGGCAAATTACAACGCTCAATCTTTGAGATTGGCCAAGTTGTAATTTTAATCGTTCGATACGATGACGAGATGGTCGTTGGGAGACGGGTCTCCATTCGGATTAATTTTTAATCCGTAGACATGAAGAGGTCTCTCAAGGACGACCAGGTATTCACTTAGGAAATCCGCCAAGACATACATACACATCAATTAGTATCAGAGTTGAGGTTTCCGATTTTGTGTGTTTAGGATTGGTTAATTTTTTGCTCATTATCATATATTTTATTTTTACTGGATGATATGTGGATGTGGATAGGCTAACTTTTTGTTGCACGCACTAGATTCTAACTTATCATGGCCAAAATAATAGATGTGTGTGATTGATTGTGCAAATTATTGTAGTTAATTAAATCCTAGGGGTTGACGAGGTTAGATAGTATTTAATTTTTGTAATTAAATACGGCACGTGTTTAGCCGAGCTTTTTGTTTACTTTCGATCTAGATTTTATATACACTCCTTCGTGGAGTATAGGATCGATGGATGTAAATAATTAGCTAGTCATCTCAGCTCGGAGATCCCTTCAAGGTGGCTTGCGCATGGTGTAGGGAGGAGCGGACGAGGTGATGATACGACTGGAGGCGCATTGGAGACCAAGGTCATGAAAGTTGGAAAATCTAGGACTTTTCTCTTTCATTTTGTTGGTTTATGTGCTTGTCGTGTATGTGCATGTAAAATTCCTCAAATTAAATAACTAAGTGGGTGAGAGACCCTAAGGGTCCCCTGCCCTCTATTACAATCTGATAAGTGTGCGAACAAGTTTATGCGTCAGCTTTGAGTGCCTTCCTCCCCATCGGATGGGCTTGTCTGCGGATCACTGGGTCAGAAAAGACTATAGAAAATTATTGAAGAGCGTGTGTACTTCCCCATCGGAAGGCACATAATCGGAAATAATATTCTTAGTGTCATGTAATAGTAAAAACTTAGATGTGAATAATAGTATCCTCCCCATCGGAGTCACTGCTATTATTTGCAAGGCCAAAGTGAACCAAAAAATTAGCAAATGCATGAGCATGACATTTATGCATGATTCAATCAAGTCAAGGCATTCTATTTAAGTTTCCAATAATGTATCAAATTCCTAATTTGATATATATCGTGTGAACCCGCGAATATGCCTGCCCATTTAACATATTTAATTTTATTAAATTGATTGATTTAATTGGGTAAGATTTTATTTAATTTGAGTATAATTTAGTAAGATTTTAATTTGAGTTTAGGTTGTTAAGATTTAATTAAGATTTAAATCCTTAATTTGAGTTTAATTTATTAAGATTTTAATTTGAGTTTAGGTTTTTAAGATTTAATTTGATTTAAGTTTCAAAATTTCTGGGTTAGTTAATAGTTGTGGGTTTAATTGCATCATTTTTATTATTTCGAAAATGTCTGATTTATCTACTATTTCTTCTTCATTTAATTTTTCAAGCTTTTCTAACACTTCTACTTTATTTGAATTTTTGTAGATTTGATTAACTGTAGCCTTGATACTAGAAAATTCATCTTCCTCCTCATCCTCATCATCAAGGTGAAATTCTTCTATATCTTCATAGCAAGTGGAGTAATTTTTAGGGTTGTTAATTAATGTTTCATAATTATCTTCAAAATTATCCAAGAAATTAATAATTAAATCATCATCTAAAAAGATTTTATCTTCACTATCCTCAGAAATAATAGTGTTAATAATGATTTCATCCTTATCCTCAGAATTGTCTTTGACATCCTCAGAATTATCAACAATAGTATCCTTAGAATTATCAACAATAGTATCATTATTCTTAGAATTATCAGATAAAATATTAGAATTAAATATAAAAATTATTGTATTGATATTAAAGATTAAGGCGTTAATTTCTGACATTTTATTGTTGTCTATATTTGGTAATTGGTTATGCAATATATTAAGTTGACTATGCAAAAAGACTAATATATCAAAATAATTATCTAACATATCTAAACTATCATATGACTGTGCAGGAATTTGAAAATTTTTACAAACGAAAACTTTTCGTACCTTGGCCGGACATTGATTCTTGTAGTGTCCGTGCTTTTGACATTTGAAGCACTTGATATGACTCTTGTCCCTCCGGACTCCGGGTGCTGCTACATCCATTGCCGCTGGTGGTGAAGATCGAGTCTTACGAGTAAGACACTGATTTTTATAGTGTCCTCTCTCCCTGCACATAAAACATGTAATATGAAATTTAAAAATTCACATAATTAGAAAAATATACCTGATTCACCCCTGGGCTCCCCCTCAACTCCTGGCTTCTTTGCTCCGTCGGCTGTAAGTCCGGTGAAGAGCGACCAGGCTCTTATACCACTTGTGGGGACAGTGCTGTCGATAGAGGGGGGGTGAATATGGACTCGTTAAAAACCTTGCAGAAACTCATCTTTCGTAGACTTTCGAGGTTCGTTCTAGATACAGAGTTAGTAGCAGTGGAAAATAGAAATAATGAACAAATAACAAGACTCAGAGTGCCCACGGATTTTACTTGGTTCCCAACCCCCTAGGGTTAGTACATCCAAGGCCTAAGCACGGGAAATGCCCGTCCACTAATGGTCTCCTTTCCGGACTTTCCGGAGGCGGAGAAACCTGTCTTATAGTGCACATTTTAGAATCAAAAAGATATGGAAATTAAGTGCAAAAAAGTAAAAGCAAACCAATACAGAAAAGTCGAAAGCTCGGCCGATCTGGAACTCCGAAGTGCCGCGCACTTCCTCCTGGATCCTCCTGGGTCGCAGAGCTTCGTCTCTAGCGCTTTTTCTTCTCACAGAACGCTTAGAATGTCGTTGTGATTGATGTTCTGAGTTTAGGGGTCGAACCCCTTTATATAGTCATGTCTAGGGCACCCAAGTGCCTTCGAGGCGCCTCAGTTGCGGTCAAAGTTCCATCCAAATCGCGAACTTCGCGAAGCTGCCAAATGACCCAGTCTTGGGCGCCTGGGAGCATGTTGGGCGCCTAATTCATCCAGGCACCTGGATGTATGGGGCGCCCTAGTTCAATGGGGGCGCCCTGGAGTAGCTTTCTAGCTGTTTTGTGTGTTTGTTTGCCTACTTTGCCTCTAATTCTAGGTACCTTCAAGATATACAAACACAAGACAAGCACATATATATTCTTAGCCTTAACGATTGGTTCTGACTTCGAATTTTCGCAAAACCCTAGGTTGAACCAACGCCTATGTTCCCTTCCCGGGGAACGCGCCTTTCACCTACTCCTCTCAGGAGAAGTTTTGCCACCCGACCCATCCAGTTGGGCTTTTGCCTAGCTTCACTAACTAGGACTTTTACCCAATCTTACGACCAGGACTTCGTGCCCAGTCCATGACCAGGACTTATTGCCCAGCTTCACTCACCAGGACTTCGTGCCCAGTCCACGACCAAGACTTATTGCCCAACCGTATGTCTGGAGTTCGGTGCCCGCCCTCGGCCAGGACATATTGACCAATTCCTCGAATCAGGACTTCGTGCCAAACCCTCGATCAGGTCTTCAGTGCCCAGCACATGGCCAGGACTTAGTGCCCAATCCATGATCAGGACTTAGTGTCCAATTCATCGAACCAGGACTTGTTGCCGAGGTTAACTAGGACTTTCCTTCACTTTGGTATTGTTTTCTTGACTACCCTTCTCTTGTTCAATGTATCACTAACTTAAGCATATTGTTAAACATTGAAACACTTAGAGGAGGACATTACTGATTCATCTTGCACCAACATGGTGGACATGGAAGAGGGAAGATGATGTGATTAATTGGAGGCCTAGGTGATTCCGGTTCTCGGTGGCTCGTATCTCACACGACGTTCGAGAGGGATGGGACATAAGGTAGAAGATCGTGAGGTAATGGAAGGTATAATTTTCTTCCTTGGCTCCTTTGTTTTAGTCTCATCATTTTATGTGGATTAATTAAGTATTATTGCTTTGATTATTTGTTAATCATGTTTAATAATTAATTAATTGGACCCCGATAATAAACACAAAACTCGTCAATCCACTCATCGTCTTTTCCACGGTCGAACGATTAGGCAAATTACAAGGCTCGATCTTTGAGATTGGCCAAGTTGTAATTTTAATCGTTCGATACGATGACGAGATGGTCGTTGGGAGACGGGTCTCCATTCGGATTAATTTTTAATCCGTAGACATGAAGAGGTCTCTCAAGGACAACCAAGTATTCACTTAGGAAACCACCAGCCAAGACATACATACCCATCAATTAGTATCAGAGTTGAGGTTTCCGGTTTTGTGTGTTTAGGATTGGTTAATTTTTTGCTCATTATCATCTATTTTATTTTTGTTAGATGATATGTGGATGTGGAAAGGCTAACTCTTTGTTGCACGCAGTAGATTCCAATTTATCATGGCCAAAATAATAGATGTGTGTGATTGATTGTGCAAATTATTGTAATTAATTAAATCCTAGGGGTTGACGAGGTTAGATAGTATTTAATTTTTGTAATTAAATATGGCACATGTTTAGCCGAGCTTTTTGTTTACTTTCGATCTAGATTTTATGTACACTCCTTCGTGGAGTATAGGATCGATGGATGTATATAATTAGCTAGTCATCTCAGCTCGAAGATCCCTTCAAGGTGGCTTGCGCATGGTGTAGGGAGGAGCGGACGAGGTGACGACACGACTGGAGGCGCATTGGAGATCAAGGTCATGAAAGTTGGAAAATCTAGGACTTTTCTCTTTCATTTTGTTGGTTTATGTGCTTGTCATGTATGTGCATGTAAAATTCCTCAAATTAAATAACTAAGTGGGAGAGGAACCCTAAGGGTCCCGTGCCCTCCATTACAATCTGATAAGTGATGCGAACAAGTCTATGCGTCGGCTTTGAGTGCCTTCCTCCCCATCGGATGGGCTTGTTCTGCGGATCACTGGTTCAGAAAAGACTATAGAAAATTATTAAAGAGCATGTGCACTTCCCAATCGGAAGACACATAATCGGAAATAATATTCTTAGTGTCGTGTAATAGTAAAAACATAGATGTGAATAATAGTATCCTCCCCATCGGAGTCACTGCTATTATTTGTAGGGCCAAAGTGAACTAACTATTAATCTTATTTGTCAAAAAGTTAGGTTGACAAGATAGTAAGATTAATGGGTAAATCCTCCTCTTACGAATGTAGAAGTTCGTATACATCCACACTATCGTGGCATGCGAATTTCTCGATGTTTAGAGGTGTTGGTTGATTTCAAAAATTTATTGTTTGATGAATCAATTTATTTTAGAAATCTAAAGTTGTGTTCGTTGTGAATCTCAGGATTTTTAAAATGGCCTTTAACCCACTAGCTACCATACTTAAGGAAAATAAGCTTACTGGCCCCAACTATATAGACTGGAAAAGGAACCTAGACATTGTCCTTACTGCTCAAGAGTACAAATATGTGCTCTTTGAGGACTGTCCTAAAAAGCCTAGCGAGAGCTCACAGGCCATGCCCGCTACTAGTGAAGAGCAAAGGGAGTGTTACAAGAAGTGGATCAATGCAGAAAAGATGGCATGGTGTTACATTCTGGCATCTATGTCGAATGTATTGCAATATCAGCATCAGGCCATGCCCGCTACTAGTGACATGATGCTAAACCTCATGGAGCTCTTCGAGCACCAGGGTCGGGCCGCTAGGCAGGTTGCGATGAAGAACCTAATGACGACTACTATAGTTGAAGGGACACCCGTAAGGGATCATGTCCTGAAAATGATGGCTCACCTCAATGAGATTGAGGTACTGGGAGCACAAATTGACGGGGAAACCCAGGTCGATATTATACTCTAGTCTCTGCCTAGGAGTTTTGAGCAGTTTTGACTCAACTATAAGATGAACAAGTGTGAGAATATGTTGAGGGAACAGCTAGGAGAAACCCAGGCGGTAGTGGGGCTCTTTCGTCAGAGTTCACAGGCCTTGGTCGCTCAGAAGGTTTCTACTTCTATGCCGAAAGGCAAGAAGAACAAAAAAACTAGGTGGGTACAAGAAGGCGGCTGGATTGCAGGGACCTCGGACTGGTGTGAAGAAGCTGAGAGGCAAGTGCATCACATGCCAGCAGACTAGACATTGAAAGGCGAACTATCCCCGTCGTCAAGACAAAGGTATTTCTTCGTGCTTAGTCGTTGAAACATATTTAGCGGCGTTATCTGTTGGTGCAAGTTGTATCAGTGATGTCCTCCTCTAAGTGTTTCAATGTTTGACAATATATTTAAGTCAGTGATACATTGAACAAGAGAAGGGTTAGTCAAGAAAGGTATAACAAAGTGAGCCAAAGTCCTAGTAAACCTGGGCACGAAGTCCTGGTTCGAGGAATTGGGCACTAAGTCTTGACCAAGGGTTGGGCACAAAGACCTGGTGAGTAAAGCTGGGCATGAAGACCTGGTTCGAGGAATTGGGCACGAAGACCTGGCCGAGGGTTGGGCACCGAAGTCATGGACCTAGGGTTTGGGCACGAAGTCTTGGTCCGAGGGATTGAGCAACTTAGCTGAGCGATGACTAAGGACAGAAGTAGAGACGGTCGAGGTTCGGACATCTCAAGATCCGAGAGTATCGGAGGCTAAGCAAAAGTCCACCCGAATGGACTGGGTGGCAACTGTTTCCTGAAAGGAGTAGGTGAAAGGCGTGTTCCCGGGGGTGGGAACTTGCGTCGGTTCGACCTAGGGTTTTGTGGAAATCTGAAGTCCGAACCAAGTCCTTATGGTTAAGAATGTGTGTATATTTGCTTTTGTATTTGTGTATCTTGCAGGTACTTAGAATAGAAGACAAAGCAGACAAACAACGAGGCTAAAACCCAGCCAGCTAGGCACCCCCATTGAAGGGGGCGCCCTAATGGAGCTAGGCGCCCCCATCAACTGGGGCGCCTCAGTCAAAGAAGGCAGAACAGGCTCAGTGAAAGGAAGAAAAACAGGCTTCCATTCAGGCGCCCCGAATGATACAGGCACCCTGGTTGAAAGTTGTATCTGCTACTACGAGTACGAAGTAGGGATAAGCTTTGACCAAGTTGATCAAGGCGCCTGGGAGGTCCAGGGCACCCTGGTCAGATGCCTTATCGGCTGCGACGAGTTCGGCGCGGAGATAAGGTTTGACCAAGCCCTTTGAGGCGCCCCAGTGATCACAGGTGCCCCAATGAAGCCTATAAAAGGGGCTTCGACCCCAAGGCTCAGAACACATCTTCCGAAACTATTCTAAGCTTCCCAAGTGATGACAAAGCACTAACGATGAAGCTCTGTGACCAGGAGGCTCCAGGAGGAAGTGCGCGGCACTTCGGAGGTCCAGATCGACCGAGTCTTCAACTCTGTTTTGTTCGGTTTGAATTTATTTTCAGCACGTATTTTATCTATCTTTTGTTTGCAACTCTTGCACTGTAAGACTGGGTTCTTCGCGTTCGGAAAGTCCGGAAAGGAGACCATTAGTGGACTGGCATTCCCATGCTTAGGCCTTGGATGTACTGACCCTGGGGGGTTGGGAACCAAGTAAATCCCGTGTGCATTCTGAAAACTTTGTAAGAAAAATCAGTTTTCAGAACTTATTTTGCCAAAGTAAATTTTCAAAATACTGAAACAAAAATTAGGCTTACAAAACCTTTCCAAAAACTATCTAAGTGTTCATAAGTACAATTGCCTTATTTTTGAAAAACACTTAGGGGCTGCTTGGTAGATGGGTTTAAGAGGTTGGAATCGGAATGGGTTTAGTCTCATTCCCATACCTGATACTTGGTAGATGGGAATCAAAATTAATGTATGATTATGATTCCTTTATTTTGATAACCTATTAATCCCTCGGTTATCACTAAACTCATTCCCCCTCTTCGTTTTTTTTGTCGCAGACCACAAAAGCCCTCGCCGCATCGCAACTCCCCCTCGCGCGTCTCCCCTCCTCCTCCAGACCTCCCCCTCACGCGTCTCCCCTCCTCCTCCAAGCGCCGTCGCGCTTCTCCCCCTCCCCACCTCGCGTCGCCTCCTTCTCCAGGCGAAGCCCACTTCTCCCCCCTCGTCACCTCGGGTCGCTCCTCCTCCAGGCGTCTCCTCACTTCGCGTCGCTCCTCCTCACCTCACCTACTTTGGTTCCCTGATTTGCCTCAATTTCGCTGGTACTTTCCCCCAACTTGCCTCGATTCCTGCTTTGGTTCCCCGATTTGCTTTGGTTGGTGATTTTCTGCTTTGGTTGGCGATTTTCTGCTTTGGTTGGCGATTTCCTACTTTGGGGTTCCCCGATTCGCTGGTCGATTCCTGTTTTCTACTATTTTTATTTGATTTGTCTCATCAGGATATTGGAAACCAGGATATTGAAAACTTTTGGGGCTGTGATGACATATCACTTGAATACCGAATATGATTTCTACTATTTTTATTTGATTTGTCGCCAGTTCACTAATCAAAGAAAGGAATTTTTTATTCGTGTCCTTCTTCAATATGCTCACTAGCTTATTTGTTCCACTTTATATCTTTAGGAATAGGTTAGCAGTGAAGTAAATGAAAGGGAAGAAATCATAGTTATAATTCACTTGTAAAATGATATGATTCTTACAAATGAATCAGAAATGAAAAATCAAGTCAAGTCATGATACAAAGTTCATTTCAGCAATCATGTAATTCCTTGACTAAAAAGATCCAGAAAGTTCAAACAATATCTTATTTTGATGTTTTGTAACAAAATAGATAATTCTTGCATTATGCTTAGTATGGTATTTACCTGCAAAATTTCATGTGCTGCTCAGCCATGCCGTCCATGAAGCTAGAGATTCGTTTATTGCTTGTGTCTTATAGTAAACATTAGTGAAAAGTTGGTGTTTATGAAGTGAGAATGAAGAGAATGGTGATTATGAGGAACCTAATGATGTTTATGCTTATGGGTGATATTAATCAGTTAGCCACTACATATTGTGCCTAATAACTAGTGAAGAAATTTAGCTCTGATCTTAATTATGACCTGTTATGCACTTGCACATCTCAGCTTGTTTTGGTTCTAGTCCTCTGGTTCTAATCTCTTATTACAAACCATAGGAGTGTTAATTGATTTTGTCCCTAAGATTCTATCCTCTTCAAGCATAGCAAATACTTCAGATTAAATAACCAATAGCCAATTACTCATCTATAGTAATTGATTTATCTATTTAGTATGTATTGATTTATCTCATTTATATGGAACTTTAGAAGATATGAGTTACTCTTCTACTCATAATTTTCATTTCAATTGAAGAAACTACTATATTTTCTGGTGGTTAAGGTTTCAGGCCATAGAATTAACACTGGAGGAAAGAACTTCCACAAAACATACGATGCTCTTGGATAATATTATGAAATCTAGGGTCTGACTTAAGCACTGATCGTTTAGTAATAATAGTTGTTTCTTAGCTGTTTTTTCCAGTTCTTCATATTTTATTCAAACGAATCGACATAATTGAATGATTCGTTTGATCCTTTTGCGCCTTTCTGTTTCAGGGTTCTCCTTTGCTTAAAGCGAGCCTTGAGAATTGCAAATGCTCCCAACAAAATGGCAAATGTGTCAATGAGTAGCGGTGGCCCAGTGGTATTGTTCATCGAAATATTAAACAAGTATGTAGAACAAACCAAGTTTAATGAAAGTTGAATGCATCTTCCCATTTTGAAACATGCAACATCATTTTATGCAGGTACCTTTACTTCTTTGAGAAAGGAAGTCCTCAAATTACAAGTTCTATACTTCAGGGTCTGATCGAACACATCAAGACCGAGATGCAAAGCGATATTTCCACGTCGGATTTCCAAGCAGTACTTCAGAATCACAAAACCTGTAGGCCAAACAGTACTTCAGAAGCAATTGCTTTCTGCAACTTTACTGAAGAACATGGTTTACAGTGGAGGGCGTCTATTTTGATATTTTGCCGCAGACAATTTTACTGTAGGAATTACATTTTGGATATGTTGAACTATTTTATATTTGCATATAAATTAATTGTTATAAAAATTTAAACAATTAAATTTTCATGTATTTAATTAGTAAGGGTAAAATTGTAAATTTTCTCTGATTCCCATTACGTTTTTATTCATACCAAGCAGCATCAATGGTAATTATACCCATTCCAGTATTTATACCAAGCGCCATCAATTTAGTAATCATTCCCATTGCCATTAACCCCTCAATGAAAACCCATTACCATTCCCATTACCGAATATATACCAAGCGCCCCCTTAGTCAAAAAAAAAAATGTAAAGCTTTTGTTAAAACATGAAAAACACTTAGCACTTAGAAAGTTTATAAAACCCACATGATATTGAAAATTTCAGGGGGAGATTGTGAAATTCAAGGGGAATTAAAATTCTATTTTAGATTACTATAATATGTCTTTAACTTAACTTTTTGAACCGTGTTGTCATAAATCAAAAAGGGGGAGATTGTTGGTGCCGGAGGCACCAAAGTCAAACCTTTGTTTTGATAATGCAAAGGGTTCAGAAGTTAAGATTTGGTTGTGATCTAAGAAGCTGATTAAGTGTGTAGGAAAGTCCTAGGTACACTAAGCATTAAGTCCTGGTTCATTGAATTGGGCACTAAGTCCTGGCTGCGGGCTGGGCAACTAAGTCCTGACCTAAAGTTGGGCAAGAAGACATGGTCAGTGAAGCTGGGCACTAAGACCTGGTCGAGGACTGGGCACCGAAGACCTGGTGAGTAAAACTGGGCACGAAGACCTGATCACGGATTGGGCACGAAGATCTGGTGAGTGAAGCTAGGCAAAAGTCCAACCGGAGGAGCCAGTTGGCAAAAAGGTAAATTCTCCCGAGAGGAGTAGGTGAGGACGCGTTCCCCATAGAGGGAACATTAGGCGTCGGTTCGACCTAGGGTTCCATTTGGGAGACCCAAAGTCTGAACAAAGACAGCTTAGGCTGTAAATAATGTCTAACATATATTGTATGTTTGCTTCTTGTGTTTTGGAACTAACCCTGGTTGCAGGAAACGAAGGGACTGTATTTCTGCAGCTCAGGCGCCTCATTGGAAGGAGGCGCCTCACTGGGCTAGGCGCCTGTAAGGATACAGGTGCCCCAGTGCAAGGCCAAACCGAGACCATCGAAGCAAACTGCCACGAAAGCCATTTGACCAAGTCATACTAGGCGCCTGTGTCCATACAGCCGCCCCAGACAGCTCAGGCGCCTCAGTGAAGGGGATAAGTGCTGACCGAGCCTGCGGATTGGAGTTCACGCACTAGAGGCCACGTGTAGGCGCCCCCTTCAACACAGGCGCCTAGGAGTCGACTATAAAAGGGGGTTCACCCCAAGGCTTGAGAACAACTCGCTCATTACGCTCTCAACACTTTCGTTCAAGCGCTACGCTCCGACAAACTCCGTACTCGCAATTCAAGCACCGACGACAACCCGCTGCTCTGAACTTCGATCCACTCCGGTCGTCGGTAAAACTTAATTTAGTAAAGTGTTGTAATCTCTTTTCCAATTCTATATTTTGTACTTAAAACTTGTAAACACTCTTTCGAATATAGAATTGCCCATCATAAACGGTCAAGGACCGTGGGCCTTGGAGTAGGAGCCGACTGCGACTCCGAACCAAGTAAAAAGAAAAATTGTTAGCGATTGCTTTTGTGTTTTCCGCTGCTTTTTCTCTTAATTGTCCGAAAATTTTAACATCGATATTCACCCCCCCTCTATCGATTTACTCCGATCCAACAATATGAATTCATATATGGATTTCAAAGTTGAAACAAAATGCCAATTTTTGAGGAGATTAGAGTTTGTACCAAAAGTCAAGCACATTTGATATTTTTTATGAAACTATATTTTTCTAGGGTAGAGTATATCCTAACAAATGTGCTTGCAAACTTTTAGATTTTTTTGGATTTTCTAGAATTTTCTAGAGGTTTTCTGAAAGTCGGCTGGGAATTCAGAATTGAACTGTATCAGTCGACTGCCCTGGGGGCAATCGACTGATGTCTCTGTATGTTGAGAATAACAGAGGGCAGTCAACTGCCCCAGGGGCAGTCGACTGGTAACGTTGAATGTTGATTTATGAGGGGTTTTTAAGATATAGGTTGAGTTCTTTTTGGCACTAGAGGTAGGATTGCTTGGGGCAATCTTTTTGATGGTGCAAAGGGGGAGAACTTGTGATGTTAAGTTGGGTAGAACTTAACCTGGTGTTATGGTGTTAAGTTGGGTAGAACTTAACTTGGTTTTGGTTGTAAGAATTGAAAATTGGGAGAGGCATAGGTTAAGGGGGAGGTTGCCTCTTGTTTGCTATGCTTTAATTTTCAATTGCTATTGCTATTGTTGTTTTTGTTTACCTAACTTAAACATATTGCCACACATCAAAATGGGGGAGATTGTTGGGACAATCGGCCCAAAGATGATCTGGAGGATCATGAGTTTTGATGTGGATGTCAATATGATTAAGTTAGGGTTTGTTGTTGGACTGATATGTGTATGTGAGTGTGCAGTGTTGCAGGTACACATAGACCTGGTTGGATGTCTTCAGGTGAAGGGTGGCATGGAGGCAAGCTGGAGGCTTGTGTGCGCATCCGAGGGACCATGGGCAGAGACGATGAGCCGAGGGATGCAGACTTCGAGGCATGCGTGAAGGGTGGCATGGAGACAAGCCGAGGGCTTTCGTGTGCATCCGAGGGATGGGAGCCGAAGAGGAAGAGGGCGTGAAGGCAACAGATCGAGACTATTGATTGACGAGTCGAATAGGTCGTAAGGGTCCGAGTGTAAGTGTTTGTACTCCGGAACTAAGTCGGGAGGGTTTGAGTGCGGAGGGAAATGTACTCGAGAAGGAAACCCTAGGATTAGAAGGGGACCAGTCGACTGCCCCAAGGGCGGTCGACTGGGATGGCCAGAATTCGAAAGGTTAGTGTGAGAATTCAAATTCAGGGAGGACCAGTCGACTGCCCCAGGAGCAGTCGACTGGCCAACGGTCATATTCAACTCGAGCTCTATTTAAAGGAGCTCGATTCAAGCTGTTTACCCTTGGCGAAACTTGCTTGGATAGAGTGAGTTAGTAGTCTTCTTTGCTCAGGTAGTGTCCAAGAATTGTGGAGAGGTTTCTCCACCCACAAGGAGCTACGAGATCTAGCCGGAGGTGCTCCGGGGAATCATCCACCGACGGATTAGGTATCACCCACCTTACGGGCAGCTGTGGAGTAGGAGTTTTATCTCCGAACCACGTACATCGGTGAGTCTCTTCTTTGTTTTAGTTTAGTTTTATTTTGAATATTCCATTTGCGCATTAACAATTGTAGGAAGAAAATCGAAAGTTGTTATTCACCTCCCCCCCTATAGCAAGACGTATACGTTCTAACAAATTCTAATAACCTTGAAGAAAATTGTGAATCCTTAATTAATTATTCTACTTATTTTGATGATAATGATACAACCTTAAATATCAATCCTAAAAATTATTCTACCTATTTTGAAGATAATGATATAACTTTTATTAATTCTGAATATAACTCGGAAGAATATGATTCTAAAGATGAAGATGAATTTATTAAAATTGAAGTTATAATTAAAAAGACTTATAAGAATTCAAATAAAATTGAAAACTATAAAACAAAAGAAAGAATAGATGAATCAGAATTTTGTGAATTAATAAAAATGGTGCAATTAGACCCAAAATTATATTCAAATCTTCAAAACTTCAATCTAAATTAATTATTAATTCTTAACAACTTCAATATTAATTCTTAATAACTAAAATTTTAATTAATTCCTAACAGCTTAATTCTTAATTAATTAATAACAACTTAAATTTTAATTATTTCCTAACGACTTAATTCTTAATTAATTCTTAAACAACTTAATTCTTAATTCTTAATTAATTTTAACAACTTAATTCTTAATTAATTCTTAAACAACTTAATTCTTAATTCTTAATTAATTTTAACAACTTAATTCTTAATTAATTCTTAAACAACTTAATTCTTAATTCTTAATTAATTTTAACAACTTAATTCTTAATTTAATTCTTAATTCTTAATTAATGCTTAACAACTTAATTCTTAATTAACTCTTAACAAGTTAAGTCTTAATTAATTCTTAATTAATTCTTAACAATTTATTCTTAATTAACCCTTAACAACTTAATTATTAATTAACTATTACAACCTAATTCTTAATTAACTCTTAACAACTTAAATCTTAGATTAACTCTTAACAACTCAAATCTCAATTAATCATCAAATCTTTTAATTTTTAAACTTAAATCTTAATTAATAATCAAATCTTTTAATTAATAAAATATTTAAAGCTAATTGAATAATTCTTAATTAATTATTAATTCAACTTTAATAACAAACTCAATCATTAATTCAAAATTTATACAAAATCTACGAACTAAAATTCAAATTAATTACCTTCAGTGATGAAACTAAGTAAAATTCTACCGAACTGAAACCTTCAACTTAATAATAATAATAAATATGTTAAAGTGGGTTGACATATTCGTGGGTTCACACGTTCTGTATCAAATCTATAATTAGATACTTTATTAGAAATCTAATTAAAATAATTTGACTTAATTGATACATGCATAACTATCATGCTCATGCATCAGTTTATTTTTCTTCATATATATCTGCCATGTCATTCATGCTAGCTTCCTTTTTGCTCAACATTGAATGGCTAGATAGGAAAAAGATTAGTTGATACTTGCCTAACATAGTACCGGGCTGGGGCAAGATGATAGTACGTAGGGGAAGCTTGGTCTGGGAAGTCAGGAAGGGTAAGAAGTACCTGACTTGGTCGACCTAGCTAAATGGAACTAGCCAAAGCTACCTCGCCACAACCTAGACGAGTTAGACCAGAGTTTCTCAAAAAGTAAATTGAAAGTATCATTTCTCTAAAAGGCTTTGTCTAAGGAAAGGATCGTTGTTCCGATAACCAAGAAGGCCTCTATGCCTCGCCAAGACTTGGAAGCCAATTATTGAAATTTACTTTTAAGTTACTAATTGTTAAACTTGAATCTAACTCAAGGTCAAACAATCTATGAAATTAAATTGAGAGAAATTATTCAAGCTTCTCACAATACCCATAAGGCTACCATGCTTGTTTGTACTGCGACACATAGAATGGGTGAGATGATAAGGACTAATCAATTAAAAAATATTTTCAAAATGTTTTCAAAAAACCTTAGAATATTTTCTTAAAAATCTATTTTAAAAAAATAGTGATTAAACATAATAATGTTTTAATAAATTTCAAGCATGATTGTGTGTACGTATAAATATATTTCAAAAATTATATCTTTTCGAAAGTTGTTTGACTTACACTTAGATACAAACCTTCTAGGTCAATACTAAAGTCCCTTAAGATACTTAGGTAGAGTTCCTTGTAGTTAACAAGGGTAGCCAGAAGGTGTCAGGTTCAAGGGGAGTCTATCTTTTACAATTTTTTTAATTCTTTTGAAAATTATTTTTTAATAATTATTCTTTTTCAAAAATTTATCTCATTCAAAATGGTTTTTGCTTAAAAACAATTACTATGTCTTTCAAAATGCTTTTCGAAAAATGTTTTTCAAAAATTTATTATGTCTTTCAAAATATTTTTCGAAAAATAATTCTTCAAAAATTATCATATTCTTTCAAAAATATTTTTCTAAAATTGCGTTAATTGCTCTTATGATATGGATAAACTCTAAAGACACATAGGAAATTTTTCTTATGATCTGCAAGGATTCCTAAGATTGCGTCAGAATTAGGGGGAGTCCCAATCAAAAGAACAATTCATCCTTTAATTTTTGATTACTTCAAAATACTTCTTAAAATTTGTTTGTAATTCTTTTCACTTAAATCAAACCCTAAGACTCAGAGGAAGATCAACTTGTGGTCAACAAGCTTCCTAGGACTATGTCGGGTTTAGGGGAGGTTCAAATTAAAAGAAACATTAGAAGTTTCAAAAATATTATATTTTCAAAAAATATTATATTTTCAAAAACACTCTACTTTTGAAAATACCATATTCACATTTCCAAAACATATCTTGAAAATCTTTTGTCTTTTGAATATTTTTGAAAATCATTGAAAAATTACTTGAGGCTGGAAAAATTTTCAAGACACATAGGGAAGTTTTCCTTGTAGTTAAAAAGGTTTCCTAGATCTGTGTCAGATTGGGGAGGAATCCAAATCAAGGAAATTTATTATTTTTCAAAAATCAAAATACATTAAAAATACTTTATCTTGATTGGAAATCTCTAAGACATATAGGAAATTTTCTTGTAGTCAACAAGATTCCTAGGACTGTGTCAAATTTAGGGAAATTTAAATCAATAAAGTACTTATCTTTACAAAATGTTACTCAAGTACTTAGCATCTCTTAAAATATTTTCTGATAAAAGTACTTGGTTTTGTAAAAAAAAAAAGGGAGGATTTTTGAAAATTATGTTTTCTTTAAGAAACTTCAAATATTTTCAAAAATCATATTGTTGGTGCAAATTTTAACTCAAAATCATTATTATTACCCTTTATTTCTTTTTGATGTGTGCCAAAGGGGGAGAGAGTACCATTAGATTTTTCGATTTCTCCCAAGTATTGATCTAAAACCGTTAGAACAAAACCTAACTTAAGATTATTGTCAAACATCAAAAAGGGGGAGATTGTGGCATCAGTCATGAAGAGTCAAACTCTAGTTTTTCGATGATTGATAATATACCATGGTCTAGTCAAAGTGATCAAGGGTTAAGCCAAATAAGACTTGATATTTGGTAGGGTAAACCAAGGTTTGATCAGTTTGACAAAGGGTTAGCCAAACAGGACCTGATGTTTGGCAGAAACAATATACCATGGTCTGGTTAAAGTGATCAAGGGTTAAGCCAAACAGGACCTGAAGTTTGGCAGAGTGAATAGAACCCAGGGTTAGGGATAAGCCAAACAGGATTTGATGTTTGGCAGAGTGACTAAACTCATATTTTGATGTTCATCAGGCAGTGCTAGATTTCTTGAATGGTGGATGTTTGCCAAAAGGAATGTCTGCCATGACTATTGTGATGATACCAAAGATAGCAAATGCTCAAAAATGGCAGGAGTTTCGGCCCATTAGCTTATGCAATGTCTCTTACAAGATAGTTTCTAAGTTGCTGGCAAATCGATTGGCAAAGACACTAAGCAAGATTATATCCCCAGCTCAAAGTGGTTTCGTGGAGGGCAGACTGATTTCTGATAATATCCTTCTAGCCCAAGAGCTAACCCATAATTTGAATTTTCATGTCAGAGGGGGAAACCTAATTATGAAGCTTGATATGGCCAAGGCTTTGGATAGGGTACAGTGGAGTTTATTATTCAGAATTATGGCAGCCTTTGGCTTCTCGGGATCCTTTATAGATATGATCAGGAGATGTATAAGTTTTTGTTGGTTCTCGCTTCGCATTAATGGTCATCTTGAGGGCTTCTTTCAAGCAACAAGAGGACTAAGACAAGGGGATCCTATCTCCCTTTTCTATTTATCATTGCTTTAGAGTTTTTTTCGAGGGGTTTGGAGGAACTGTTTGTCAACAACCCTAAGCTATGTCTTGCTACAGGTTGTAGTATGAGGGTATCCCACCTTGCCTATGCGGATGATATCATGGTTTTCTTGAATGGTTCCATAGATTATGTGAAAATATCTTGATGCATATGAGTTGCAATCAGGTCAATCCGTCAATGCTGGGAAAAGTTTAGTATACCTTGCACGTAGCATACCGGCTGTCCGTAGAGGTTCCATCCTTGCTGTAACAGGATTCCTAGAGGGCACATGGCCCATGCATTACTTAGGTATCCCAATTTTTAATGGACACAAAAAGACAGTATATTTTCAACCTCTGCTAGATAAGATAAGGAGAAAACTTCTTGGCTGGAATATATCACGCCTTTTATATGGTGGCCGGCTATTGTTAATACAAAGTGTGTTAGCTTCAATGCCTCTCTACCTATTGCAAGTGCTCCTTCCACCCATGTCAATTTTGCATAAGTTGGAGATGATATTTGCGAGTTTTTTTTGGGGCTCCATGGACAACAAAAGGAAACCTCATTGGGTGGCTTGGACAGAGGTTAGTAAGCAAAAACTGGAAGGAGGCTTAGGTGTCAGAAAATTATCTGATTTTAGTTTGGCTATGGCTGTAAAACTATGGTATAGATTCAGAGAACAATCTACGCCTTGGGCAATTTTTCTTACAAAAATGTACTATGGCTCTACTCATCCAGCCGTAGTTTCGCTGAAAAGAAAGGCTTCTCCTGTATGGCGCAGACTGATCAAAATTCGCAACTTGGCAGAGCAAAACATATGTTGGATTCTTGGAGATGGAAAGCTCAAGTTCTGGTATGATGCCTGGTTGGATAGTGGTCCATTATTTAGTTTTGTGTTCTGGCTGAAAACCTTGAAATAAGGGTCACAGATTTCATGGATGGTTCCCATTGGAAGATGGACAGAATTAAGAGATTGATCCCACGCAACATAGCTACTGAAATTGAGGAAATCACTGCATGTTTGGATAAGCCTGATGACATCATATGGAAGCTTGCAATAGATGCTAAATTTTCTCTAAAATCTGCATGGAATAGTGTTCTACAAGTGCAATCAGTGACCCCCATATATTTTGCGATTTGGAATGGTCTGGTTAGCCCGAGCATTGCTATCTTTTCATGGCAGTTCTTAAAGCAAAGATTACCAGTGGACTTCATTTTGCAACGGCGAGGGATACACTTAGCCTCTAAATGTCTTTGTTATGAATCCATGGAAACATGGGAGCATCTGTTTTTCGAGGGCTCAATTGCTAAGGAAGTTTGGGCTTACTTCGCCAACTTATTTGGTGTGCATGGATCTATATCATTGGTTAATTGGAGAATAGGCTCTGAATGATCTCATGGAGGACATATAAGGGAGGCCATGCCTTTCCTTATCCTATGGTTCTTGTGGACAGCTAGAAATGATGCCAAGCACAGAGGCCTTAAACAAGATGTGCAGAAGATCAGAAGAAATATAATCCAATACATTCTCCTAGGGGAAGCTGCGGGTACTATCAAGAGAAAGCATTGGAAAGGTTTCACCTCAATTGCCAGGGCTTGGGGGTTGTCTGTCAAAGCAAACATCAGGAATATTATTACTGTGGTGCATTGGAGGAGACCGGTGGCTGGAGGCTTCAAACTAAATACGGATGAATGCTCAAGAGGAAACCCAGGGGAGTCCTCGTACGGGGTGATTATTAGAGATCATACAGGCCAGTTTCTCGTGGCAAAATATGGCACGTTGGGTGTGAGCTCCAATGTAACTGCAGAACTAACGGCAATACTAGTTGGTTTGGAGTTATGTGTAGTTCATAATTACATGCCAGTTTGGTTATAATCAGATTCTATGACTGCGCTGAAGATCATATAGTCCTTGGCAGTTGGTTGGAAATACAGGAAACTCGTTCTAAAAATCAGAATGTTAATCATGAAGTATCGAGTAGAATGTTCACATGTGTACCGAGAGGCGAATGCGGCTATAGATTATTTGACCAACCAAGCTTTCAAGTTTAGGGGGGACAAAGTGTTGCTTAGGCATGACATAGATAAGACCTTGTATGGCATTTGCAAGGTGGATAAATTGGGACTTCCTTACATTAGACTGGATCGAAAAATAGCTTAGCATCCATATGTGATGAAAAGTCTCTTAAGAATGAAGTTTTGGCCTGCATATGCAGGAATGTTAATAGTACACGTGATGATGGTTAAATTGATGGATATGATGGATGGTTTTGGTCTTTGTTGCAAGCTGGGCACGCTCCTGTAAATCAGATTGGCACTCCCCTTATGATTGCATGTTTTTCTTCTGATAATGCATGAAAGCTCTGATAGTGGGAAATCGCTCTTATGTTGCTCCAAAAATAAAATGGTAGGAAAGGATAACTGTGGAAACATATGGATGCTAACTTTGATTTGTCAATTTTGGGCAAAACATTCATGGTGCAACTGCTTATTGATTGGAAACTTATTTGTACTGACAGATTTTATTCTATTTTTACTGTCAACTTTAGATTTCGAGCCAAAGTTTGGTCTCCTGACACGCCAAGTATTTGGATTTGGCTGGGTATTGTCCTTGGTGAACGTTTGGCCTTCCTGGGGTTTAGATTGTAAAGTTTATGAATGTGGTAATAGTATTTTGCTAACGTTCCCATACTGGCAGTTTTGGTTCCTTATTCTCTGCCCGGAAACTTTAGTATATTCGTGTCAGTTAAGAAATGTGCTAAAGATGAAAATCATCTGTGTTTTGATACTGAGAAAGTCTCTTTTGAAAGAATTTTCAGTGCCCATTTGGAGACTACAATATTTCCACTTACTTCCAGACATTTTATTTTTCTATTGTCCACTTCTCTCTCAAGGATGGGGTTGTGCGTAAGAAAAGGTTACAACAGGTTTCTGAAAGGATTCATTGGAGTAGAATTCAATTTTTTCTGATGGATGGTTTGTTATCAGCTGGTACATGGGACTCACTGAATAGCTCCGGACAGTCAAACCTTGATATAAGGAAATGGGAGTTCGGAAGTCAATAGGTTGGTCTTTGCGTGCCAAATATGCCAACTTTTTGGCAAATTCTGGCACACTCTTATTATTGTCTTGGATCAGAGGTCAAAGAAGGAATGGAGGATAATCAGAGTGTGAACTGCAAATCGGAGAATGAATGGAGTATCGTGTCAGGAAAGCAAAAGGAGTCGTGCAGGAATGTCTGAAACTGACACATTTCCTTTGAAGGACAGTGGTCATCGGAAGTCTGGAGAGGCTGTATGGCAGAACACTTTACATTGCTCCTGTTGAGATTTATTGTAATGGATTGCCCTGCTTTTGCTAATATTTTGAGCTGATCTGATCAGTTGGTTTAACTAGAATTCACTTTGGCTGGGCTGGCAGTTTTGAGGAAAGAATTTCAGAAACTAGAATTTATTTGCAGGGGATGCGAAAGTTCCATCTGTAGAGGTAGCATGAGTTCATGGCTTTGTTGTTTATGCGTATGAGATACTTGGCTGGATTTCCCAACATTACGGATATGGTGGATCGGAAAGTAATAGATAGAGATGGTGAATGAATCCACCAACTGTGATTCATCTAGTCCGTAGCAAATGGCTATGGTAAAGACACCTCAAATCCGTTGATGGCTGAGGCTTTGCCAAAAAGCCTAAAAGGGTGAATAGATTCACCATAGGTCTATCTAGTCCGTAGTAACAACTACGGTAAAGACACATTAAATCCGTTTCTGGCTGGTCACTTGCCTAAAGTGAACATCAGGTGTGCCAGGAAAGGATGCTACAAAGGATTTTGCAACTATAATGGAGATTTGTGGCTTCTCATACATACGGATAGGGAGGAACTTTGATGAGCCATCTTTGAGGAGGTTGGTCCATGGAAGCAGCTGAGGCTTCTGAGTAATACTGCAGAGGTTTAGGAGATCCTGGGATTCAGAAGACTGGAGGTGCTGATGCTAATTTTCGAGGGCTATTCGATGGATGCTGGGAAGCAAGAGAAAAGGGATGATGCTGGAGAGAGGTTCTAACTTTAGCTTTGGAACAATAAGGAATGGGCTAATACTTGTATAGATGCATATCGGTGGTCATAGTTCTTTTCTTGATTTACTTGTAAATCATTTTGAGTCGCTGTAATTCCATATTAGAAGGTCAGATCTGTTCCCCTTCTAATATGGATTTTCCTTTTAGGAATAATATAATATTTGTTCCTTAAAAAAAGACTAAGCCAAATAAGACTTGATGTTTGGCAAAGAGAAGTCTAGTCAGGATTAAGATTACTAGCAAAGAAGTCCTTATCAAGGAACGAAATCCTGGTGAGTGAAGCTGGGTCCTAGTGAGTGAAGCTAGGTGGACAAAGTCCTGGTAAGTGAAGCTGGGCAAGAAGTCCTGGTTCGGGGAATTGGGCAAGAAGACATGGCCGAGAGCTGGGCACCGAAGACCTGACCGAGGGTTGGGCACGAAGTCCTGGTTCGGGGAATTGGGGATGAAATCTTGGTCGCAAATTGGGCACAAAGACTTGGCCGAAGGTTGGGCACCGAAGTCCTAATTCGAGGAATTAGACACGAAGTCCTGGTCGAGGATCGGGCAAAAGACTTAGCCGAGCGAGGACTACGGACAGAAGTAGAGACGGGTTAAGGATCGGACGTCTCGAGATCCGAGAGTCTCAGAGGCTGAGCAAAAGTCCAACTGGAGTCCCGGTTGGCAAAGGGTAACTTCTCTAGGGTGATGTAGGTGAGGACACGTTCCCCGGGAAAGGGAACAGTAGGCATCGGTAAAACCTAGGATTTCATTTGAAATCCAAAAGTCATAACCAGACTGCTCTGGCTATCAATCAACTAAGGCATAATATTGTTTGTTTGTTTGTTATGTGTTTTGTTGTCTTGCAGGTGCCTAGAGTTGAAGGCAAGATAAGAGAACAAAATGCAAAACAAACGGAGGTTGGGAAAAGGGGTTCCTAGGCGCTTGAATTAATTCAAGGGCCTGGAACCCAGGCGCCTGAAGCTTACCAGGTGCCTGAGTGCTACTAGGTGCCTAGGAAGCAGGCTTTATCCCAGCATCGAGTTCGCTGGTTTGGATTAGGTTTGATCGATTGTGAGGCGCCCCATAAGCTATCAGGTGCCCGAGAACCATGTATAAAAGGGGTTTCGACCCCTCAGCTCAGTACATCAAGTTCCACATCTGCATAATCATTCTCTGTGAAACAAAAGCGCTAAGTCGAAGCTCTGCGACCAAGGAGGCTCTAGGAGGAAGTGCGCTGCTGTAACGACCCACCTTCTGGTACTAAGCATTAAGGCGGATCGCTACTAATTGACTAACTGGCTAACTGATTACTGATCATTGTTTTCCAGATGCTAAACCAACTGGGAGAATTTAAAAATTCTTATTTTGCTATGTACTGAACTAACAATTCATAACTCAAGCATACTGCATTAAATCATAATCATGTTGGAAGTACTAACCAGCCAAAATAAAACAAAAACTTTAATTTTATTAGCTTGGCCAGGATTTGATCCCCAAACCTCAGCGTTCCATGACTGAAGCAATAACCAACAGCTCTACATGACATTCTGTTTTAAATTGGCACCAGTCGACTGATATCTTTCCAGTCGACTGGTGCAGCCGACAAAACTTTCTGTGACATTTTTCTGCTGGTCCCAGTCGACTGGTAACTGTCGCAGTCGACTGGTAGCTCTGAAATATGAAGTTTCATATTCCAAAAACGTGTCAAGGTTAACCTACTTTGTACCAAAAACACCACAAACTCATATTTGTGATATACAATGATTCTAGGTCATATTCTACATGTTTTCATGACATTAAAGCATACTTCAACTACTTCTAAGCATAAATTTAGAAACATAAACTTTGTATCAACTTACTACTAAAACTAAGCATTGTTTATGCTTAGATGCATCAATAGTAGCGCTATAATATCATAAATGATTCTATAGCCTTAGACCATGCATTTTACTACTAGTTAACATGCATTTGAAAATTATCACTCAACATATCACATGTAAAAACTAGGCATGGCATCACGGCACGATATCAACTCATACTAGCATAATGCTAATAACATAACAAGAGTACTTAAGATGTGGAAAATGTTAAACATGACAAAGAACTAATTCATTTAACATTCTTAATAACATGTCCTCTTAATGCAAGTTCTCAAGGTTCTTTCATTCCAAGTTTCCACCATCACACACTCCACCATCATCCCTGTCGCTTCCGCTGTTCTATTTTTCCTTTGCCTTTATCTGCAGTATAAGGAAAAATGAAACTATAAGCATAAAGCTTAGTAAGTATCATCCTACTCACAAAACAATGCATATTTCGAAACTCATGCTTTTAAAAACACATGTAGGAAAAACATATCATGCTTGTCATTCATTCTTGCTGAAACATATAATCTAAACAAATATCATGGCATACTCATCATACTAAGCACATGAAATAAATCATATTCTTATAACTAAATTCACATAACATTCATAGAATCTAACTGAACTAAGCATGATCTTAAAACTGTTTTCACTTAGAGCTATTACTGAACTTTTGAATCTATACATATAATAAGTGAAAATAATAATCATGCTGCTGTGGACCCGGCAATGTGCTGCTAATGCGCGCATCCCTAAATAGATCTGAGGTAGCTAATCCCGAACCCATTAGGGTACTACTACTAGGCAAACTAGGAGCCTAGGGGCAACTAGGAGCCCACCCATGGACGAACTAGAGTCTAAGCACATGTCATAAAAAGTAAAATACTTTCATAAATATTCTTTTCTTTTAACCTTGCATCTACTAGGCGATCTAGAGCCTAGGGGCGATCTAGGAGCCCACCCAACGGACAAACTAGGGTCCATAAACATAAAGCAAGGGTAGCTAACTTCATAACATGCTAAAACTCATATTAGAGCTTCTTAACATTTTCTCGAGCACCTTGCGTGCCTAAAAACTCCCCTTTTTCATTTAAGGACACTTCCTAGGCACTCGACGGTGCGTCTAAACCCCAAACTAAAGGGGGAAGCACATCCAGCTCATCTAGTGGTGCCCTTAAAATCGGTAGAGGAAGTTAATCTGCACATATGGGCATAACTTGCAATTAGATAAACTAGGACAATCAATCATACGAACGAAGCTACTTATACCGCAAGTGAGGGATACTTACATCCTGCGCTTGTTCTTACAACTCTAGGGCGTAGGGTTTAGGGAGAGGGAAGGTCCTTGGAGTCTCGGAGAGGTTCCAACGAAGAACAAGATCCCCTAGCATGCCCTCCTTCTTGAATCCATCTACCATAAGCCTTGGACTCCACCTTTCTTTGCCGTGAGTGAGGGAGGAAGAAGCCTCGGGAGAGGGAGGAAGTAGTTCGTCCACGGGAGGGAGAGGGTTCGACGGTGACAAGTGAGGAAAAGTTTCAATTAAAAAAACCCTTAAGTTCCCTTTAATATTTATGGAAAAATTTAACTAACTTCACCTTATCTATCTTTCCCGCTTATTTATTCCAATGAAAATAAACTCATCTCACTTGGTAAGCTTATTCTTTTCTCATGGTAAAGGTCTAGGGGTCAAACGCCATTTAATCATTTTTACCGCGCATTCTTTTTTTATTCATTTTTGCCTTATTTATCCATGGAAAAATTCTATAAAATATCTATAAATTCATAATTAATTCTAGGATATTTCTAAAATTAGTTTTGAGAATTTTTGGACGTTACAATCCCCCATACATTATAAAAAGTTTGTCCTCGAACTTAAAACAACTCTGTGTATTTCTGCCTCATGCTGTCCTCTGGTTCCCATGTTGCCTCTTCTACTTTGTGATTTTGCCATATGACTTTCACTAAGGGTACCTCCTTGTTCCGCAATTTCTTAACCGCTCGGTCTATTATCTGAATAGGCCGACTATCATAACTGAGATCTTCGCGGACTTGTACCGTCTATGGCTCTATCACCTGGGTGGCATCTGGGATATGCTTCTTTAGCATGGAGACATGAAATACATTGTGGATAGCTGACATCTCCTGAGGTAGCTCTAGCTCATAAGCTACTTTGCCAACTCTTCTAGTGATGGGGTATGGTCCTACATATCTGGGACTTAGCTTGCCCTTCTTCCCAAAACGCATTACTCCCTTCATGGGAGCCACTCTGAGGAATACTGAATCCCCAACTTCAAACTCTAATGGTCTGCGTCGTGTATCAGCATAGCTCTTCTGGCGGCTCTGAGCTGTTTCTATTCTCTGGCGGATCTGCTGTATGGCTATGGTAGTATCATCTATAAGATCTGTCTGTAGGCCTAACTCTTGCCTCTCACCACCCTCGTACCAGCAGATAGGAGATCTACACCTCCGCCCTTATGAAAAACTTTGCAGATCTCAGAAGAAATGATAGAAATCTACATTGTAGGCAAATTTCTGATGCCTAACTTATATGGCCTGTAGCAGAAATGGCCACTCGAGAGAGTCGAAGGAGATCAACCGAACAAGCAAACGATGCTTGGGGGTTGGAGGGGGAGTGTAGAGAGTGGATAACTTCCTCCATCAATAGTGTGCAATCTGCTATGTTGCGCCCCGGCAACAAATGCGTTCTGGCTGTTATCGATGATGGAGGCCATGTGCCTACAACAGTCTCTTTGCAATTACTCTTGTTATGAGTCTTTCAATCACATTAGAGACATGTTTCGGTCTAAACTGACTGGGCTGTGTCGGGTTTTCTATCTTTGGCACCAAAACCAGTAAACTGGGCCCCCATTCAAACTCTATAAAACCTTGATTGAACACTTTCTTCAAGCCGGCAATGACAAGACCAAAAAGAGGGGCTGACTAGTTGGAGGGCTCAAAGAGGTCTCGTTTAGGTTTAGGAGTTCTTTCCTCTCAACTACTCTTTCAGTCGTACCATGAACTCATAAGGGAAATACGCACTTATATATGATTCTTGCCCAACCCAATTCCTAAACTACCAAAAGAATTCAAATATTTTAGGCACGCATCAAAAGTCTCGTATCGACTAACCTTGTATTCCTTTAGAATAGGTTTTGGTTAGAAGAGCTCCGGAGCAAGAGGTAATAAATGGTCTACCATTGACGGATTCTATTAACTCTTGACTTTCGGTCAAGACATTACGAACTCACGATAGATCACTTTAGGCCATATACCCTTGGGAGATATTTAAGTACTCCCGTCATATAGGTAAAGTGATCCCAGTCGTTCATTATCTCCGGAAACTAAAGAAGATGGAAAATCTCAGCAAGAGTCGAATATCTGAATGAAGGTACGAGGGCACCTACGTTGACGCAGGAAGTTTTCGACCATGCTTTCTTTCTGTTGGATCTCCTGAGTTCGTACTCTTCTCTAATTTGAATTGCATTTTTTACACAGAGATAGCTTGTTCAGATCTTCAGAGTAATCTTATAATGGTATAAAGAATGGAATGATCTTCACTCCCGTCATATTGATTCTGATATTGAATTCTTTTGCTAGTAGGAGCGGGACACAAAAAAAACACAAACAAAAAAAGCAACTAAAGTTTCTTTCAAAAAACGAAAGTGAAAAACAAACAACTAAAGTTTCTTTCTTTAAAGAAAGGGGATTTAAAGAGTTCAAACTCTATTTCCGGAGCTGTCTTGGCATCGAAACAAAAAAGACTCCCTGAACAGGTACTTTCGAGCTATCTTCCGCGTCGTCCCTCGTTCCTTCTTTATTCTCACTCGGACCTTGAATGGAGAGAGAAAACACACAAACTAAAGAGAAAAAGAGAAATTCCCGAACGGACGAACTCACGTGACGTGTTTCTAATTTCAGTGAGAAAGCATTTAGCTTAACATATCCAATGCATCAACGAACTAAAGAGAAAATGAGTTTGCTTACGAAAGAATAATTTCAGTCTGAAGAGAAGTCTGAAGTTCAAAGAAACACAATGCTTAACACATGCATCTTAAGTGAGTTCGCTAAGGAGTTCAATTGAAGTGATTTCAGTGAGAAGTTCAAAGATCACTTTAGCTTAACACATGACATCAACGAGCTAAAGAATTCTTTGTCCCGAACGAGAGAATCAGAAGAGAAGTCAGACATTTGCAACTCGAACTAGAAAAGAATAATTTAAGTACCGAACGAAATCAACGAAATCTGAATTGAAGAACCCTAACTTAAGATCAAATTCGTCCCGAACGAAAGATTCTAATTCCGAGATCAGAAGATCCATTTCGCTTAACACATGATCACTCAAATGTGCCGCTGAATGAGCTTTGGTTGATGGTATCTCTTGTATGTACTCCGATCTCTTGCTAGCTCTATTGGTTGTCTACACGGACTTCTATCTACATGTACTTGGTTGTCTAATCTGAGGCACTGCAGCGTTCCTCTTTCCGTGGGTTTTGATTTTCTCTTTGCTTGGTTGGAGTAGATACCTAGTCTGTCTACTGGTAGTAGTTCTAACTTGGGTAAGTAGGAGATAGGATAAGATAATTAAAAAAAAGTAAGGGTATCCGCCCTTCATGACGTAAAGGGCAGGGATAAATCTTTCGTAGTGTTTTTTTGAATCTTATTGCCATTCACGTAATACTGTAATCTGCAGCAACAGTCGTGAATGGAGCTCAGCCATGAACTTCTCTGGGCCGAAATTGTGATAAAATATTCGACGGGAAGGGAAGAGTTCTTCTTTTAGAGAGGGAGCCTAAGAGCATTGAAGTAGGCTAGCTAATTCTGTATGCGACAGAGAATGTGCGATATTATAAGCAACGAGTCCTAAACATAAGGAAGAAAGCGTAAGGTAGGAGCGATAGCGAGATCTACATTTCTTTGTAGTGAACGAGAGCAGTTGAGCGTAGATAGTGAGATAGCTCCCGTCATTAAAGACCCGTCTAGAGTGGAGGATTGAACCCTCCGCTTATTGAGTGAAACTAGACACGTCGCCCCGTCTCAACCTCGTCCCTTACGCTTGTCTGAAGAGCCCCATCCCTCGACCTAGCTCCGCTCGTACCTGCAGCTGCAGCTTTACGGTAGAGAAGTCAATCTCTTGTACTCTGAATGAATCCCGACCGTACATCTCGTGGTACTCTGAATGAATCCCGACCGTACATACTCTGAATGAATTCCGACCGTACTTTCGAGACAGGACAAAAAGATAAGCGTACGAGGGATGCACTTTAGACTGATATACGCTGCTCCCTTGTAACGCTCGCTTTTTTTTTCTTTTCCATAAAGCGGCGTTACGTTAACATACATAGGGGCATGTGAACATCATAATGCAGCGGAATAACTTTAAACTTACTCATACATGCACCTAACTACCATTCCTAACATAATGGCATGGGAATTTAGCATATTAACTTCATACTTAGCATCATATCATGTCGTACATAACATCATGTGATAAGCACCTTGGAATGGATCGCCTTGAAATTCAGATGTAGGGAAGGATATTGACGCCACACTCAAGAAAGATGAGAGGGTGAGTGATAAGTCATGGGGGTTTCGATCGCCACAAGTTGCCTTGATAAGATCACGATTAGTTCTTTGCCTAAGAACCAAAGGAAGCTCTCACAATAGAGAAAACTCTGATTTCATTCAAACTTAACATCCTTGGCCATACAAGAGTTCTCCTATATATAGACTTAGTGGAGGTTGAAACATTAACCTCTACCACACTTCCCACTAAGCACTAATTATGCACCATTATCATGCATGCATGCATGCATGATGTTTATTTCCCACAATTCCCTAATACTAGCTTAGGAACTCCCAAAAGCATTAAAAACCCACCAAAAGACATCAAAAATAACTTCAGAAAATTCCCCCAAAAATACCCACGAAAATTGGACACTTGTAGCCCTTGAATGCATCTTGGATCATGTGGTTTTGGGCCTTCAAGTTTTGTCTTCATGTGGGCTCAATTTCACTTTCAATTTGAAGGAATGTGATCCATTTAGTTGTTGCCTCCATTGTGCATTGATCCTTCTTCTCCTTGAGCTCCATTATTAAGCCTTCCAAAGCTTGCTTCATTCTCTTAGTCTTGGATCTTGTCATGGGTCCTCCAATTCCTTTCAATGCCTCTTCCTCTATGGCTTTGTCTTGTAAGCTTGTATCCCCTCCTTGGTCCACATCATTCCCTCCTTCTTTAGGTGAATTCGTCCTCGAATTTAGATCTTCATCACCTACATCAAATGGACGCAAATCAGCCACATTAAATGTTGCACTAACACCATACTCACCGGGCAAGTTAATTTTGTAAGCATTGTCATTAATTCTTTCCAACACTTGGAATGGTCCATCTCCTCTTGGTTGAAGCTTTGATTTCCTTTGGGCAGGAAACCTTTCCTTTCTCATATGAACCCACACCCAATCACCGGGTTCAAGGACAACTCTTTTTCTCCCTTTATTGGCTCTCTTCGCATATTGCTCCATTTTCTTCTCAATTTGAGCTTTAACTTGCTCATGAAGCTTTTTCACATATTCTGCCTTTGCTTGACCATCCTTGTGAACTAAAGAAGAAGTGTTAGGCAAAGGAAGCAAATCAAGAGGTGTTAGCGGATTGAACCCATAAACAATCTCAAAAGGGGAAAATTGAGTAGTAGAATGGACAGCCCTATTATAAGCAAATTCAACATGAGGTAAACATTCTTCCCAAGACTTAATGTTCTTCTTAATAATTGCTCTAAGAAGAGTAGAAAGAGTCCTATTTACCACCTCAGTTTGGCCGTCAGTTTGAGGGTGACATGTAGTGGAGAAAAGAAGCTTTGTTCCTAGTTTGTTCCATAAGGTCCTCCAAAAATGACTTAAGAATTTGGTGTCACGATCTGAAACAATGCTCCTAGGCATGCCATGAAGTCTTACAACCTCTTTGAAAAACAAATCTGCCACATGAGTTGCATCATCCATTTGTGGCAAGGTATGAAGTGTGCCATCTTAGAAAATCTATCAACTACCACAAAAATGGAGTCCTTACCTTTTTGAGTGCGTGGTAGCCCTACAACAAAATCCATAGACAAGTCAATCCAAGGGGAATCAGGAATAGGCAAAGGAGTGTAAAGTCCATGAGGTGATACCTTAGATTTTGCTTTTCTGCACACAATGCACTTTTCACAAAATTTTTGCACATCATGCCTTAAGTGTGGCCAATGAAAATGTTCATGCAACATTTCTAAGGTCTTTTGAACCCCAAAGTGTCCCATTAGACCCCCCTCATGTGCTTCCCTAACTAGCAATTCACGCATGGATCCTCTAGGCACACAAAGTCTATTGTTCTTAAACAAGTAATTATCATGCCTAACAAACCCATTTTGTGATTTCTTTTCACACGCAGCATATAATTCAGAGAAGTCACTATCATGTTCATACAACTCTTTGATATGTTCAAAGCCAAGTAATTTAGTTTCAAGTGTAACAAGCAAATTATACCTTCGTGAAAGTGCATCTGCTACAACATTTACCTTTCCTTGCTTATGCTTAATCACATACGGAAATTGTTCAAGAAATTCAACCCATTTGGCATGCCTTTTGTTGAGCTTCCCCTGCCCTTTCAAATACTTCAAAGATTCATGATCACTATGAATAACAAATTCTTTAGGCAAAAGATAGTGCTGCCATGTTTGCAAAGCTCTAACAAGTGCATACAATTCTATATCATAAGTGGAATAGTTGAGAGTGGCGCCACCTATCTTCTCACTAAAATATGCAATGGGATGTCCATTTTGAAGTAAAACAGCCCCAATACCCACATGAGATGCATCACATTCAATTTCAAATGATTTGGAAAAATCAGGCAAAGCAAGAATGGGTGCATGTGTGAGTTTGTCCTTAAGTGCTTGAAATGCATTTTCTTGATTCTCTCCCCACTTAAAACTCATATTTTTCTTGACAATTTCATTTAGGGGTGCTGCCAGTGTGCTAAAATCCTTCACAAACCTTCTATAGAAACTTGCCAACCCATGGAAGCTCCTAACCTCACTCACAGTTTTGGGGGTTGGCCAATCTCTAATGGCCTTAACCTTCTCTTCATCAACCTGCACTCCTTTAGAACTTATGACAAATCCAAGAAAAACCACATGATCAGTGCAAAAAGAACACTTTTCTAAGTTAGCATACAGTCTCTCCTTTCTAAGGACATGCAAGACAGATTTGAGATGTGCTACATGCTCAACCAAACTTTGGAATATACCAAAATATCATCAAAGTATACTACCACAAATTTTCCTAGGAATTCTCGTAAAACATGGTTCATAAGCCTCATAAAAGTGCTTGGCGCATTAGTTAACCCAAAAGGCATTACCAACCATTCATACAATCCATATTTAGTTTTGAAAGCAGTTTTCCATTCATCCCCTTCCCTTATCCTAATTTGATGGTACCCACTTTTCAAATCAATCTTAGTAAAGAAGCAAGCACCATGCAATTCATCAAGTAAATCATCAAGTCTAGGGATAGGATGTCGATACCGAATTGTGATGTTGTTGATAGCTCTACAGTCCGTGCACATCCTCCATGATCCATCCTTTTTAGGTACCAAAATTACTGGTACAGCACAAGGACTTAAGCTCTCTCTCACCCATCCTTTTTGTAATAACTCCTCCACTTGATTCTGTATCTCCTTTGTTTCTTGAGGGTTGCTCCTATAGGCAGGCCTATTGGGAAGAGAAGCACCAGGAATAAGGTCCATTTGGTGTTCTATTCCCCTCATTGGTGGCAAACCGTGAGGTACTTCCTGGGGAAACACATCCTCAAAGTCCTGCAAAATAGCAACAACATCACTGGGCAAGGAGTTAGTATTAGTTTCCAAGCAAGTTTCCTTGCACAAAAGAAGAAATATAGGTTGCCTTGTCAAATAAGCTCTCTTCACCTCACTTCCTCTTGCAAACAAATTTTCTATTCTTCTCTCTTTCTTTTCCTCGTTCTCTCTTTTCTTTTCCTCATTCTCTCTTTTCTTTTCTTTCCTCATTCTCTCTTTCTTTTCCTCATTCTCTCTTTTCTTTTCCTCATTCTCTCCTTTCTTTTTCTTAAGCTCTCGCTCTTCTTTTTCTCTTTCTCTCGCATTTTTTTTTGATCCGCACAAACCTCCCTAGGTGATAATGGTACAAGTGTGACTTTGTGGGAATTGTGAAGAAATAAGAACTTGTTGGAGAATCCATCATGGTGAGCTCGCCTATCAAACTGCCAAGGTCTTCCAAGAAGAATGTGGCTTGCCTCCATAGGTACAATATCACATAGAACTTGATCTTCATATTTTCCAATGGAGAAATTAATCATCACTTATTGATTCACCACCAATTCACCACTATTACTTAGCCATTGGAGTTTATATGGTCTTGCATGCGGTGTAGTCTTGAGGTTGAGTTTGGTAACCAACCTAGTGCTTGCCACATTGGTGCAACTTCCACCATCAATGATCATAGAGCATGTTTTACCTTGAATAAGGCAACGAGTATGAAAAATATTCTCTCTTTGGTCCTCCTCATGCTCCTTGGCTTGACTTCCTAATAACCTTCTAACCACCAAGAGATCGCCATCTTGCGCATAGGCTGCTCCATCATGTTCCTCATCGCTTGAAGAAGAAGAATGAGAAGAAGTTTCTTCACTAGAGATGCTCCCATTATCCCTAACCACCATAGTCTTCTTATTCGGGCATTCGGATGCGATATGTCCTTTTCCCAAACACTTGAAGCACTTGATATCCCTGCTCTTAGAAGTAGAAGAAGTAGTAGTAGGAAAAGGCTTCTTAGCGCTTGTTACCTCCTTTGAATTAGAAGAGGAACCCTCCTTCTTTGGCTTGTCCTTCCAATTTGAAGAGTAGTTTGAAGAAGATGGTCTTTTCATAACGCCCTTTCTCTTTAATTGTTGCTCCACTTTCATTGCTTGATGAACTAAGTCTTCAAGCTCCACATAATGTTGTAGCTCTACAATGTCTCCAATATCTCGGTTTAGGCCATGGAGAAATCGAGCCATAGTTGCTTCTCTTTCCTCCTCAATATTGGCCCTAATCAAAGCCACCTCCATCTCCTTGTAATACTCATCCACACTCCTACTCCCTTGGATGAGTCTTTGCAATTTGTTGTGCAACTCCCTATGGTAGTGGGAAGGCACAAATCTCCTTCTCATCAAAGTCTTCATTTCACCCCAAGTGTTGATAGGGTGCTCTCCATACCTTCTTCTCTCCTTTTGCATTTGATCCCACCAAATTAAAGCATAATCGGTGAACTCAAGGGCAGCCACCTTCACTTTCTTTGCATCAGGGTAATTGTGGCATGAGAAGATTTGCTCTATTTTCATTTCCCACTCAAGATATGTGTCGGGGTCATTCCTCCTTGGAAGGAAGGTACCTTGACTTTCACCCCTCTTAGATCGTCTTCATGTTGATGGTTTCTACCTCCTCTTTCGTGTCTTCGTCCCCCTTCACGCCTCCTTCTTTCTCTTGGAGAACTATAGAATAGGTCACTTCCCGGATGAGATTCTTCATGATTAGAATTTCCCCCATGGTTGGAAACTCTTCCTCCTTCGAGTCGGTCCATCCTTTCATGTAAGCCTTCAAGTTGTCTTTGAAGCATTCTCTCAAAGTGTTGAGTAAGCGCCTCCATTTGAAGCCTATTAGGATCTTGCCTAGGGGAGTTTTCCCCACTTATGCTTGCAACAAAAAAAAAGATGACAAGGAAAATTACACAAGAAATGTTAAAAAGACCTCACCACTCGCCTCACGTGGTTGCACTCAAATTTATCCACTCAGCTTCCTTTATAAGCCCTTAAGAAAAGAACCTTATCAACGATTTTCTCACGACAACAAGTAGACAATCAAGTGAGCAAGAAACCAACAAGAGAATATGAGTAGAACAAGAGAATAAACGGTTAGAACAAGAAATTCAGCAACGATCAAGAGCAATGAGAGAAATATTGGGTCCTTTCAATTCGCCGATCTTCCTTCTTTTTTTTTTTGTTTTTTTTTCGAATTTCCTTTTTGTCCTTTTTTTTTCTTCAGTCAAAAAACACAATGACTCAAGTAACACCTTTTTTTTTTTTTTTTTGAGTTTAGGACCCAAATAGAGAAGCGATAAATAGAGTTGGAGAATAAAACACCAATGGAATACTATGGATGAGAGATTAACAAAGATGAACAAGAACACAAATGAAGAAGAACAAAACGCAAACCTGAAAATCAAGGAGCCAAGGCTCTGATACCAAATGATAAGCACCTTGGAATGGATCGCCTTGAAATTCAGATGTAGGGAAGGATATTGACGCCACACTCAAGAAAGATGAGAGGGTGAGTGATAAGTCATGGGGGTTTCGATCGCCACAAGTTGCCTTGATAAGATCACGATTAGTTCTTTGCCTAAGAACCAAAGGAAGCTCTCACAATAGAGAAAACTCTGATTTCATTCAAACTTAACATCCTTGGCCATACAAGAGTTCTCCTATATATAGACTTAGTGGAGGTTGAAACATTAACCTCTACCACACTTCCCACTAAGCACTAATTATGCACCATTATCATGCATGCATGCATGCATGATGTTTATTTCCCACAATTCCCTAATACTAGCTTAGGAACTCCCAAAAGCATTAAAAACCCACCAAAAGACATCAAAAATAACTTCAGAAAATTCCCCCAAAAATACCCACGAAAATTGGACACTTGTAGCCCTTGAATGCATCTTGGATCATGTGGTTTTGGGCCTTCAAGTTTGTCTTCATGTGGGCTCAATTTCACTTTCAATTTGAAGGAATGTGATCCATTTAGTTGTTGCCTCCATTGTGCATTGATCCTTCTTCTCCTTGAGCTCCATTATTAAGCCTTCCAAAGCTTGCTTCATTCTCTTAGTCTTGGATCTGTCATGGGTCCTCCCAATTCCTTTCAATGCCTCTTCCTCTATGGCTTTGTCTTGTAAGCTTGTATCCCCCTCCTTGGTCCACATCATCNCATTCATGACATATAATTATGTCATGTTCTAACGATTTCCTTAATAAAGTATGTATGTGATTTAATTTATCAAGTCTCATTAATTGAATTAGGAACCGGATTTCCTAATTCTAATTTCACACTTTATTCAAGGAATTGTTTTGGGAAATAATTTCTTAAATTGTCATAATCAATTTCGGAAATAATATGTTTAAGGCTTTGATTTTTTTAAATCAAATCTTATTAAATTAAGAGACAGATTCCCTTAATTCAACTACATATTATTTTCATGAAAATCTTATTTAAGGAAATAAACTCTATAGGAAATAATTTTTCCTAATTAATTTTGGAGACAACAATATGTAAGAGTATCACCTCATAAATCAAATAAGGAAATAATCGTTTGAGAATCACCTCAAAAATTTCCAAGATTTGATCACATATTTTATTTATAGATAATTAATTACAACAAATTATTTACTTTGGGTGGCTCCCCGAGGCACCCCCAAAAAAAGAAATTTGTTGTAAATCTAATTTGGCCTGCTCCCCGAGGCATAACCAAATTAAACTTGATAATTAAAGAACTTGTTAATAATATAATTTGGATGGCTCCCCGAGGCCTACCCAAATCAATTTTAACAATTCATATTCAAAATAGGAAATTAAATTATAACAACTAACTTTAATTTGGGTGGCTCCCCGAGGCACTTCCCAAAGTAAAGAATTTTGTTAATAATTTAAAAACCAATTTGAATTTAATTGTCAATTAATGTTTCCATAAAATGTCTAGACTTTCATGAAAAGAAAGTGCCCAAAATTACGAGCTTTTCACAAATGGAAAGTTTCCAAAATTAAAAGGTTTTCAGAATTATTGTAAGTTTCTGGTACAAAGAAAACTTACGTATTTCCAAAATTGAAAAATTTCCAAAATTAAAAATTTTCCAAAATTAGGAAATTTCCAAAATTGGAAAGTTTCCAAAAAATGGAAAGTTTTCACAATTATCATAAAATTTAAGAAACAGAGATATTTCAAAAGTTTACAAAATTTCATGTGGATTTCCAAACTTTGAAATTCCTAAATCTAAAATTTTCCATAATTGGAAAGTTTCCATAATTGGAAAAATTTCCAAAATTGTGATCATGACAAAGTTTTCCGCAAAACAATTATATGATTATGTCGAACACTAACCGGCTCTGATATCACTGTTGGGACCGGGTGCATGTTGACATGGATGCGGGTTCGTAATTTTAAAATTAATTACATGCAACGGAAGGCTTAGCATAAATAATTTCTCAAATTATTTAACCACACATCTAAGCATGCAACCTTATCTTGTGTAGACATGATCATATATTTAAAATTTTACAGAAACATAAATTAATTTACTTGTTACCTCGCGTAACTCGAAGGAAGGGACGAGATCCAACCGTAAGTGTACCTTGGAAGCACCGCCTCTATTTGCGTCCACGCCGAGTATCTTCGGGATGACTTCGCAAAGCCACGAGTTTCATGTTCTCGAGAACTACTAGATTCTCCGAGAATGCGACAAGAAAAACCAAGAGAGAAGTAATCACATCGGAAAAACTCACCACCAAGGTTGGCCGGAATCACAATTCCGGCGAGAAGGAGGAAAATGACTTGCGCCCAATCCCAAGGTGATGATGGCCGGAGAGGAAGATCGTCCCAACGGAAGAACTTCGTCACCTCGGTGCTTCTCCTTGTGCTCACGGCAAGAAGAAGGGAGAAGAACCTTGTGGCCGGCCAAGAGGAAGAAGGGAGGAGAGGGAGAGAGCCTAGGCAAGAATACTTCGATTGATCTCCAAGCCTTGCCTTGGGTCCTTTATATAGTGGTCTCTCAACCGTCAAGTCTCTTTTTTCTTATGGAATAAATTTTCATAAGAAATTTATTATATAAATTTTCTATGACTTATTCCATCATGCCAAGTCTTGATTTTATATCATGGTTAAAATCATATTTTAATTCATGATAAAAATCAACCAAGTCTCTTTTTTCTTATGGAATAAATTTTCTTATCATGGTAAATCAATCCATGATTGATTTTATAAAATAAAATAAACCAATCCATGGTTCATTTTAATTTCCATGAAAAATAAATTTCTTTATATAAATTTCTTTATCATGGTAAATCAATCCATGATTGATTTTATAAAATAAAATAAACCAATCCATGGTTCATTTTAATTTCCATGAAAAATAAACCAAACCTTGGTTTATATAAAAAATTTATATCATCCATAATTTTATAAAACAAACCACACTTGATTTATTTTATAAATTGAACCAAACAATTTGGTTCCCTCCCTTTGTTGTGGCCGGCCAACCAAAGAGAGTGGGGACCCTCATTGGCCGGCCTATCCAGGCCACGCCCCAATGAATTAAACTCATTTAATTCATCTATTAAGTCTTCAAAAGACTTAGCCATTTTACGCTTCCGATGCGTCTCTGAAAAATTCAGATTCGACTTATCGTTTGGCTCAACCAAACCTAATCTCTCGTGACTAAATAGGCTTTCGATTTATGTTAGTCGTCTATAATTAACCAATTATAGAACGATCATTAGTGGCACCTAGTAGTACATCATGATCCCCAATTAATCGAAAGATCAATGGTTAACCTCAGAAACAATTCTGAAACTCTTCAGCAGCTATAATGAATCGTGCCCCATTCCCTTCACCATCTTATACCCACTTGGTTCAGGATATGGTCTATGTGTGTCAGCCCCCACTAGGCTGACTACTTCACACCTAGACCAAGTAACGTTTTCTCGTCCTACGAATTCTAATTACTCTCATGTATCTAAGAGATTCATACTCCGAACATGTCATGCTCTGGCCAGAGGCTTCGAGTAACAATCCGACGATAGGCCTTGGGTATACATCTCCTCGCAAGGAGTGGTGAATCCTTTGTAGGCTGTTCAAACATCTTCGGGCACTTCGGCTTATACCCAATCATCTTGGGTCCACACCTCCTTGGAGGTGATTGCTTAAGATGTCAAAGTATATGTCTCCATGACCAAGATGACTTGAACACCGCAAGTCAAAGGAACATCTCACTTAAACTGCAGTAAGAACTTCACTGACATGTTTATATGTAGACTACCATATGAAGTTTTACAGCCAGTCACTCCAATGAACTAGTTCCCTTAACTAGCATTCATGTTTATCTCCGGACATCCCAATGTCACCAGCCAGTGAGAATCAGCTGATTAGAGAATAACCCATGCTAGTCTCAACAGAATTGATAGTGTCCGTATTTATCAATTTATCGACTAGGGACAATTTCAATACTTCACAATTGCACACGTAGAGATAATCACTAGTTGTGAATTCATCACAAATTCTCTCATGCTGTGAATTGTATTGCGGACATTCAGTAAATGAGTTTAAGATCTCAATCAAATACATAAACATGTATACTCAAATAGTGAATATTCATTTATTAAAATAAATGATTACAATCATAAGGCGATTGCCTTAGGACACTTTTCTCATATCACTAACAAACCCCCACTTGGCCTAATGTCAATCGCTACGGTATCCAATACCACAGGCTCTAACATGACCCTCAAACTTGCTTTGAGGCAAGGCCTTAGTTAAAGGATCCGCTAAATTCCTTTCAATGGGAATTTTCTCAATTTGTATATCATTCCTACTTATAATCTCTCTGATCAGATGATAGCGGCGAAGCACATGTTTGGATCGTTGATGAGACCTTGGTTCCTTTGCTTGTGCAATAGCTCCATTGTTGTCGCAATAAATCGGTATTGCTTCATCAATGGTTGGAACCACACCAAGTTCTGAGATAAACTTCTTGATCCAGACTGCTTCCTTTGCTGCTTCCGAAGCTACAATATATTCCGCTTCCGTGGTAGAATCTGCTACGGTGTCTTGCTTGGAACTCTTCCAACTTATTGCACCTCCATTCAAAATAAATACATATCCAGACTGAGATTTGGTGTCATCCTTATCTGTCTGGAAACTGGCATCTGTATACCCACGTATTACCATATCACCTTCTCCATATATTAGGAACACATCCTTAGTTCTTCTTAAGTACTTGAGGATTGTCTTGACAGCCGCCCAATGATCCATTCCTGGATCAGACTGGTATCTGCTTGTGACGCTCAGAGCATACGATACATCGGGCCTAGTACATAACATAGCATACATGATAGATCCTATCACGGATGCATAAGGAATCTTATTCATGCAAATCCTCTCGTCTTCTGTGCGCGGGCACATAGACTTTGAAAGGTTGATCTCATGCCTGATGGGAAGGTAACCTTTATTGGATTCCGACATGCTAAACCTTTCTAGCACTCGGTCTATATATGTAGACTGCGAAAGACCAAGCAATCGTTTTGATCTATCTCTATAGATTCTAAACCCAAGGATATAGGTTGCTTCTCCCAGGTCTTTCATGGACAAAGTTTTGGACAACTAAATTTTAACTGACTGTAAGACTGATATATCGTTTCCTATAAGTAATATGTCATCGACATATAATACTAGGAATACGACTGCACTCCCACTAACCTTCTTGTACACACAAGGTTCGTCAGGATTTTGTGAGAAATCAAACTCTTTGATTGTCTCATCAAAACGGATGTTCCAGCTCCTGGATGCTTGCTTTAGTCTATATATGGATCGTCGAAGCTTGAATACTTTGGTTTTATCAACCAATGTGAAACCTTTAGGTTGTATCATGTATACATCCTCAAGCAGGTTTCCATTAAGGAAAGCTGTTTTCACATCCATTTGTCATATCTCATAATCATAATGAGCTGCTATGGCCAGGAGCATCTGAATGGACTTAAGAATAGCTACTGGCGAATAGGTTTCGTCATAATCAATTCCTTGTTTCTGACAATATCCTTTTGCCACTAATCTAGCCTTAAAGGCAACATTACCTTCCATGTCAATTTTCTTCTTGAAAACCCACTTGCACCCTATGGGCTTAATCCCTTCAGGTGGGTTAAGCAAGTCCCATACTTGATTTTTGTACATGGAATCCATTTCCGACTTCATGGCTTTAAGTCATTTATCCCATTCTGAATTTTTCAGAAATCTTCATAACTGATAGGTTCGTCATCGTTAATGAGTAACACGTCGTTCGATTCACTTATGAGAAATCCATATCTCTCTGGAATATTGCGTGTCTTATCAGACCTACGAAGAAGTGGTATTGTTTTAGGTTCAACTGATAGCTCATCATTATGAGTTATTGATTGTGGGTCTAGACTAGGTGTCTCTGTAATGTCTATTGGAGTTTCTTGAACTTCTTCAAGTTCAATGATACTCCCACTGTTTTCTTGTAAAAGAAATTCTTTTTCTAGAAATACAGCATGCCTTGAAACAAACACCTTTTGTTCCAAGGGATGGGAGAATTGGTAACCTTTCGTTTCCTTAAGGTATCCAATAAATAAACATTTATCAGACTTAGCATCCAATTTGTCTAATACAGTCCGCTTCACATAATCGAGACAACCCCATATCTTTAGGTGAGATAAATGAGGTTTCTTACTATTCCACGTCTCATATGGAGTAGTAGAGACTACCTTGGTCGGGACTCTGTTTAGCAAGTAAACAGCTATCTTAAGTGCATAGCCCCAAAAGAATTTTGGAAGAGTTGCATGATTCATCATAGATCTAACCATGTCCATCAAGGTTCGGTTACGCCTCTCAGATACACCATTATGCTGTGATGTATATGGCGTAGTCCATTGAGACAATATCCCATTGTCCCTAAGATAATCTTGAAACTCTTGACTTAAGTATTCACCACCCCGATCGGATCGAAGTATCTTAATACTTTTGCCAAGCTGTTTCTCTACTTCACTTCTGAACTCTTTGAATTTCTTAAAAGCTTCAGATTTGTGTTTCATTAAGAACACATACCCGAATCGTGAGTGATCATCGATAAAGGTAATGAAGTAGCTATAGCCTCCTTGTGCAAGAGTTGACATTGGTCCACATACATCAGTATGTATTAGACCAAGCAATTCTCCCACTGTTTTACCTTTTCCGGAAAAGGGTAATTTGGCCATCTTGCCTTTTAAGCATGATTTGCATGTATATTTTTCGAAAAAGAAATCATCAATATGCATTAATTAAATCCTATATATTTTTCGAATTGAATAACCCTTTTTATCAATTCGGGAGATCGTAGGAACATTTCCAAATAAGTTGATATCCAACCATAGATAAGAACAACTGTAACGCCCGCTTTTTTTTTTCTTTTCATAAAGCGGCGTTACGTTAACATACTTAGGGCATGTAGACATCATAATGCAGCGGAAACCTTTAACTTACTCCTACATGCACTTACTACCATTTCTAGCACTATAACATGGGAACTTAGCGTAGTAACTTTATACTTAGCATCATATCATACTTAGCATCATGTCATTCATAGCATCATGTCATACTTAGCATCATGTCATACTTAGTATCATGTCATAGAGTCATACTTAAACACATAACAGTAAAGATAAAGTTCTATCATGAGACGAGCAACCATATTGCTCCTTAGCCAAGTCACTATCACACACATTCTTTGATGCCCTCCTGCTGCTTCCTTACTGTCCCCTTGCGTGATCTGCGGTATAAGGAAATAAGACTATAAGCACACAGGCTTAGTAAGACTCTTTCCTACTCACTAAAATCATTCATCATTCATTCATGAGCACATAAGCCATTACATACTTAGTGCTTTACATACTTAGTGCTTTACTTAGAACATAAGCCTTTTCATCACTTAGCATACATTCGTCATGGCGTAAATATAACATAATCATCTTCATAGCATAGCATAAACATAACCATAAACCTTCATGGCATGGCACAATACTTGGCGTAGACATAAACATAACAAACATAACTTCATAAACATTCTTAGCACGAACATAAATAAAATCATGGCGTCCTATCTCAGTATAACATAGTTAGAACATGGCATCATAAATTGGTATGGACATCATAAAAAAAATCATGGCATTCTAAACTAGCATGAACATAAATCCAATCATGGCATACTATCTTAGCATAAACATAATTACATCATGGCATCCTAACCTAGCATGAACATAAATCAAATCATGGCATTCTAACTTGGCATAAACATAATTAAATCATGGCACCCTAAACTATCATGCACATAAATAAAATCATGGCATTTTAAACTAGCATGAACATAAATAAATCATGGCATCCTAAACTAACATGAACATAGATAAATCATGGCATTCTAAATTAGCATAAACACAATCAAATCATGGCATCATATAGTAACATGAGCATAAACAAAATCATTTGCATAAACATATCTTGCATAAACTTACTTTGCATAATATTCTTATCATAATTATAATGCATAACATGGATGAATGCATGAGACAATTGCATATATATAAGGATGCTTAACCTTTTAAAACATACTTTTAATGCTTAAACATATTCATCATATCATTGGGCCCTGGCTTGTACCACATACATACATCATAAGCGCGCATCCCTAAGTAAATACGAGGTAGCTAGCCTCGACCTACTAGGGTAAGGATAACATAGTCGGTAGTCCCCGAACCGAGGCGTTCTTAAGGTGCCCATCCCTGTTACCCAGCTCCGGTAAGGCCAGAATCGTGGACAGCTTCGGTAGTCCAAAACCGGGGCGTTCTTAAGGTGCCCATCCCTTGGACCCATACTTCGGTCCGGTACAAGCCCATACATAAAGTAAAATACTTTTCATGCTTCATCATTCATCATTCATTCATAGCATACTTAACATAGCATAACTTGTTACGGCTCGGCCCGTCTACCGGCCCATTTACCGGTCCTCTCGATCGTCGTACCGTCAACCATCGACCGTGCCATTTAGCATATTTATGCCTTAAAGACATAAGCATCATCTTTCATTCATCATATTGGTCGTTCATCATCATTCATTCATCATACTTGTCATTCATCATACTTAACATCATAGCTGTGCCTTAAAGGCATGTACTTTAACTTCATTCATAAGACATGGCATACATGCATATTATTCATAAAACATGGCATATCATTCATATCATAACCTAACATATCATAGCATCATTTTTATCGTGATCATAACCCTATCATTCTTATCATGGCATCATTCATATCCTGAACATAAACTTATCATACTTATCATGGCATCATTCATATCATGAACATACATAATCACTTAGCATGGTTCTTAGCATAGCATGGGCATATAACTTAACATGGTTCCCTACATCACCCTTATATCATGGCAACACATAAACATATACTTGAAGTTAAAGGCTCAACCCTAACCCTTGGGTCCTTGAGGTTGGCCGAAACATATGGGGTCTCTAGGGTAATCCAAAAATTCCCAGAAATTATACTTAACCTCCACACATCATAAGGGAACATAAATTAACATTATCAAGATTTTTGGCTTAATTATAGACCTTTAAATCATGGTGGCTGAAACCCTTAAACTTAAGGTTCTTAGTTTTGGTTTCTTTCATGTTGGCCGAAACCCTAGGGTGTTCTAGGGTGCTCCAAAAATTCCCAAAAATTTTACTTAACCTCTACACATCATAAGGGAACATTAAATAACATTATCATGATTTTTAGCATAATTATAGACCTGTAAAACATGGTGGCCGAAACCCTTAAGCATGAGGGTCTTGGTTTTCTTTCCTTTCAACATCAAATTCGAAAACTAACCAATATATCATGCTAAAAATCATGGAAATCATAGGGAACTATTATACCACAGGTGAGGGAGTCTTACCTTGGGGTTTCTTGATTTTTAGACCTTAGATGGGAAGAAGAAGGAAGACTTGTTGTCTCTTGATCACCCCTAGCCTTGGAACCTTAGGAAACCTTTAGATCTTGGTGGTAGGACCTTCTTGTGGAGTTTTCCCAAGGGAAAATCTCCCTTGTAGATTTCGTCTAGGATGAGAAAGAAGGAGGAAGAGAATGTAATTGATGGAGAGAAGAGAATAACTCCCAAAAACCCCCCCCCCTCTTTATAACCCATTAAGGTGGTGAATGAAGAGTCTCTCCATGACTCTTCATCTTCTTCATAATCTCAACTTATATCCACTTCATTTCCTCATAGAAATCCCTTGCTAGGTGAGTTGGTTAAGGCTTACATGGTTGTACAAGAGGTCCAAGGTTCAATCCTTGGCTCATGCACCTTTATTTTTATTTTATTTTCATTTCATTTATTTTATTATTTTTATTTTTTAAATTCTGAAAATCCCCCTAAAATCACCCATAATTATGCCAATATTCCTAAATAAAATTCTTTTATATTTATATTAATTTTACCTAATTTATATTAATTTTACCTAATTAATACCCATTTTTGGAGCTCATTTAAAGCTCATTAGTACCTAGTTTTTCTCAATTTAAATGAGAAAATATGGATTTCTAGGCCCAATTTTACATAATTATTTCTGGGCCCCTCGGAAAATTATCTAGACATGCCCAATATTTTAAGAAAATATTAAGTGAATTTTCCGGATCGTTAAACAACCATGGCTGGAGTCCATCAAGTTATTCTTAGCTATGAAGGTAGGTAATTATACCGATTACATATTACACATATGTAACTATCACATTATGCTATCAACTAATTGAATATTTGCATAAATCATTGGGTTGTTAACTCATTAACAAGTATGCAACAATATATATAGCACCCAACTGCACCTCTCTTTACATCGACCTTGGTTGTGGCACAACAAATAGATGCTCCAAGCTTAAGGCAATCAAGAAATAGTTTTAATATGGTTGGAGCTCATTCAACCGTTTAGTCAGGCTTGGATGTGTCCAACAACCAAAACTAAGGATTGACCTCTGACTCCAACTATATTAATCATAAACTAATTTCATGGTTTGAACATGTTGAGGTTCAAATCGGGCATGGATGTGTCCATCAACCCAAACGAGAAACAAAACTCCGGTTCTAACCATATTAATGGAAGGTGTTGGCCTTAATATTTTGTAAGGGGTTTTGGGTCTCATCCTTTTCCTTTTAAGCACATTCATGACATATAATTATGTCATGTTCTAACGATTTCCTTAATGAAATATGTATGTGACTTAATTTATCAAGTCTCATTAATTGAATTAGGAACCGGATTTCCTAATTCTAATTTCACACTTTATTCAAGGAATTATTTTAGGAAACAATTTCCTAAATTGTCATAATCAATTTCGGAAATAATATGTTTAAGACTTTGATTTTTCTAAATCAAATCTTATTAAATTAAGAGACAGATTCTCTTAATTCAACCACATATTATTTTCATGAAAATCTTATTTAAGGAAATAAACTCTATAGGAAACAATTTTTCCTAATTAATTTTGGAGACAACAATATATAAGAGTATCACATCATAAATCAAATAAGGAAATTGTCGTTTGAGAATTACCTCAAAAATTTCCAAGATTTGATCACATATTTTATTTATGGATAATTAATTACAATAAATTATTTACTTTGGGTGGCTCCCCGAGGCACTCCCCAAAGAAAAAAAATTTGTTGTAAATCGAATTTGGCCTGCTCCCCGAGGCATAACCAAATTAAACTTGACAATTAAAGAACTTGTTAATAATATAATTTGGATGGCTCCCCGAGGCCTTCCCAATCAATTTTAACAATTCATATTCAAAATAGGAAATTAAATTATAACAACTAACTTTAATTTGGGTGGCTCCCCGAGGCACTCCCCAAAGTAAAGAATTTTGTTAATAATTTAAAAACCAATTTGAATTTAATTGTCAATTAATGTTTCCATAAAATGTCTAGACATTCATGAAAAGAAAGTGCCCAAAATTACGAGCTTTCCATAAATGGAAAGTTTCCAAAATTAAAAGGTTTTCAGAATTATTGTAAGTTTCTGGTACAAAGAAAACTTACGTATTTCCAAAATTGGAAAATTTCCAAAATTAGGAAATTTCCAAAATTGGAAAGTTAGCAAAAATGGAAAGTTTTCACAATTATAATAAAATTTCAGAAACAGAGATATTTCAAAAGTTTGCGAAATTTCATGAGGATTTCCAAACTTTGAAATTCCTAAATCTAAAATTTACCATAATTGGAAAGTTTCCATAATTGGAAAATTTTTCAAAATTGAGATCATGGCAAAGTTTTCCGTAAAATAATTATATGATTATGTCGGACACTAACCGGCTCTGATACCACTGTTGGGACCGGGTGCATGTTGACATGGATGCGGGTTCGTAATTTTAAAATTAATTACGTGCAGCGGAAGGTTTTGCATAAATAATTTCTCAAATTATTTAACCACACATCTAAGTATGCAACCTTATCTTGTGTAGACATGATCATATATTTAAAATTTTGCAGAAACGTAAACTAATTTACTTATTACCTCGCGTAACTCGAAGGAAGGGACGAGATCCAACCGTAAGCATCCCTTGAAAGCTCCGCCTCTATTCGCGTCCACGCCGAGTATCTTTGGGATGACTTCACAAAACCACGAGTTTCGTGTTCTCGAGAACTACTAGATTCTCCGAGAACGCGACAAGAAAAACCAAGAGAGAAGTAATCATATCGGAAAAACTCACCACCAAGGTTAGCCAGAATCACAATTCCGGTAAAAAGGAGGAAGATGACTTGCGCCCAATCCCAAGGTGATGATGGCCGGAGAGGAAGATCGTCCAAACGGAAGAACTTCGTCGCCTCGGTGCTTCTCCTTGTGCTCACGGCAAGAAGAAGGGAGGAGAGGCTTGTGGCCGGCCAAGAGAAAGAAGGGAGGAGAGGGAGAGAGCCCAAGCAAGAATACTTTGATTATTTCGATTGATTTCCAAGCCTTGCCTTGGGTCCTTTATATTGTGGCCTCTCAACCGCCAAGTCTCTTTTTTCTTATGGAATAAATTTTCATAAGAAATTTATCATATAAATTTTCTATGACTTATTCCATCATGCCAAGTCTTGATTTTATATCATGGTTAAAATCATATTTTAATTCATGATAAAAATCAACCAAGTCTCTTTTTTCTTATGGAATAAATTTTCTTATCATGGTAAATCAATCCATGATTGATTTTATAAAATAAAATAAACCAATCCATGATTCATTTTAATTTCCATGAAAAATAAATTTCTTTATATAAATTTCTTTATCATGGTAAATTAATCCATGATTGATTTTATAAAATAAAATAAATCAATCCATGGTTCATTTTAATTTCCATGAAAAATAAACCAACCTTGGTTTATTATATAAAAAAATTTATATCATCCATAATTTTATAAAACAAACCGCACTTAGTTTATTTTATAAATTGAACCAAACCTTGATTTTCTCCCTTTGTTGTGGCCGGCCAAGCAAAGAGGGTGGTGACCCTCTTTGGCCGCCCTATCCAAGTCACGCCCTAATGAATTAAACTCATTTAATTCATCTATTAAGTCTTCAAAAGACTTAGCCATTTTACGCTTCCGATGCGTCTCTGAAAAATTCAGATTTGACTTATTGTTTGGCTCAACCAAACCTAATCTCTCTTGATTGGAAAATCCAATTTTCAACTCGTTTTAAATCCCTCGGATTACTCGTAGTGCGTGTGACTAAATAGGCTTTCGATTTATATTGGCCGTCTATAATTAACCAATTATAGAACGATCATGAGTGGCACCTAATAGTACATCATGATCCCCAATTAATCGAAAGATCAACGGTTGACCTCAGAAACAATTCTAAAACCCTTCAACAGCTATAATGAATCGTGCCTCATTCCCTTCACCATCTTATACCCACTTGGTTCAAGACATGGTCTATGTGTGTCAGTCCCCACTAGGCTGACTACATCACACCTAGCCCAAGTAACGTTTTCTCGTCCTACGAATTCTAATTACTCTCATGTATCTAAGAGATTCATACTCTGAACATGTCATGCTCTGGCCAGAGGCTTCGAGTATCTATCCGACGATAGGCCTTGGGTATACATTTCCTCGCAAGGAGTGGTTAATCCTTTGTAGGCTGTTCAAACATCTTCGGGCACTTCGGCTTATACCCAATCATCTTGGGTCCACACCTCCTTGGAGGTGCTTGCTTAAGATGTCAAAGTATAAGTCTCCATGACCAAGATGACTTGAACACCGCAAGTCAAAGGAACATCTCACTTAAGCTGCAGTAAGAACTTCACTGACATATCTATATGTAGACTACCATATGAAGTTTTACAGCCAGTCACTCCAATGAACTAGTTCCCTTAACTAGCATTCATGTTTATCTCCGGACATCCCAATGTCACCAGCCAGTGAGAATCAGCTGATTAGAGAATAACTCATGCTAGTCTCAACAGAATTGATAGTGCCCATATTTATCAATTCATCGACTAGGGACAATTTCAATACTTCACAATTGGACATGTAGAGATAATCACTAGTTGTGAATTCATCACAAATTCTCTCATGCTGTGAATTGTATTGCGGACATTCAGTAAATGAGTTTAAGATCTCAATCAAATACATAAATATGTATACTCAAATAGTGAATATTCATTTATTAAAATAAATGATTACAATCATAAGGCGATTGCCTTAGGACACTTTTCTCATATCACTAACAGTTTATGCTTAGAATTGGTTCAATACAGTACTTTACTTTCTTTACTCAATATTTCTTGCTATAATTTTTTTTTTTGATATATGGCAAAAGGGGAGAGATTGGAAAGGAGAGAAAAGAAGTTTTTTCGAATTTTAAATTTTCAAATTAAAAATTTTTCCAAAAACTTTTATAAATTTTTATCTCCTTTTTCAAAAAGTAAAGTAACGAAAATACTTATTTTCAAATCTGAAACATCTTCAAAAATTCAAAACTCTTTTTGAAAATTTTCTATGTACTTAATTCAAAATTTATTTTGAAAATTTTATAAGTGCTTAACTCAAAATTTATTTTGAAAATTTTCTAAATGCTCAAATCAAAATTTATTTTGAAAATTTTCTAAATGTTTAAACTTAAAATTCTTTTGGAAAATTTTTCTCTAACTTGAAAATCTTGTTGAAAATTTTCTAAGTGTTGAAAACCTGAAAAATCTTTTTACTTTTTGGATAGATAACGACTTAGAAATGTTTTCAAAAACCCCACGTATTTTTGAAAAACTCAGGGGGAGAATTTCTTCCAAGGGGAGGAAATTAAAAACCTTCTACGTTACTTGTTTCTTTGAACTTAACTTTTTGAACCGTGTTGCCATAAATCAAAAAGGGGGAGATTGTTGGTGCAGGTAGCACCTAAGTCAAACCTGGGTTTTGATAATGGCAAAGGGTTCAGAAGTTAAGATGTTATTATGATCTAACATGTTTACTGAGTGTGTAGGAAAAGACCTAGGTACACTAGGCAAGAAGTCCTGGAAAAGGGCTGGGCAAAGAAGTCCTGGTCAAGGACTGGGCAAGAAGACCTGACCGGAAGTTGGGCAAAGAAGTCCTGGCAAGGGGCTGAGCACCGAAGTCCTGACCGGAAGTTGGGCAAGAAGACCTGACCGGAAGTTGGGCACGATGACCTGGTCAGGTGGATTGGGCAAAAGTCCAACCGGAGGAGCCGGTTGGCAAAAGGATCGAAGGACTGGTCGTCTGCAAGTGAGGTGCCTCACTGGGGCTAGGCGCCCGGATGGACTCGGGCACCCATAAGGATATGGGTGCCCCAGTGTGAAGGTAAATTCCAGAACACAGCCACGAAGCCTCTGGACAAAGGCAGATCAGGCGCCCATGAGGTCACGGGTGCCCCCATCAACTCAGGTTCCCAAGAGGAGATGGATAAGCGCTGACCGAGCCTGCGGATAAGGGTTCGCGCAGGGAAGGCCATGTGTTAGGCGCCCCCATCGACTCAGGCACCCGTATGAGCACTATAAAAGGGGGTGCACCCCCAAGGCTTCGATATCAACTGCTCTCAACTCTCCAGACACTTTTGCTAAAGTGCTGCGCCCTGGCAAAGTTCGATTTCGGGATTCCAGTGTCGATGATGACCCTCTGCTTCGGAATTCGATCCACCTTGGGCGTCGGTAAAATTTCAATTTACGAAAGTGTTGTGATCTAAATTTCCATTTCTATATCTGTACTATCATCTTGTAAAAACTTTATCGAATATAGAATTGCCTAAAGTAAACGGTCAAGGACCGTGGGCCTTGGAGTAGGAGCCGATCGCGACTCCGAACCAAGTAAAAAACGACTTATGTTCTAGTGTATTTTGTCATTTTCCGCTGCGCATTTACTCTTCTACTCCAAAAATTTTTACAACAATATTCACCCCCCCCCCCCTCTATCATTTTCTTCGATCCAACTTTCCCTTGTTTTCTCTAAATCCTATATTCAAATGGGAAACTTATCAACCTTCCTTGATTTTCAAAAAGCCTTATTAAATCATGGGATAACACTTCAATTAAGGAATATAAGATCATAATAGAAAAATTAATCTAAAGTCATATCCTATAATCCAAATTTGCAATTCCTAATTGTTGAATATGCTTTTTCCATTTCATCCTATGGACCAGTCGACTGCCCCTGGTGCAGTCGACTCCCAAAACTCACAGAATATTTCTGGGCTGAGACCAGTCAACTGCCCCCAGGGCAGTCGACTGATACCTAAATTTCAGGTTTTTCAGCTTAATTTCATTAATGCTTAAATACTACAAATCTCTGAAAAATCTAAAATTTTGTAGGGAGATTTGTGAAACCTATATCTACTTGGAAAAATTATGTTTCCAAATAAATGTGCTCTAAATCCCAAGATTGGCACGAAATCCAACTCTACCTAAATTGTATCATTTTAACTCCTCCAAAAGTTCTAATTTAGGCTTCCCCTTGATGTATCTTCTCATTTCTAACCATGATACATTCTTAGCACTGAATTATATGACATTTTCCCATTAAAACCTAATTTTACCCAATATAACCTTTTTTCACCTTTTTCCCCCTAAAATTTCTTTCTAATGTGCCAAAACCTAGGATTAAGACTTATCCAAGTCTTCCAACCCTTTTTGGCACATTTCACCTAATTTCCTAGGAGAGAAACTCTTGAGATCCATTTACCATGGATCCCAAAGGCTCCTAGAGCTCCCCCTTAAGCTCTTAGCCCTAGCCACCTCCCTAGGTGACTCAACCCACACTAGACCACACCGATGTGCCCCCGGTGACTCTTGGCCTACAAAGTGAACCCTCTTAACCTTAGACACCTTGTCTTTGGTTAAATTATCTTCTTTCCCTTTGGATGGCACCCCTTTGCCATCCTTGGACTTCTCCCTTTTGCCATGATCATATGCCTTCCCAGCATATTTTTTTTATTGGCCTTACAGACTCTAGACCGGAACCCAAACCCGATCTATCATAGTTGGGTTTTAAGCTACCCAACACCATATCCAAACCCTTAGATCCAATCTTGAATCTTTCTAGGGTCTTTTCTAATGTATCAAGCCTTGCCCTCAAGGCTTGATTTTCCCTTTCTAAACTTTTGACCTTGGATTTCATATGTCCACTTTGGACATTCCTAGACCTATCTACTTTTCTAGGCATATTCCTTCCCTTCTTGGGATTAATGCCTTGATCCTTCGATCCTAAGGTCTTGGGTCTTTCATGATGCATTCTTTTCTTGGGGTTTTGACCTACCTTGTTAGTCATATTCCTATCATTGTATTTAAAACCATGATTGTGCACAAGTAGGTAATTTCATTAATTCTAGCATGCATGGATGAATAATTAACATTATTTTTAATATGTAAGGAGGAACTTGAAATTGAGTTACACTTTAACTTGGGTTTAGGAATTACCTCCCTTACCCTTGAAGTTCCCCCTTGATGTGATCTTTGCTTCTTCCTTTCCTCCTTCTCCCATCTCCTCAGGTGTCCCATTTTCTTGAGCTCTTTCTTCCTTGGACACTTGGTGTGGTAGTGCCCTAGCTCACCACCCGTGAAGCATCGAATCCTCTTCTTCTTCTCCATTCCTACACTTCATGTTAGCATTTAATTGAATTGAGGTGGGTTTAGAGTGTACCCCCTTTTTACCTTTCAGGCACTTGCCCTTGTAGTGCCCCTTTTCGTTGCAACCAAAGCATGTGATGTGCTCTTTCGATTTAGCTTTGGTGGAGGTGGAAGCTTCTTCTTCAACCTTGTATGAAGCGGATGTTGGTGCAGGCAGCACCTAACTCAAACCTGGGTTTTGATAATGGCAAAGGGTTCAGAAGTTAAGATGTTATTGTGATCTAACATGTTTACTGAGTGTGTAGGAAAAGACCTAGGTACACTAGGCAAGAAATCCTGGCAAAGGGCTTAGCAAAGAAGTCCTGGTCAAAGACTGGGCAAGAAGACCTAACCGGAAGTCGGGCAAAGAAGTCCTGGTCGAGGACTGGGCAAGAAGTCCTGGCAAGGGGTTGGGCACCGAAGTCCTGACCGGAAGTTGGGGCAAGAAGACCTGACCGGAAGTTGGGCACGAAGACCTGGTCAGGTGGATTGGGCAAAAGTCCAACCGGAGGAGCCGGTTGGCAAAAGGTAAACTCTCCTGAGAGGAGTAGGTGAGGACGCGTTCCTCGTCGAGGGAACAGTAGGCGTCGGTTCGACCTATGGTTCTATTTGGGAGACCCAAAGTCAGAACCAAGATAGCTACAGCTGTAACTAATGGCTAACACATTTTTTTGTTATGTTTGGAACTAACCTGAGTTGCAGGATCGAAGGACTGGTCGTCTGCAAGTGAGGTGCCTCACTGGGGCTAGGCGCCCGGATGGACTCGGGCGCCCCAGTGTGCAGGTAAACACAGCCACGAAGCCTCTGGACAAAGGCAGATCAGGCGCCCGTGAGGTCACGGGCGCCCCCATCAGCTCAGGCGCCCAAGAGGAGATAGATAAGCGCTGACCGAGCCTGCGGATAAGGGTTCGTGCAGGGAAGGCCACGTGTTAGGCGCCCCCATCGACTCAGGCGCCCGTATGAGCACTATAAAAGGGGGTGCACCCCCAAGGCTTCGATATTAACTGCTCTCAACTCTCTAAACACTTTCGCTAAGCGCTGCGCCACCGCAAAGTTCGATTTCGAGATTCCAGCGCCAACGACGACCCTCTACTCCGGAATTCGATCCACCTCGAGCGTCGGTAAAATTTCAATTTACGAAAGTGTTGTGATCTATATTTCCAATTCTATATCTGTACTATCATCTTGTAAAAACTTTATCGAATATAAAATTGCCCAAAGTAAATGGTCAAAAACCGTGGACCTTGGAGTAGGAGCCGACCGCGACTCCGACCAAGTAAAAAATGACTTGTGTTCTTGTGTATTTTCTCATTTTCCGCTGCGCATTTACTCTTCTACTCCGAAAAATTTTACAACGATATTCACCCCCCCCCCTATCGTTTTCTTCGATCCAACAAGTGGTATCAGAGCGGGTGGCTCAAATTTGGTGTAACCACCAATTTGAGATTGTTTTTCAGATTTTACAAAATTGTTTTTAATTTCTTTTTCGAATTTTTCTCGTTAATCGAGGTTGGTGCAACACCACTCGATCATTTTTATTTCGATTAATTTTCTTCCGCACTACTAATCCAAGACCAAGTCTTGGGATAAGATTTTTCTTATTTTTCAGAAATTAGTATGGACATGCTAGAGGGTTTCAGCACAGCCAGACCACCGCTATTCAGTGGAGAAGATTTCTCCTACTGGAAAAGTCGGATGGAAGTCCACCTGAAAACTCAGGTGGATATGTGGATAATAATCCAATCTGGCCTCGAAATCCCCAAGAACGCAGAAGGAGTGGCACAGTACTACTCCGAATGGGACGTTTCACTGAAAAAAAAGATTGAGGCTGATGCAAAGGCAACTTAGACGTTGCAGTGTGGATTAACCAAGGAAGAACTGAACCGGGTGGGTCCTTTCAGCAGCGCCAAAGAACTTTGGAGAAAACTGATTGAGCTGCACGAAGGTACCTCCGACACCAGAATCAGCAAAAGGGATCTATTGCTGAATAAACTCTACACAATAAAGATTGAAGGATCGATTTAGGCGTGCAGAGGGAGGGTGAATGCACTTTTTCATCGTTTTGATCTCTACAATGTCGTTAGCGCAGCAGAAACAATAATATGCAAAGTAAATAAGAAATAAACAATGCTAACACTTATCGTTTACGTGGTATCCACCCTGGTCGGGTGACTAATCCAAGAATCCTTTGGTGGATCAACCCCCGGATAACCTCCGGCTAGATCTGTCACTCCTTGTGGGTGGAGAAACCTCGCCACAACACTTTGGAAGCCCTCTGATCACAATAGACTACTAACTCACTTTACCCAAGCGAGTTTCGTCGAAAAACAATAGGAGAAAATGAGCCCCTTTAAACAGGGCTCGAATCTGAAACAGTCGCTACCAGTCGACTGCCCAAATGGCAGTCGACTAGTCCCATACAGTTTCGACCGTTGCAATACAACGTTCGAATCCAGCTGTTCCAGTCAACACCAGTCGAACTTAGCCTGGAGGTCTAGAGTTCGAATCCTGGGAAAGGCAAAAACCCACTGCCAGGGGTGGGAAGACCGTAGGGTCACCGGCCTAGAGGGTTGCCTGCGGGGACCATAGAGGCGGGGTCGCTACACCTGAGTACAAGTCTCTCTCGCACTCAGACCCTCCCAGCTTAACCCCTAAGTACAAGCATTCATACTCAGCCTCTCTCAACCTAGTTGACTCTTCACCAGCAGTCTTGACTGTTGCCTTCACGCCCTCTTCATCTTTGGCCCTCATCCCTCGGATGCGCACGCAAGCCTCCAGCTTGCCTCCATGCCACCCTTCACGTATGCCTCGAAGTCCGTGTCCCTCGGCTCATCATCTCTGCTATCAATAGTCCCTCGGATGCGCACGTAAGCCTCCAGCTTACCTCCATGCCATCCTTCACCTGAAGACGTCAACCAAACCCATGCGTACCTGTACACCTGCACACTCATGTACACATGTGAGAACAACACATATCCTAACTTAACCATATTGCTCATACATCAAAATATCATGATCCTCCAGATCATCTCAGGGTGATTGCCATAACAATCTCCCCCTTTTTGATGTGTGGCAATATGTTAAGTTAGGTAAACATATAGCAATAGCAATAGTAAAAATAATTGAAATTCAAGCATATCACACAAGAAGCTACCTCCCCCTTAACCCATACTTTCTCCCAAATTTCAATCCTTATTGCTAACCCCAAGTTAAGTTTTCCCAATCTTAACTCTAAAATCACATAGCCAACTTAAGTTAAATTTCAATCCAAACCTAACTTAATACTCAAGTTCTCCCCCTTTGACACCATCAAAAGATTGCCCCAAGCAACACAACCCTTGATGCCAAATCGGACTTAACCTTATTTCTGAAAACCCCTTCAGAACCTCATTCTGCTCACACCAGGGCAGTCGACTGATACGACAGATTTCAAAATTGCAGAAGAAATTTAGAAACGAATAAAAAATTCGAAAAAATCTAGAAAAATGTGAAACTTTGCAAGCACGATTGTTAAGATATTCCCTACCCGAGAAAAATTTGGTTCATGAAAAATATCAACCATGCTTGACTTTTGGTACAAACTCAAAAAATTTCAAAATAAGACCAACCTTTGTATCAACCTAGAGTTCCAATCATGGTATTCTAGAGTTTGCACTCTCTACCAAGTCCCATTGGCTTTTAGAATGATTCCTAACTCCCCCTTGTTAAATAAATGTATTCATTTTGAAACCTCCCTCATGTTGGAATAAGCATTTCTTCTAAACATGGTATCCTCTAGATTTTCAACCAAACCATATTAGATAGCAATCATTTTCAAATTTCAAATATATCATGAATACATATACAATGATCATAAAAGAGTCATCCATTATTCAGGCAATATTTAAAGCATCATTGAGCATATATATAAGAAGTATAATTTAAACCAAAATGTGTGAACAACATGTTAGCACTTAAATACCTATCAAAGACACTATCAAGGCAAGCATAAAGGCAAACCATAAAGGAACAAGCATAATACATAGAATCATAGGATCTGTCAACAGATAACTATCACGAAGGTACCTAGGGCCAAACAGGCCGAAAGTCATCCAAATACATAAAAAGTGTTTGAGAGGTGTAATATCATAACAATACAAAATACTCTCAACACTGAAAACTCTCAAGATCTGCGGCATCCGATCAGAAGTACATGTGGTCGTCACCATCTGGAGGAGGAGGAGCAGGAGGACCCTGGTATGCTAAATCCCACCGCTGCAGCATCGCGTACATCTCATCTTGGCGGCTGGTCATCCTATCAACTTTTGCTTCAAGCCTCTGCTCCGTCTGCTGGCATCCGTGAATGTCCTCGCGGATGACGTGAGCATCCTCTCGGAGCCCATGAACATCTGCCTGAAGCTGTGTAAACTCTGCGCGTGTGACCAACTCGGTGGGCTCCTCACCTGCATCAGCGGCCTCTGGGCGCTCCCTCCAAACAAATGCTCCCTGTCTAGACTCAATCCCTGCTAAGGACAATTGGCGTGTGCCAATTTGATCATAGTCCTTTGACAGGTGTCGCACCTGACCACTGGTGACACGAATGCCAAATCGTAGCTGGAAGAACTCAGTCAACATGTGGCAGAAGGGCATATAGATTTTCCCATTCACACTCTGGGAAAAATGACAAATGGAGGCAAAAACATGCAACGACACATCTATGTCCAGCCGTCTCTCAAAAGCATACATCATCACTAAGTGAGGCAATCTAATCCTTGCCCTCCCCTTAGTAACAATGGGTAGGATGCACTCTACCACAATCTTATACAGAACATGGCTGGATGGACTCATGGGCTTTGCATCAAATGTACGCTCAGATTCATGCCTATGTCGTCTAAAGTAGTGTAGATGAATCTGATCAACGGTGATGTTTTGAAACTCAAGTGGCTCAGTGACATTGGGAAAATAAGTGTTGACATTGTTGGACGCCCGACACTCTAAGAAACTGGCTAAAATCATGGGTGTGAAAGGAATGGTAACGCCGGCTACTCTTGATTCATAAATACTATTGTCCGAATCAATGCAAGTTAAATTTGCATAGAACTCCTTGCATAGATCAATGTTAATGTCATGTTGGCAATAAACCAATTGTTCTATGCCAAAATGAGTCACCATCTCAATAATGTGTGGCGCTTTATCCTCAAAATAGGACTTGTTAAGATACCGACAAGGCAACACAACAAACTCATTCTCCTCGAACCTCTTTTTGCACTCCCGGCTCCTAAATAATGACTCCTCTGGAGCTTGGGGACCTGGTCGGGATGAACCTTCACCCCTAGACCGCTTAGACACAACCCTAATATACCAAACACATGCATGCATACCAAAGTGACCCCCCAAAAGAGAAAATATCCAAGAAAACATACACAAAACATCATATTAGTATCAATGCAAAGCCTAAATGGAGAAATGAACCTTAAACATCATACCTCTTTGCCCTTTGCATTGTGAGATTTGGAAATCGCGTAGGTTGACTTGAAGAGGGGTTTTCCACTAACCCTAGAGGTAGATCGGAGTTAGAGGAGGCCTTAGGGACTGATTTTAGGGCTTGAGACGGACTTAGGACGCAAGGGAGTTGAGAGGAAGAAAAAATCGCCGGGAATAAGTAGCCAAAACCCTAGGTTTGGCTTTCCCGGCGCGCCCTTTCCTTTTATAAAACCCGCGAGTCAGTCGACTGCCACTGGGCCAGTCGACTGGTCCAGAGCGTAATTACATTCTGTGGGTTTTGCCAGTCGACTGGCCTACAACCAGTCGACTGGTGTCTGATGTTCTGAATTTCAGTTTCTCAGTCCGAATTTCAGAAATACCTAACTAATTCCACAAATTCCCAAAAATTCTGAAATCTCGTGGGGATATTTGTGGATCCTATATTTACTTGGAAAAAATATAATTTCAAATAAATGTACTCCGGATCCCAAGATTGGCACGAAATTCTATTCTTTCTAAAGTGTATCATCAAAACCTTAGCTCAAAGTTCTAATTTGGACCTCACCTTGATGCTACTTCCCATACTCATCCACAATCTATTCATAGCATCAAGTTATATGGTATTTAGGCATTAAAACCGATTTGTCTCAATTAAAATCTCAATTGCACCATTTTCTTTATAATCCTTCCTTTAGTGTGCCAATTCTCTAGAATCAAGACCAACCTTAGCCTTTTAAACCTCTTGGCACACCCTATAGTTCTTTTCAATCTCCTAGAAGTAAACCACCTGAGATCCATTGACCATGGAACTCGTCTTGACTCTTAGAGCTTTCCCTTGAGCTTCTATCCCTAATTATTTCCCTAGGTAACTCTTTTACCAAGGCAAGACCACACCGGTGCTCCTTTAGTGCTTCTTGACCTTCCACTATCACTCTCTTAACCCTATAGACATTTTTCTTAGTCAAGTTCTTTCCTTTTCCTTTAAATGGCTTTTCCTTGCCATTTTTGACGTTCTCTCTACCATAGTTATAAGGCATCCTTGAATATAATACCTTATCAATATTAGCCCTCCTAGAATTATATCCTAAACCTGGCCTACCATTCCTATGATTTTGGCCCTTTGACATCATGTTCAATTCCTTGGACCCTTGAATTACTCTACCAAGGTTTCTTTCCAACCCATCAAGTTTTGCTCTTAACACTTGGTTTTCCTTTTCTAACTTCCTAACCTTAGGATCACAAGACCTAATTTGATCATTTCCAGATCTACTTATTTGTCGAGACATTTTTCCCTTTCTTTTAGGGTTTATTCCTTGGTCCTTAGCCCTAGAATTTCTAGATTTACCATGAAACATAGACTTCTTGGTGTTTTGGTATACAAAATTGTTTCTACTTCTATCATGATATTTAAAATCAAAAACACGCATGGGCACACAATTATTATTAATTCTATCATTCAAGCAAACATTTTGAGCATTCATTGAAAAGTTTGAAGCATGAGTCGGGTTAGAGGGTACATTCCTTACCCTTGGCACTCCCCCTTGATGAATGCTCCTTTTTCTTTCTTCTCTTTTCCATTTCCTAAGGTGCTTCAGCTTCTTGAGCTCTCCACTTCTTGGACATTTTGTATGATAATGCTCGAGCTCCCCGCATGTGAAACACCGAATTCTCTTTCTTTTGGTTTGAACTTCCTCATTCCTACAACCCATATTAGATTTAACTTGACAAGATTTGGGCTTAGGAATTACCTCCTTTTTACTTAGTGTGCACTTATCCTTGTAGTGCCCAATTTGTTGCAACCAAAGCAGGTGATGTGATCCTTTGGTTTAGCTTTGGAAAGTGTGGTAATCTTTTCTTGCTCTTGGATGATTGAGGGTCTCTTCTCCCCCTCAACATTTGAATTTGTCATTTCTTCTTCTTCTTCTGATGAAACGAATGCTCCTTCAGTTACTTCCTCGACTTTTCTTGACAATTCACTTTCTTTTTCATCTTCTTGAATACTTGAGTTGATTTCCTCAAACCCTTCCACTCTTTGAGTTGATGTAGGGTTCTTATGAATTTCTTCCAACTTATTCCACAATTCGCATGCATTTGAATATTTCCCTATATCACTCAAGACATGGTTAGGCAACATATTAATCAAAATATTTATTACCTTCTCATTGGCCTTAGCTTGTTCTTGTTGTTCACTAGTCCAATATCTAGGGCGAAGCTTTTTGCCATGCTTATCCTTGGGGATTTCGAATGGGTCTTCAATAGCCATTCTACACTCCCAATCCATTCCGAGCCACATCTTCATTCTATCTTTCCAATAACCAAAATTTTCATGCTCGTATGATGGTGGTGAATTGATGTCGTCACCCAACTTATTTTCCATAGCTCTTATCCTCTAGCAAGTGCTCCCTCGGCGGTTAGTCCGATCAAGAGCGGTCCTCGCTCTGATACCAACTGAAGGATCATTTAAGGCGTGCTAGAGGGGGGTGAATAGCACTTTTCCGATCGTTTAGATCTCTACAGAATTGATAGCGCAGTGGAAACAATAATATGCAAAGTAAATAAGAAATAACAATGCTAACAATACCAGATTTACTTGGTATCCACCCCGGTCGGGTGACTAATCCAAGAATCCTTCGGTGGATCAACCCCTGGATAACCTCCAGCTAGATCTGTCGCTCCTTGTGGGTGGAGAAACCTCGCCACAACACTTAGGACGCTCTCTGATCACAATAGACTACTAACACGCTCTACCCAAGCGAGTTTCATCAAAGAAGATAGGAGAAAACAAGCCCATTCAAATAGGGCTCAAATCTGAAACAGTCGCTACCAGTCGACTGCCCAAATGGCAGTCGACTGGTCCCACTCAGATTCGACCATTGTAGTACAACGTTCGAATCCAGCTGTTCCAGTCAGCGCCAGTCGACTGCCCCTGGGCCAGTCGACTGGTACACACCTAAGCCTAGGGTTTCACTCCTGAGTACAAGTTTCTCTCGCACTTAGACCCTCCCGGCTTAGCCCCTGAGTACACATACTCATACCCAGCCTCTCTCAACCTAATTGACTCTTCACCAGCAGTCTTGACTGTTGCCTTTACGCCCTCTTCATCTTTGGCCCTCGTCCCTCGGATGCGCACGCAAGCCTCCAGCTTGCCTCCATGCTATCCTTCACGTACGCCTCGAAGTCCGCGTCCCTCGGCTCATCATCTCTGCTATCAATGGTCCCTCGGATGCGCACATAAGCCTCCAGCTTACCTCCATGTCATCCTTCACCTGAAGACATAAACCAAGTTCATGCGTACCTGTACACCTGCATACTCATGTACACATGTGAGAACAACACAAACCCTAACTTAACCATATTGCCCATTCATCAAAATATCTTGATCCTCCAGATCATCTCAGGGCCGATTGCCCCAGCATTAGGTTGGGAAGAACTTAACTTGGTGTCAGGAGGTTAAGTTGGGTAGAACTTCACCTAGGAAAATTGAAAATTGGGAGAAGACATGGGTTAAGGGGAAGGTTGCCTCCTTGTTTGCTTTAATTTTCATAGAAAATTTTTTGAGTTTTGTGTCCAACTTGGGAATGGTGATAGATACATGGTGAAATATATTTTTCCCAAGTAGGTATGGGTAACACAAAGTTCTCCATCAAATTTGGGAATTTTTGGAGAGTTGTGGAATTTCTGGCGCGTTTCTGAAATTCGGCCAGAAAATTGATATTCAGAGTATCAGTCGACTGCCCTAGAGTCAGTCGACTGGTAAGGGCTGGTGTGGGTATCCAGCAGTTGACATGGGCCCGAATGATGGAAAACAAGTATATGGGGGATTAGTACGCGTTGTTTAGGATCATTGGTGGAAGTAAAGAACCAATAATTAGGATATTATTGGGGTCTTTTTGATGTATGGCAAAGGGGGAGAGATGTTGGGTTTAAGTGGGAAACCAAATATACCTTTGCTAGAAACCCTAGTTTTAAGGGGAGTTGAGATTAAAAGCGAGCATGGTTGCTCCATTTTTGCCGTAAGGGGAACCTTGGAGAGGTTCTTAAAAAGCCTTTGTAAGTCCAATGTAGGGGGAGCTTGGGAGAATTTTTAAAAAACCCGTTTTGATGAAAAATCCTAACTTGGGAAGTTAGGTGTGAAAAGTCCTAACTTGGAGGGTAAGGTATGGGATGCCTTGGGATAGGATCTATTTTTGCATTGCATATGCATTTGTTTTAGCATGGTTTTTGCTATTGACTACTATCTTATTTTCCCTAACTTAAACGTATTGCCAAATATCAAAAAGGGGGAGATTGTTGGAGCAATCGACCCTAAGATAGTCCGGAGTGACCATAGGTTTTGATGTTTGGGCAAAGGGTTTAAGTTAGGTTTACCCTTGTTATCTCATATGTATATGTTGAGTGTGCAGGTTGTACAAGTTACACATATGCACTTGACTGGACGGCCTCGGTACGGTGAAGGGTGGCATGAAGACAAGCTGAAGGCTTGTGTGCGCACCTGTGGGACTTTGGTGAGTAGAGATAATGAGCTGATGGGCGGGACTTCGAGGCATGCGTGAAGGATGACATGGAGGCAAGCTGGAGGCTTGCGTGCATCCGAGGGACAGGAGCCGAAAATGAAGAGGGCGCGAAGGCAACAGTCGAAGCTGCGGAGGAGGAGTCAGTCGAGTCGTGAGGGTACGAGTGTTGTGTGAGTGTACTCAGGAAATCCTAGGGTTCGAGTGCGGAGTGGAATGTACTTGGGGAGTGTAACCCTAGGATCAGCAGGGTACCAGTCGACTGCCCTGGGGGCAGTCGATTGGTAGGTGGCTGGTGAGCTGGCAAATTCGAACGTTGGGAGTGTCAACGGTCGAATTTGGCTGGCACCAGTCGACTGCCCTGAGGGCAGTCGACTGGTAGCGAGAAATCAGCCCCGAGTCCTATTTAAAGAGGACTTCGTGGTGGCTGAGTTCCTTGACGAAACAAGCTTGGTTAAGGCTTGTTAGTAGTCTTTTGAGTCCAAATCTTGTCGAAGAGTTTGTGGCGAGGTTTCTCCACCCACAAGGAGCGACGAGGGCTAGCTGGAGGTTATCCGAGGAGTGATCCACCGACGGATTCTTGGATTAGTCACCCGGCCGGGGTGGATACCAAGTAAAATCGGTTTGTTAGCGTTGTTTGTTATTTTTATTATTGTTTTCCGTTGTGCAACTAACAACGTAGGTACAAGAATGAACCGGGAATTGCTATTCACCCCCCTCTAGCGGACGTATTCGATCCTACAGAGAAGAAGTAGGTCGACGACAGGCGCAAGAAGGAGGTGGCGGCTTGGTTTGGAGGTGCTCAGCCGCGGGCAAGGGAGAGGTAGAGGAAGCTTGTCTTCCTTGTGTGCTTGGTGCTGCGTGATAGGAAGAGGTAGAGGAGACCGGATAGGGTGGTTGTGAGGGAGAAGAGCTCTTCTCTTTTTCTCCTTCACCTTCTTCTTCCTTGGAAGGCCGGCGGCAACCCTTGGTTAGGGTTTGGTTGGCGCGTGAAGAAGGGGTTTTGTTGGTGGCCTTGGTGATTCCGGTTCACGGTAGATCGTCACCCACACGACGTCCAAGAGGGGAGGGTCAAATAATAGAAGATCGTAAGGTAACAAGAGATATATTTTCTCTCATGGCTCCTTTGATTTCTATCATTTCATGTGGTTTTAATTAATTATCTTGCTCTTAATTATTTATTAATTAATGATGATAATTAATTATTTTGGACCCCGATAATAAACACAAAAATCGACAATCCGCTTGTCGCCTTTTCCGCGACTTATTGGTTAGGCGAGTTACAAGGCTTGAACATCAAGTTTAGCCAAGTTAACTTGGATCAATTAGTACGGCGACGAGACGGTCGTTTGGGAGATAGGTCTTCATTCAGATAAATTTTTTAATCCGTGGACATTGAGAGGTTTCCCATGGAAGACCCGGTATTCTCTTAGGAAACCCGCCAAGCTATCCAACAACAAGAACGTCTTTTTTGAATTCCATCAAACTTATTGTGTTATTAAGGATCAGGCTACGAAGGTGGAACTACTTCGAGGTACCCTTAAAGATGGTCTGTATCGTCTAGCCCAGACCGATGCGCCATCTACCAAGCCGTCTGCTTATCTTGGCGAGCGCTCTTCTGCTAGCACATGGCATCATCGTCTGGGACATTTGGCGTCTGCTACGGTTACTCGACTTATCTCTCATTATGGTTTACCTATTTCAGGCAATAAGACTATCTCTTTTTGAGATGCAGGTCAATTTGGAAAGGCTCATAAACTGCCTGTTCCGCCGTCTCAGTCTAAATCTAAAGAACCTCTTGATCTAATATATTATGATGTTTGAGGACCATCTCCAGAGTTTTCTATACATAGGTATCGCTATTTTGTGCATTTTGTGGATGATTTTAGGCGCTATACTTGGATATATCCTCTTTAAAGCAAATCTGAGGTTCTCTCGACTTTTCATTGATTTCGTTCTCTTGTTGAGAATCAATTTAATAAGACAATCAAGGCTATATAAACTGATTGGGGAGGCGAATTTCGGCCAGTCTACAATCTTCCTAAACTATAAGGTATTCAACATCGCTTGCCATGTCCTCACACGAGTGAACAAAATGGTGTTGTCGAACGCAAAATCCATCATATCACTGAGACAGGTCTTACTATGCTATCCCTCGCTTCTATGCCCTTACTCTATTGGGATGAAGCTTTTCTTACTGCGGCATATTTGATCAATCAGCTTCCCTCTACCACACTGGATTATTGTTCTCCATTTGAGTTGGCTTTTCAGCTGTCTCCTAATTACGAATCTCTAAAACATTTTGGATGCAATTGTTTTCCTCTTATTTGCCCATATAATTTTCACAAGCTAGCTTTCCGATCCATCAAGTGTATCTTTTTAGGATATAGTTGTTGGTGCAGACAGCATTCAAGTCGAACCTGTGTTTTGATAATGGCAAATGGTTCAAAAGTTAAGATGTTATGTTTATCTAACATGCTACTTGAGTGTGCAGATTGAAGTCCTAGCAAAGGACTGCTAGGCACCTAGCGAAGGACTGCTAGGCACTAAAACCCTAAGTCCTGGCGACAGGCTGCTGGGCACCTAGCGAAGGGCTGCTAGGAGTCAAAGACCTAGCGAAGGACTGTTAAGCACCAGGCGAAGGACTGCATGGAACCGAAGACCTAGCGAAGGACTGCTAGGTACCAGGCGAAGGACTGCCTGGAACCAAAGACCTAGCGAAGGACTGCTAGGTACCAGGCGAAGGACTGCCTGGAACCAAAGACCTAGCGAAGGACTGCTAGGCACCAGGCGAAGGACTGCTAGGCACCTGGCGAAGGACTGCTGGGCAAAAGTCCAACCGGAGGAGCCGGTTGGCAACAGGTAAATTCTCCTGAGAGGAGTAGGTGAGGACGCGTTCCCCGTCGAGGGAACAGTAGGCGTCGGTTCGACCTAGGGCTCCATTTTGGGAGACCCAAAGTCAGAACCAAGACAGCTACGGCTGTAAGACTCACTAACATACTTGCTTTATCATGTTTGGTACTAACCCTGGATGCAGGACCGAAAGAACGAGTGTCTGCAGCTCAGAACGACTCAAAGGAAAGAGGCAGCAGTTGGGTTGGGCGCCCGGAAGGTCCCGGGCGCCCTAGGTAAAAGCCAAACAAGAGTTGAGCAAGAAAAAGCTTCGGAAGCTCACTGGGCGGGGCGCCCCCATGCTCCCGGGCGCCCCGGATGCCTCGGGCGCCCGGGGCTCAAGCCAACGAAGCGGATAGAGTTTAACTCAGCGAGAAGCCAGCGGACCGAGTCAACCCGGGCGCCCCCGACGTCCCGGGCACCCCCGTCAAACCTCAGCCCGATCCTGGAGGGATAATGGCTGACCGAGAGTTTGCCGGATCAAGTGACACTTGAAGGGCGCCCCCAACGTCCCAGGCGCCCCCAGGTGTACTATAAAAGGGGCTCGACCCCCAAGGCTTCTCAACACATTCTTCCAACGCTACTACGCTCTTCGACTCAAGCGCTCTGCTCCGGAAACCTCCCATCTCGAGATTGAAGCGCCGACGACGACCCTCTCCTCCGAAGTACAATCCACACCGGGCGTCGGTAATGAAAGAGCTTAATTTTAAGTTTACTCTACTACATCTATAAAATCTCTCTGTAAACATTTGCGCACATATAGAATTGCCCGTATTAAACGGTCAACGACCGTGGGCCTTGGAGTAGGAGCCGACCGCGACTCCGAACCAAGTAAAAAAACCTTGTGTTCGCATTTGTTATTTTAATTTTCGCTGTGCATTCTCTATTTTATAATCCAAAATGATTTACGATATTCACCCCCCTCTATCGTATTCTCTCGATCCAACAAGTGGTATCAGAGAGGGGAAGCTCAAATTTGGTGCAACCACCAATTTGAGAATTTTTCGGATTTTCTTCGAATTGTTTTAATTTTTTTCTTTAAAATTTTATCGTTAATCGAGACCGGTGCAACACCACTCGATAATTATTTTTTTTCCGCACTGCTAATCCAAGACCAAGTCTTGGGACATTTTTTTTCCTTTTCTCTGTCTTTTTCAGTAAATACTTAATGGTCATGCAAGAAGGCTTCAGTACCGCAATACCACCGCTCTTCAGTGGAGAGGACTTCTCCTACTGGAAGAGTAGGATGGAGGTCCACCTGAAAACTCAGGTGGACATGTGGATAATAATCCAGTCCGGACTGGAAATACCGAAGAATGCTGACAGAGTACAACAATCTTACACTGATTGTGACGCTTCACTCAAAAGGAAAATTGAAGCTGATGCCAAACCGACCCAAACACTCCAATGTGGCCTAACTAAGGAGGAGCTGAACCGGGTGGGTTCATTCAACAGCGCAAAAGAACTCTGGGGTAAGCTGATTGAATTGTACGAAGGAACCTCCGACACCTGAATCAGCAAGAGGGACCTTCTGCTGAACAAGCTGTACACCATCAAGATGAACGACAGCGAATCTGCTGCTTAGCTCCACGCCAGAATTCAGGAGCTGATGAACGGTCTACACACCATCGGCTACAAGGTAGAAAACCGTGACATGATAAGGTACGCCCTTAACGCTTTCCCAAGAAATACTTTGTGGGCATCTATGGTAGATGCGTACAAAGTTTCAAGGGATCTTTCTAAAATTAAGTTAGATGAACTATTTTCTGAATTAGAATTGCATGAGCAGACTAACTGCAATCTGGCCGAGAAAGGCATCGCTTTTGTTGCAGTAAAGCTGGAAAGACAACCAAAAAGAAGCCTCAACTTGCACCCGAGTCTGATTCAGACTCAGAAGACAGCGAGGGAAATTGACCGAAGCTGGTTCGGCTAGCCCGGGACTACTACAAAGAACTAAAGAACCAGACCAACAGGAGGAAAGCCAGCCGAAGAAAGGAAGAACCAGCTGAACCCTCAAATGAAAAGAACAAACCAAATGTGACCTATTACGAGTGCAAGAAGAAAGGTCACTACAAGACTGAATGCCTCAATCTGAAAGAAACAAAGAAGACGAGAAAGAAGAAGACACTTCAAGCAACGTGGGACGAGTCCTCCTCCGAAGAAGAAGAGGTCCCACAGTCGAACCTGCTCGCACTAACCGCCTCAGAAGAAATCGAGACCGAGTAAGAATCGGAGCCGGACGACGGCAAACTTACATTTTCAGAGGATGGAGAAATAACTGTAAGTGGTTTTACTAGAAATCAGTTAAATGAATTAATTGCGTATCTTTCTCGAGACTTGGCGAAAGCTAAACTCCGAGTCGAATCTCTCCGACAGGAAGTAAAACTCCTGAAAGAGGGAGATGACTAGATCCTTAATTGAGAAGGTTCAAGAAGGAACCTCTACTCAAGTTGAAAAACTTGAGAAAGAGAACTCCTCCTTGAAAACTCAAGTCAAGGACCTAAGAGCAGCCTTAGAACGGTTCACTTCTGGTTCCAAGGGTCTTGACATGATTCTTGGAAAACAGAAGTCGGTTCTAAATCGATCTGGATTAGGCTATAGAACCAAGTCTAGACAAAGATTATACTATGCTGTACTGAACCAATCCAGACCTAAAGTTCAGGCATGGGTACCCAAACTGTACCTGAACAAACAAACTGGATCAAATCAGTATTGGATCCCCAAAGACAAGATTCACATCTTGCCAAACCATTATCGTGGCTTTAGTCCAGGGGAAGCCAAATTAAAAATAATATTTATAGTTAGATAAATTTCAATTCCTGTTTTCAAATTGCATGATTGTTTGTTTACTTAATTTCTGCAATTTACCATGCTTAGAATTAGGACTGGTTAGTTTAAGGACTAAACCAACTTAACTAAAATTTGAACAACATGGTATTGGGTGGCGGTGAGATGATAGTACGTTAGGGAAGCCTCTTCTAATAAGGTCAAGTATACTCTACTTGGTCTCTTTAGATTGGTGAAACTAGCCGAAGCTACCGATCCAAGACCCAAACTAGTTAGACCAGAATTTTTCAATAAATAATTTTGAAAATGAAATTTCTTTAAAAGACTTTGTCAAGGAAAGGGTTGATGATCCAATAAGGCTACGGCCAAAGAAGACCTAGTGCCTCGCCAAGACCTGGAAGCCAATTTTTGAAATTCAAATTCAAATTATTTTTTATCAAATTCAAATCTAACACAAATTTTCAGTTAATTGTAGATTCAAAACATGTTTTTAAAACAAACTTAAAATCAACTATTTTCAAAATTAATTTAAGTCTTTCAAAATAAATCATAATTTTTCAAAATAATACTACTAATCAAAACCTGTCTCACAAGAACCCATAAGGCGAACGTAATCGACAACTCTAGATTGGGTGAGACAGACTAGGTTGTGAAAATCAATTTAGGCTATTCCTGATTCTAATTGGATCCAAATCAACAAAACTCTTTATGTGTAGGAACATAAAGATTTGGACGAATGGATGTTGGATAACGGGTGCTCCAGACACATGACTGGAGATAAATTGAAATTCACCAAACTCAAATTCAAGAACTTAGGCTCAGTAGCATTTGGCAACAATGCTACACTCAAGGTAATTGGGTCAGGTAACATTGAACTTAAATCTGACTTTGTTATTAAAAAGGTTCTTTTGGTTGAAAATTTTAAATTTAAGTTGCTTAGCATAAGTCAGTTGTGTGATACTGGTTATGTAGTTACCTTTACCAACTCCAACTGCTTGATTAGAAACTTGCAAGACTCAGAAATCATGCTTAAGGGCACTAGGAAAAATAACGTTTACACTATAAACCTACCTCTAATACCTAAATGCATGTTAACTCAGTTAGAACAATCAAACCTATGGCATAGGAGATTAGGTCACACTAATCTGAGAATAATTTCAAAAATCACCCAACTCGGCCTAATTAAAGGTATACCTAAAATTAAAAATCATGAAAACTTAATATGTGAATCATGTAAGCAAGGTAAACAAACCAGGTCTAATCACAAACCAATTCAATCTGATCTAACTCAAACCACACTTGAGCTCCTGCATCTTGACCTATTTGATTCACATGGAGCCAAGTCACTAAGCGGAAACCGGTACTGCTTAGTAATAGTTGATGATTACTCTAGGTTTACCTGGGTTAGATTTCTAAAGACCAAAGATGAAACCCTAAACTTATTTAATGATTTTTGTAAGTTAATTGAAAATCAGAACGATACCAAAATCAAAAGACTTAGGAGTGACCACGGGGGAGAGTTTGAAAATCAACGATTCGAGGAATTTTGTAAGGTAAACGGGTACATACATGAATTTTCGTGTCCTAGAACCCCCCAGCAAAATGAGATAGTTGAAAGAAAAAATAGAACCCTACAGGAAGCCACTAGGGCTATGCTCAACGAATTCAACCTAGCTAACCAATATTGGGTAGAAGCAATTAGTACGGCTTGCTACATCCAAAATAGGGTCCTAATTAACAAACGACACAATAAAACACCCTATGAATTATATTACCATAGACTTCCAAACCTACATTACCTAAGGGTCTTTGGGTGCAAAGTCCATATCCTAAACACCAAGGACTATCTAGGCAAATTCCAGTCTAAATCAACCCCAGGCATCTTCCTAGGATATTCAACAACAAGTAGAGCCTACAAAGTTTACAACAAACAAACTAAGAAAATTGAAGAAACAACAAATCTAATATTTGATGAAGAAATTAATTCAAAATATGATAATCCAGATCTCAATTCATCAAATACTGATCAAGAAGATAATGAACAAACTGTTGAACCTTTAATTGAACCCCTAAGTGAACTAACTATTGAACCAACTACTGAGTCAAGTGAATCAATAATTGAACCAACCCAAGTAGTTGAACCAAATACTGAACCAAACCGACCAGCCGGACCTGAGGCTAAACCAAGCTCCAGAAGAACCAAGAAATCCAGACTCAGTCACCCAACTGATCAAATTGTGGGTGATCTAACTTTAGGAGTCAGAACTAGGTCTTCCTATAGAAACCTTAGTCAGATAGCAATGATCTCAAAAATAGAACCTAAGACTATAGAGGAAGCCTTACTTGATCCTGATTGGATCATAGCTATGCAAGAGGAGTTAGCCCAATTTGAGAGGAACCAAGTCTGGGAATTAGTACCTAAACCTGAGGATAAATCCATCATTGACACCAAGTGGGTTTTTAGAAATAAGCTAAATGATCAAGGAAAAATAGTTAGAAATAAAGCCCGCATAGTAGCAAAAGGGTTCAGTCAAGTAGAAGGGTTAGATTATGACGAAACTATGCCCCAGTAGCTAGACTTGAGTCGATTAGGATGTTATTAGCCTTTGCATCCCATAAAGGATTCAAGTTATACCAAATGGATGTAAAGTCAGCTTTTCTAAATGGATTCATTAAGGAAGAAGTCTATGTAGGACAACTCCCTGGTTTTGAGGACTTAGAAAGACCTGACTATGTCTACAAACTCACAAAAGTACTTTATGGACTAAAACAAGCACCTAGGGCCTGGTATGAACGCTTATCAACCTACCTAATTTCTAAAGAATTTAAACAAGGACAAATTGACTCAACCCTATTTATTAAAACCTTAGGAAAAGAAATCTTTATTGCCCAAATCTACGTCGATGACATAATCTTTGGGGTCCACCAACTCAAATTTCTAAAAGAATTTGTCAAAATAATGAAAAATGAATTTGAAATGAGCTTAGTTGGTGAGCTTAATTTCTTTCTAGGGTTACAAATTAAACAAACTAGGGATGGAAATTACGTCCATCAATCCAAATATGCTAAGGAGTTAATAAATTAATTTAAAATGGATAACTCTAAAAGCATAAGTACCCCCATGGCCACAAATGTAAAAATAGATAGTGACCCTGATGGTAAACCAGTAGACCTTAACCTCTATAGAAGTATGATTGGAAGTCTACTATACCTTACAGACAGCAGACCTGATATCCTTTTTGCTGTAGGAATGTGTGCTAGATACCAAACCTGTGCTAAGGAAACACACTTAGCAGCCCTAAAAAGAATACTAAGATATGTTAAGGGCACCCTAAATGTAGGGATTTGGTATCCTAGGACCTCAACCTTTGATTTGTCAGGATACTCAGATTCTGACTACGCTGGTTGTAAATTAGATAGAAAGAGCACAAGTGGAAGCTGCCAACTGTTAAGAAACAGTCTAGTAAGTTGGTGCAGCATAAAACAACACTGTGTAGCTTTATCCACAACTGAAGCTGAGTATGTTGCCTTAGGAGAGTGTGTAGCACAACTCTTATGGACGATGCACACTCTTAAGGACTTCCAGCTTAGCTACACCCAAACTCAAATCTACATTGACAATATAAGCTCGATTAATCTGACTAGGAACCCAATCCAACATTCCAGAACTAAACATATAGAAGTAAAACACCACTTTATAAGAGATCATGTAGCCAGGGGTGAGATAGTCCTTAAGCATGTGGACTCTAAATCTAACTTAGCCGACATATTCACCAAACCCCTACCTGAATCTGAGTTCAGCTCACTAAGAAGGCAGTTAGGATTATGCATGGTAGAATAGGTTAACTCTATTTTTTTCCTATTTTTTAAATCAGTTTCTAAAATACTTTTAAAAACTGCTTTACTTGATTTTCAAAATCTTTTTACAATTTCAAAATCAATTTTTCGACTTAGTTTTTTGTGCAAAAACTACCCCTTCAAAATTAGGGTTTTTTCGCAAATGGACTTAGCCTAGGCCCTAACCTTAGAACTGCATGCACTTATAGATCTAGAAGCCAGCATCTCACAAGCACCTTAGGGTACTCTTGACTGATAACCTAGAATGGGTTGAGATGCTTAGGTCTTTGCCTTAATTCAAGATGTTTTAAGTCAGTGCATCTGTAACAATTAGGGCACTAAATACAAATGAAACAGTAATCAGGTTAAGTGTCAAGCTTAGAAAATATAACTTGAACAGAACACTTAACTTGACTAACCCTAGTGAAAACTACTGTTTATAACAGTTAGTAAGTAGCTAATTGGGTTAGACAGGACCCTACAGAGATAATTCAGATTGATTTGGTTCAGTTTATGTCTTGAATTGGTTCAGTACAACACATTATTCTTTTGCTAGATCCTGATGCAATTTTTACTATATTATTTTGTTTTTTTTTATATATGGCAAAGGGGGAGAGATTGGAAAGGAAAGAAGATAGGTTTAAAAGTTTTTTCAAATTTTCTTTATCCTTTCTTGAAAAAGTACTTAATTTAAAATTGTTTTCAAATCTGTCCTTTTCAAAATTTTGTCTAAGTACTTGAAAACGTTGTTTTAAACTGTTTTTTACAAGTACTTAACTTACACTGTTTTCGAAAAATGTTTAAGTACTTGACTTAAACTGTTTTCGAAAATTTCCAAAGTACTTAACCTAAACTGTTTAAAAAAATTTCTAAAGTACTTAACCTAAACTGTTTACAAAAATTGTCAAGTACTTGACTTAAACCATTTTTCAAAATTGTGTCTAAGTACTTGACCTAAGATGCTTGCAATCTCTAAAGTACTTACTTTCAAACTTCTCTAATAGAAAAGTTTCTAAGTATAAACCTTCTAAAGTACTAAAGAGAGTGAAATTTATTGACTTGAAATTTTTCTAAAAATGTAAAATTTCTAAGTGTAAATCTTCAAGTGCCCAAAATTTTTTCTGGAAAAAGTTTTATAAAACTTCTTTTGAAAAATGTTCTAAGTGTCGAATAATCAAACTCTATCTTTAGGACTTAGAAATTGTTTAAACCCACGAACTTTTGAAAAAACTAGGGGGAGAGTCCTTAAAGGGGGAGAAAACTAAACTAATATTTTACTTGTTTTGATTAATTTAACTTTTTGAATCGGATTGTCATAAATCAAAAAGGGGGAGATTGTTGGTGCAGACAGCACCCAAGTCGAACTTGGGTTTTGATAATGGGCAGAGGCGAGCTAGTCTGTGGAACTTAACGACTGCTTCTCCCACTGGTAGGTTACCTTGTCTGAACTCCATGAAGTCCTCGTAGTGCTTGTTGGTAACCCGCATGTGGAAGAACTCCTCATAGAACTCTTGCTCGAAATCTGTCCAGCTCATCTGGTTGACTATTCTATTACTCTTGACCCGCTCCCACCATATACGAGCATCTCCAGTTAGGCAGAAGGAGACACATTTGACCTTCTCGACTTCTGGCCAGTCAAGAAGCTCCATTGTGCTCTCTAAAGTCTTGAACCAAGCCTGGGCATCCCAGGGCTCAGTCGTGCCTGAGAAGCTTTCAGGTTTCAGCCTCTGCCACTGGACGAGGTATGCTTCTTGTCTTCGGTTCACGGCAGGGGCCTCCTGTGCGACTGGTGGAACTTCAGCCACCACTGGAGTCTCCACTCCTGCTGTGGGTGGTGTAGGGGGCACTAGGTGCTGATTTGCCATCAGTGTGGCGATGGTCTTCTGTTGCTCTGAAATCTGAGCTTGCATTTGAGCAATGACTGCCATTAGGTTTGGCTGTTCTGTGCCAGGCTCATTGTTATCTCGAACTGGAGTTCTGTTCCTTGCATTAGGAGCTCGGCCTCTTCTTGCCATCTAGAAATGCATAAGGGAACAAGAATCACTACTACATCTCTAGGTATAAACTTGTCTTCTTACTTAGTAACCTAATATCCATTCTAGGGATTAAACATGATTCCGTGATACTAAGGTATTAAACATGCTTCCTTGTTCTATGCACATATGAGTAAGTACTTAAGCATTTCTCTACACTGCAATTAGATAAAGGAGCAATAGAAAAAACTGAAACTTAAAACTTTCTTACTTGAAGACGGCAAGGTTAATGCTGATGTGTGCGTGATGCTGGAGAATGGGAACTGCTCTGATACCAACTGTAGCGACCCGCCTTCTCTACCTTTGACGGACCGTTACTTTGTCTACTTCTTGACTCTAATGCACGACTAAAATGCAGAACTTTCTTTAACCTTTGTATTCAAATCTATCTAAGAATGATATTCTAACTTTAATAGTCATGCATGATACAATGGCACACTTCCTTTCTCTAAAATTCGTAAAGAAAATGCTTATTGGAATATGAATGCAACTTTTCTAAGCATATTTAAAGCAATAAAAACTTAATCCAAAAGGAGACTAATAAGCTCAAGAATAAGTCTAAAATTCAATGTATCAACATGCTAAACTACTCATGCCCTTGCTCATCTAGTGCATTCACAAAAGTATGCATACTAATTGAAATGACATGGAATCTTCATTCTACAAAATTGCGCATGTAAAACTATCCGAAGCATAAATGTTTAATAAACTCCATAACACAATAACTTGGAATTTGGAAACCTTAAACATTGCATTTCAAATAAGCTAAACTGTCTCGTCCCAAGGACCTCTCCAAGGTCAGCCACCACACACACGTCACTCAGTACCGCCTCGTCGCCTTCCTTCAGAATAGCTTGCCTTTACCTTTACCTGCAGCAAGAGGAAATGCAACTAATAAGCATAAAGCTTAGCAAGTACTATCTAGCTCACAAAATCTCGAAATGTGCAAGAATGCTTTTTAAACAATGTGAAATCACATGTGATACTTTTATGCTTAAAAGAAACACTAAAACATGTATAACTCAAAACATGCATACTCAAGCATTAATAAGTCTTAACTCACTTTTTCTTGGCTTAACGTGAAACTTTAGCAATTCTTTAACTTTAAATCTTTCTTTAACTTTTAGAAAATTTTCTTAAACTTTAGAAAAACTTTGCTAAAGCATATACTTGAAAATAATAACTCACTTGGATCCACTTAAGACGTAAGTACCATCTTATGCGCGTTCCCTAAAAGGTTGGGGTAGCGAGCCACCAATCCTAATAGAGCAGACCTTGGTCTACCAGGGCCAAGACCTTGGAATTGGACACCTGGATTTCTTTAACGACGCCCTTGGACGCCGGGTACTGGCCTTAGAAAATAAAATACTTACTTTTTCTTATCTTGAATGCCTTGGCATTTTAACGAGCACCTTGTGCGCCCAAATCCCTATGTCTTGACTTTTAGGGATTTCTTAAGGCCTTGGCCTTTTCTTTTCTTGTCTTTATCTCCTCTTTTCGTGTTTTTATAAGGGAATAATTAAAAACAATAATAAAGAATGGCGGTGAAGAAGATATATATGAACATGTCACGGCGAGGCAGAAAGATCCAAATTAAACATGTCACACCAGAGAAAATAAATGCACAACACAAACACAATCCCCAATTTCAACCGCATATCACATGCATGCATGAACGCCACGCCACTGCGTACCAACACTCTTTGCATCAAAACCTATTAATATTGAATAATAAAATGCAATGCTTAATTAATATATCGATCGTTTGTCCATGTTTAGTAGTTTATACAAACTTGCATGCCTACGTTGAAGTCATTTTCTAATGTCTTAGACTTCTTAAAGAGTTCTTGTCTCTTATACATATATATTTAGAAAGAGGCATTGCTTATTTTGCTTTAATTGCGAGTTAGAATATTTTAACTACAATGAAAGTTGGGTTAAACTAAGGTTACATGCAAAATCATAAACTAAAGGAAAATTGCATTTTTAACTTTCTAACGGGAAAACTCGCGGAAAACCGCCTCTTACTGCAGGTGAGCAGTACTTACTTCGATATCTTGGACTTACAACCAAGAACGCGTCGGAGGTTCCGGAGAAACTTGGAGTCTCGGAGATTTCTTCACGCTCACGCGTTCCTCTCGTCGCAGGGATTCCGAATATCGGAAAATCTCTCGGAGGAGAGCCTTGGCCGGCCACCGGAGGAAAGCCTTAGGGCTTGGTGTGGTTTCGCCCAAGAGGAGAGAGGGGGCGGCGTGCGTGGGTTTGGGCGAGGAAGGGTTTTGGTTGAGAGGGAGTTGCCGAATAAAAAATAGAAGAATCACTTAAGTTCTTCTATTTATACCAAGGGGTATTTCGGTCCAACTTACTACTTAAATATAATTTGTTCTATTTCTTTTCAGCACCCCCCTGCTGGGGCTCCTGGCCACCGCAACCAACTTAAGTTATTCTCTTACCTAGAGGTTGTGGGTTCAAACCTCGGTCAGGCTTATTTTTGCCGAAACTTTATTTCTTTTGCTAAAATACTAAACGGACTCAGAAAAATGCAAATAAATACTCTAAAAATATCTAGAATATTTCTAAAACATTTTTAAATAGTTCTAAGGACTTTAAGAACTTCAATGTGGAAATTTCGGGGCGTTACATGCAGGACCGAAGGAACGAGTCTCTGCAGCTCAAAACGCCCCAAAGGAGAGGGGCAGCAGCTGGGTTGGGCGCCCGGGAGGTCCTGGGCGCCCGGGAGGTCCTGGGCGCCCTAAGTCAAATCCTAACAAGAGTTAAGCAAGAAAACGCTTCGGAAACTCTCTGGGCGGGGCACCCTCATGCTCCCGGGCGCCCTCGTGCTCCCGGGCGCCCTCGTGCTCCCGGGTGCCCCGGATGTCTCGGGCGCCCTGGGCTCAAGCCAACGAAGCGATAAGAGTCCAAGTCAACGAGAAGCCAGCAGACCGAGTCAACCCGGGCGCCCCCTGCTTCCCGGGCGCCTCCGTCAAACCTCGAGCCCGAGCCTGGAGGGATAAGAGCTGACCGAGAGTTTTACGGATCGAAGGACACGTGGAGGGCGCCCCCAACGTCCACGGCGCCCCCAGGTGCACTATATAAGGGGCTCGACCCCCAAGGCTTCAGAACACATCATTCCAACGCTAATACGCTCTTCGACTCAAGCGCTCTGCTTCGGAAACCTCCCATCTCGAGATTCAAGCGCCGACGACAACCCGCTGCTCCGAAGTTCGATCCACACCTGGAGTCGGTAACGAAGAGCTCAATTTCAGTTTACTGTACTATAACTGTAATCTTTTATCTGTAAACATTTGCGCACATATAGAATTGCCCGCAGTAAACGGTCAACGACCGTGGGCCTTGGAGTAGGAGCCGACCGCGACTCCGAACCAAGTAAATCCGTGTGTTCTTGTGCTGTGTTTTCAATTCCACTGCGTATTCTCTTAATCTCGAATCCGGAAAGCGTTTTACGATATTCACCCCCCTATCGTATTCTCTCGATCTATCATTTTCCTTGCGCTCTGATACCAAATTGAAGAAAATGAAGTAGAGGTGAATGTAAATGTCTTTCTCACCAATTTCTTCATTCAATATAGGAATATATATACATTGTACAATAATTGTAAGGAAATAATTAAAAAAGGAGAAACAAAATTATTACATTCTTAATGAGAAGATCTTTCCTTACTAAAGAATTTTCTTCGTGATTAAGTTTTCTCAGAATAAGAATATCAATAATGAGAAGATTTTCTTTGTGATTATGTTTTCTCAGAATAGGAATATCAATAATGAGAAGATTTTCTTCGTGATTAAGTTTTCTTAGAATAAATGTTTCTCATATCAAGAATCCCTGAGATATTGGAGAATAAATATATCTTTAACAAGTTGTCATTTCAGGTATTTGCAATTCGATCATCAGTTAAAGCGTATTTTGCAAGAATATTTCTCTGAAATTGGGTATGAATCTTGGGACGCTGAGCTTCTGGACCGCTTACTGTAAGCACTTACCGATTTACTCTGACGGTCGATGGAAAACTTTCGTAGGATCGAGCCAATCGTCTGAGATTTGATATAAGAAGAGGAAGCAAGAGGATGGTGATAAAATACAAATCGATGCACGTCGACTTGGTCAAGCTCTTCTGGTATATGATAAGTTTGTAGGAGGAGGGTATGCATGAGGAAGATCTAACGTAGATGTCCTATACCAATCGCCATGGAGATCAAGACGAAGGGCTCTCCTTAAGATGTGATTCATGTGCGAGAACATCCTATTTAGGGGATAAAGTTAGTCCCTTAATCTATCTAAAATTTAAGGGTGTAAATGAGTTAAATCCAACCGAGCTTATTTACTTATCAAGCTTACTCAAGTAACTAATAATATTGTTGTTCTTATAAATTATAAACATTTATATATAAACATGAAACTTATATTATTTACTTATTTTTAACATATTAGAAATAATTTAATATTACAAAATTTTATAAATTATGATATTTTTATGTATTTGAATAAATAAAAAATTAAGATTTTAGCAACGAAGTTAATAAATAAATTTATCCATAAATTTTATTTATGAATGTTAATATTCAAATTTGTTATATATATATATTATTGAACGAAGATAAATAAGTTTCATGGTTGAGTATAAAATTCTCAAATAATTTATAATTTTTTATGAATAATATTTTTTACAAATTTGTTAATATCAAATTAGTGATGAGTATATAATAAAACTCATTATTTATATATATGAAAAAAATAGTATATCTATTATAAAAGAATTTGCCAATTTTGGACCTTATATTATTTTTGAACTTTAAAATAAATGTTAAAAAAATAAATTTATTATCCTATCAATTTAATTAATGTTTTTTCTTTTTTTTTTCTGTGTCTCTCTCATCGTTTTGCATTAATTCAATGAACTTATAATTAAAATCTTCCAATAAAAACTACATTCATCTCCTATTAAGCCATTCTTCTAGAACCCTAACTAAATCTTTTCATTTTCTCCATCTTTATTGTCCTCTAGATCTATGCATTAATTCCCCCTAAAACTTTGGAACACTTGAATTAGATCTTCATTACCTCTTTATAAGACCATCCCGAGGGGGGAAAATATATCCAAATTTTAGTAACACCATTGCTAGTTCAACATCTTGTTATATTGATCGTGTTGCAAAATGTGCTTAAAATTTGTTGTAAATATTGGAAAACAAGATCTGTTGGCTCTGAAAATGATCTCAATTCTATGGCCGTCACGACAAATAAAGACTCTCGTGTTGAAAGCCTACATCGAGTATCAAAGACTATCAATGGAAGTAATAGAAAGGGTGAGAACAATTTTCTTTTTAGTTTTTATTATTTACTTTGATGCTAAAGAATGATTTTTGTTGTCCTTGAAGCCCAAGTTGTAGCCCAAAGTCGACAACAATTTAATATGGGTTTGGAATCCCAACACAATCATCGTAGCACTACTATGATTGTATTATCAAAGGACCCATACAATGATTTTCGTCAATCAATGTTGGAGATGATGGATGCGAAGCAACGAGAAGAGGGGGACAAAATATTGGAATCGAGTTTCATGGAGGAACTTCTCATGCGCTATTTAGAATTCAATGACGAGAGTGTGCACAAGGAAATTTTGAGAGCCTTCTCGGATCTAACATCTAGTTTTCGATTCATGGCTAAGTAGGTTGTATTTCATTGAAGGTGAAATAAAGATCATACTTCTAAAAGAATGTATTTTGGAGCATATAATAATGGGTTTTAGGCAAATCAAGTTCAATTAGTTTTTATATTATTTTTTATAAAAAAATAAAAGAAATAAGGAACACTCTTTGCATCAAATAATGAATACACCTAAATATTTGAAATTTATTCTATATTTTTTGTGACACATAAAATTAATAAGTGAGAATTAAATTGATGTCCACCATATAAGAAATATGATCAATGTATGCAATGTATGGTAACGTTTTAAAAAGCATTCGACAAAGTTAAACGTGTTTTTGGTATAACAATTGAACGACACACATTGATGTAAATTTGATGTCAATAAATCTATAGACCATCTTCTTATGTTTAGCAATTTAACCCCCACAAGTTCCTTGTTATTGAATGGTCAAAAGGATTAACAGAGAAATTAACGAATTTGATGTGAATAATCCTTGTACTTTTGTTAAAGGAAATTCACTAACAATTCAATTTGTAGTGACAAACATAATCATTTCAACATCCATTCCTTTGAATCTTTACAAAGAAAAGAAAGTTTCCACTTGAAAATCCAATTGGCAAATGCTTCATCTATTATGACACATTCAACTGATCTAAGACTAATACTTCTACTCACAATATTTCTTATACACAAGATAAAGATTTATCGTGTTTCCCATTGTGTAAGTCATTGTGAAGTAAAAGCAGAGTTATTTTGAGAAACAAATTGTATTTATAGATGCTTCATTCATTCATATCTCTATGAAGTTATTTGATAGATTCATACAAATAGGAGAAGAAAACTTGTGTGAATAAGAGATTGTGATAGATTCTATCAGCAAGTGTTACTGGATTCTATTAACCAGCAAAAAATTCACCAATCTAGACATTGATTCTTCGCTGGAAGAGTTTCTTGAAGGACAATGTTCTTTCATCTGACCAATCTAGCTCATCCTGCCATTCTCTATCACATTTAATTTTGATCTCTGTCTGGTATTCAGTAACCAATGTCAGCTTCTTTAGCTAGGGACAATTCCTCACTTTCATGGTCTTCAGGGAAGGAAATGCTATTACTCGATCTCCGTCACCCAAACTCTCCAACTCCGGTAGCTTTCAAAGCATATTTTTTTTAGTCTAGAGAAGATTGTAATAGTCTCTGTAGATTTAGTTGCTTCCAACTTCATTAGTCGATCAATAGTACTTGAATCTTCAATTTCTAGTTCAAGTAGATTCTGTAAATACCTGTTCTTCTGTAATACTTGCTTTCGGGAGAGCCAAGAGACGAAGGTATTCAAGGCATGATAGAGCATTGCGCACATGAAGATCACCACCAATGATTACCTCTTCAAACATGGAGTTGGATTTGTACCATGTTCTGCATGTTTTCTCCGAGACAATAACTAGCTGGAATGTTGAGACTTGCCAAGCCTCGGCAGCCATCGATATGGAGCCAATGCATAGCGGCTGCAAGCCTTGTGACTCGTTGAATCTTCAAAGAGCAGTTACTGAGCTCATGGTGATGCCAAGAATCTTCAATTTTCTCAAGCTTTCTACCTCATCGAGAATTATTGCCTCTCCGTCCAATTGCAGGGCTCCCATCACTCTCCACCCCCTGTAACTGTTGTACATATTCAGCCATTGCAGTTGGTGAAGACAAGGATTGACAGCGCCAGGAATGCTTCTCAAATGTGTAGATGATGACATCGACAAATATCTGAGGTTCACCAGATCTTGAATCTCCCTCGCAGAGTTATATGAAAGCTCTCTGCTCTCCCTGGTGATTGTTATTTGTAAACTTTCTGTTTACATGAAATAATCGATTAAATCGAATTAATTTAAAAATTCAATCGAATTAATTTAAAAATTCATGATTTTGTTTTAATTTTAAATTTTAAAAATTGATTAAACCGATTAATTAGTTATTTTATTAAATAATAAAATTTTTAAAATTAGTAATATCTTTTTATTAAATTGATTAAAATTTTATTTAAAATACTTATTTTTAACAAATTAATTAATTTAGTTATGGATCAAATTAATTACTTTTTTTTATTAGTTTGTTTTGTTCAATTTTAATATTAAAAATTTATTGATTCAATGGGTTAAAATTTAGTTAATTTAATTTTAATAAATTTGATTTGGTCGGTTAAGTTTTAATTTAATGTTCACCCCTAAGCAGTATCTATCGTGTCTTAAAAAATATATATCTAAAAATCTTTTTGATGCTTTGAATTACTGAAACGAATTTTTGCTTATAATTAATAAACTTATCAAATATCAAGACACTTTTATAAAAAAAGCAAACAAATAATAAGAAAGTTTGTACTCATACTTATGTTTGGATTCATTTAGTCCCACATCTTAACTTTCGATATTCACAGTACTCTATGAGATATGATTCGAGTCTTAGCAACTACATCGCTCGTAGGATGAAGTGATGGGATCGGATGATCCAGCAAAGTCCCCGGGTCACTCAGCGCAGCGATGCGTCCGCTTTATCGCGGGCTGCCGGATCTGATCTTATACCCTTCGGGGGAAGGCTGAGACCTGAGTGGAGCCATTAGATCAAATCGGCAGATTCATGGCCGTGTTTCACAGTAATTCACTTGACCCGGCAATCGGGTTAACATAACGGGGCTCACACTCCTACGAGCAATTTTTTTCCCTTTTTTTTTTTTAAGCAGGTTATGGCTTCCTGCTATGGGACACCCATCTGGTTAGTTGTATTCATCAACAAATGTGAGTGAGCTATCTGTTGAGTCATCCAAGTAATGTGGGCATTGCACTGCTTAAAATCTTCTCGAGAGGCACTCGCAGAGCTGTCAATTTGGGTTGGGCCCGTCGGGTTGGCCCGCCCCGCCAATCAATTTAAGCGGGTTGGGTTAGAATTTAAGCAACCAAGCCCACCACGGGCCAACCCGTCTAGGCCCGCGACTCGCACGGGTTAAACCCGCGACGGGCTTGGGTTGGCCCGCGGATTGAGAATCACATGTTAGTTAAGTTTTATGACAATTTATTATTTATTATTTTGAAATAAAAAATAATATTTTTTATCACATGAGTATTCGTTTGTATCCATTTATATTTAAAAAATATATTTCTTAATATATTTGATTGATGAAATCTAAATATATAATTTTTTTTTAATTTTTTAAAAATATTTTGATGGGCCCGCGGGTTGGCCCGCCTAACCCACGACTCGCCTTAGATTAGGTTGGGTTGGGGATTTTCTAACCCGCCTAGATGATGGGTCGACCCGCCCCACCCCGCCAAATGGCCAACCCGTCATGGGTCGACCAGCCCCGCCACGGATTGATCCGTTTGACAGCTCTAAGCACTCGTAACATTTATCTCGATAATCCAAGCTTTCACAGTACAAAGTCATGGCCGTTAGAGTAACTGGAAAAAGTATGCTTCGATCTGTCAACCTTCCTCTGTTTCACAGTAGAAGCGATGGGCATGAAATCGAGAACTCTCCTGGAGAAGCAACTGTCCGCGTAGGAAAAGCTAAAACTGATCAACAAACCTGCAGTGAAGAGCATTCAAGTTCACTATTTGTATGCAAAAAAATTAAAGACTTTTGAGTCTCATTGTGTTTGCAAATTCTTGAAAATTTTCAGAGTGCAAATGGTGACGTGATAGACTGTGTCGATATTTACAAGCAACCAGTTGTTGATCACCCACTTCTCAAAAACCATATCATCAAGGTACATGAGTTTCTTCATAAGATATAAGAGATAGATGGATAAATGATTGTCAACTACAACAGATGAAACCCACTGACGATCACTCAAGAAAGAGAGATAAGGATTCCTCTCAGACTACTACTTCAACGAGCTTAACGCCCACGCAAACATAGCAAAAGAGTGGAACATGTCCCCATGGAACAGTACTTGTCATCCTCGTCCAACGCTATCACTTGCTCCTTCCATCGCAAACTATGGGAGGAAACCATGGAATGGGGTTGTAGCATGATATCCACTTATCGAATCGGACGATATATGTCGGTACGAAGGCTTGCACGCGGTTAGTCCTCGAACTCCATTCCGATTCGTTCACAAAGTCGTCACATCATGTCTTTGTATTTGTTCTATTGATGTTCAGTTATGGAGTGTTGATTGGCAACGGATACAAGTACGTACAGTGGCGCCAAAGCAAGCATCGGCATCTTTAACCCCCTGGATCGAGGGTGAAGACGAATTCACCACTGGCCAAATTTGGCTAAGGAATGGAGGGTTTAACAATTCGGAGTCCATTGAACTTGGATGGATAGTCAATGTTTTGTCTATTTAGAATTTCATATTTGACAATAGCAGCTAGTATTCCTTTTCCCTCTTATCAGGTAACTCCTAGTGTTTTTTTGGCAAAAGATGATTTGCTCACTTTTAGCGCCCTCGCCGATCCGTCTCAGAGCCAACACGGCCGGAGGAGCCCCCGTGATTTACCTTAATTGGATGCTCCTAATCCAATTAAGTGGATATGGGTGAACTTAATTTTCATAAGGTGAACTTACACTTGTTAATACATATAATTGATTATCATTAAAAAATAAAACTTCAATTAAATGATCTAATGTTTTAGGTATGAAAAGGATTTAAGATGTTATCATCAAGGAACTAGAAGACAGGAAGTTAAGCTATGACTTTCAAATTCCAAGACTAATACCTAGAAGTAGCAAACTCGAAATTGCATTTTTCAGGAATTGGACAATGAGAGATGATGGGTAAAAAACAGCCTTTTGTGATAGGATACGACTGCGTGAAAAAAACAGGCCTTTAAATTCCTTTAGTAATACGGATTTAATCATTTTATATCTCGCTGTTTGGACACCGCCACCAGCGGGATAAAATACTTGAAAATATTGTTTATCCATAATCGTAATGCATCAGTGAATTTTAAATATTTTTATAATATCGACAAATGTGTGGTTAACATTGTTATAATAGATATTTTCATTTGATTATAATCGAATATTTTAATTTTAATAAAAGGATTAATTGAAAGTATTTATGGTTCCTTCTCAATTACGAAAAATTAATTTTTTTTCTAAATATGATGCCTAATAATAAAATATTAGGTTTATGAACGATTCGTCGTGAGCGTTTCTCGATTTATCTTAGCGGCCGGTAGAAAATTTTCATGGAACTGAACTAGTCGTAAGGAAATTTTCGTGGAATTGGACTGGTTGCCCAGATTTGTTATTACCCAATCTGATTAATTATTTTTTTATTTATATTAAGTGTTTTAATTAAAAAATAATAATTAGGAGATGGATACTTTGATTTAATTATAGTAGGTTCATTATCCCATTAATTATATTTTGACATTCGTTCTTGATTTAATTATAATAGGATTATTCTTAACAACTAATTTTAAATTAATATTTTAAAAATAGATGGTAAGCCGTTGATTATGAGCATCAATCACATTCAGAATATAAAAGGCCTTATCTTAGAGGATGACTGTAACGCGTGATCTCAAGATCACATGACCATATGATTTTATTATTCTATTAAAACTTCCCTTTTAAGTCGACAAAAAGAAAAGGGCATTGTAATATGAAACAGAAGATAAAGGATGTGATCAGGTAAAATTTCATTATTGTTCAGATTGATTTATAGTGGCATGCAGATAATCCTGGTTAGTGACATTATCGCAAGACTCAACCTCAAGTTAAAGTTAAAGGTATTGTCGGTCATCGTGCGATCGGTAGAAAGAGAATGAATTACCTCTGTAAATAAAGAATTACTATTTTTTATTCTTTCTAATAAGGATGAAAATTAATTTACAATGATAATAAAAAACATAAAATGAACTAGATAGCTAGAAAAAAAGACACAGATTTACTTAGTTTGCAACCAGGATAGTTGCTAATTTAAGGCAAAATAAAGCACAAATACTAGATAAACTCTTTGGGATGGAAAAATTTCTTTAAAACTTGTAAAACTCAGAAAGATAGTGAAAACGAAAATGAATTTCGAGTACAATCGATGAATATTTTGGAATTGAGCTCTGGGAGCCTATTTATATCCCCGGTCAACTATATCTGAATGCTGACGTGGCACAACAGAGACGTCCGAGTGCTTGGGGGCATCTGACACGTGACCTGAAAGTTATCCGCTTCACAACGTTCGCAAACAACTCACTTTTGGATAAAATACTTTCTCGGGTGCCTGTATGCATTGGGGCATCCGAGTGCATAAAGGCATCCTCATTCTCGAGCGCCCTAAAGCATACGGGTGCTCGAGAGCACAGGGGTACTCGAGTGACTTTGGTCAGCTCCATATTGACCAGTCTCCAGCAAGTTTTTTTGGGTGTTTTTCGGGTCTTCCAGAGTCGGGCACACCCAAATCCTGTTGGTGCAATCGACCCAAGTGTGATCGGGTAGATCATGAGTTTTGATGTGTGTGTTAATATGATTAAGTTAGGGTTTTATGTTGATCTAATATATGTATGTGAGTATGCAGGTTTGCAGGATACACATAGACTTAGTTTGACGTCTTCGGATCCGATGAAGGATGGCATGGGTAGAGAGCCGTGGGCTTGCATGCATCCGAAGGATTGTGGACAAAGCAGGGACGATGAGCCGAGAGAAGCGGACTTCGAGGCATACGCGAAGGATGACATGGGAGACAAGCCGTGGGCTGCATGCATCCGTGGGACGAGAGCCAAAGTCGAAGAGGGCTTGAATGCAACAGGTCGAGGTTGCTGGAGCAGGGACGATGAGCTGAGGGAAGCGGACTTCGAGGCATACACGAAGGATGGCATGGGAGACAAGCCGTGGGCTTGCATGCATCCGAGGGACGAGAACCAAAGTCGAAGAGGGCTTGAAGGCAACAGATCGAGGCTGCTGGATGAAGAGTCGGCTAAGTCGTGAGGATTCGAGTGCTGAGAGAACTGTACTCGAGAAGGGAAATCCTAGGGTTCGAGTGCTGAGAGAATTGTACTCGGGAAGGGAAACCTTAGGTAGCAGTTGACTGATGCTGGGTTAGTTGACTGGTGAAGAACACAGAAAGATCAGTCGACTGATGCTTGGATCAGTCGACTGGTGTCGACCAGAATTCGAAACGTCAGGCTGTGACATTCGAATTCGCGAAGACCAGTCGACTGATGGAGCACTAGTCGACTGGTAACGGTCAGAACAGTATCAAGCACTATTTAAGAGGACTCGTTTTTTGTTGTTCTTCCTTGGCGAAACAAGCTTGGTCAAAGCCTGTTAGTAGCCTACAAGTGCTTAGACATTGCCAAAGGATTGTGGCGAGGTTTCTCCACCCACAAGGAGCGACAAGAGCTAGCCGGAGGTGTTCCGGGGAGTCATCTACCGAAGGATCGGGATCGTCCACCTTACGGACAGACGTAGAGTAGGAGTTTCATCTCTGAACCACGTAAAGGTGATGTGTTAGCATTTAGTTTATATTTGAGATTTCCGCTTGCGCTTGCTAACCCTTGTAGGAAGAAAATCGAGAAAGTAGCTATTCACCCCGTCTAGCTAAAAGACAAGATCCCAACAAATCCTCCTCCGGCTTTCTCCTCGAGCGTTCTTCCCCCCGGCTTCTCATCCCTTGGACGTCGTGCACATCCTTCACGCTTCACTTACGTACTCTTTCGCAGAACTCCGCGTCCCTCGGATGCACCGAGCTCGTCGGTTCCCTTCCCATGTCATCCTTCTCGACCGCTGCGTCTTCCATTCGACTTCCTGCACTCCTAAGCTCCTGCACACTTAGACACAGGGATCAAATTATAATTGGACCTAACTTGACTCGGTTGACCACATCAAAATCTACTTAGAGTACTTATAGTTAGAAGCCATAAATGTCTTGGGGTTGGGATGGGTTGGCAGTGACGTTGGTTTTAATTCCGATCCTTTAATATTATGGCGTTCTCTAGTTTGTGATGCTCTGTTGGTTCTATTTCAGAATTGATCACGGTATTGCTAGGTTTAAAACTATGATAACCTTGATCTGATCTCTACTGATTTAATGATGTAAGAATAGATGGATTGATGTATGTCCAGATTACACATTTTGGTAAAAGAATCTGCTGGATTAGGTTTCTTAATAGCAGTACTTTTGATCTTGTAAAACTCGACCGTAAGCCATTGTGATGGATATGGAATTTTGGTTTGTATGTCTACCACCTTGGAGCTTACAGCTAGAAATGTTGGGGGGGGGGGGGGGGGGGTTAGGGGTTAATTCTTTGGATGTGTTAACGGCGATTCAAGTAGGGAATGCATGATCAACCATAAGGTAATTGGTATTGGAGCAATCTAGCTAGATATCTTAGGTTTTGATGTTTAAGCAAAGGTTTAAGTTAGGATTATTATTGTATTTAATATGTATTGTGAGTATGCAGGATACATGTACAACAAAGGAGAAAAGTCCAAGTAACATCTTGGCAATGGAAGAACTGACAACAAGGACCGAGGCCGAAGGAAGCTCCAGAAGACAAAGCGTGAAGGATGGAGAGGCATCCAAGGGATGCAAGGCTGATGGAGGAGGCTAGAAGGTTAGGTCTAGGTTGGTCGGGCGAGGACGAGTGCTGAGTGATTGTACTTGGGTTGAAGCCCTAGGATTAGGGTTTGGGCATGTAGCAGTCGACTGGTGTTAGGCACAGAAAGATCATTCGATTACTGCATATAGCAGTCGACTGGTGTCGACTGGAATTCGAACATTGGGCTATAATATTCAAATCCAAATGGACCAGTCGACTGACGTTGGCACCAGTCAACTGGTAACGGTTGTTTCAAGGTCGAGCTCTATTTAAGAGAACTTGGTTTAGCTGGTAAAGCTTATTAGTAATCTCCAAGTGTTCAGGTGTTGTCGGGAGTTTGTGGTGAGGTTTCTCTACCCACAAGGAGCGACGCGAGCTAGCCGGAGATTTTTCGGGGAGTCATCCACTGCCGGATCGGGATCGTCCACCTCAAGGGCAACCGTGGAGTATGAACTTTATCTCCGAACCACGTTAAATTAGTTTGTCTTCGAGCTTTATCTCTGAACCACGTTAAATTGGTTTGTCTTCCTTTGTGTTAGTTTTAGTTTGTTTTATATTTCGTTGCGCACTAACACATGTAGGAAGAATCGAAGAATCGAAGAATCAAGTGGGTGAACGGCTATTCACCCCCTTCTAGTCGATGCACCGATCACCAACAAGTGGTATCAGAGCTGGGGTCGCTCTTGTTGGAATAACCGCCAAAAGAGCAAAGGTGCTAGAGGAAGATGGATTCGAAAGGTCTGCTAGGATGGGATACTCGGATCCCACCTCCATACGATCAAGATGACTTCGATTATTGGAGGAAGTGGTTGGAGACTTGGTTCCAAATGCATTAGGACCATTGGACCGCATTGAAAGTTCCATTTGAAGCTCCAATGGACAAGAAGGGGAAATGCCTCCGACCTCGATATTGGACAAAGGATCAAATAGAGGAAGCGGAGTCGGATAAGGAAGTAACTAGAATTGTGCTAAATTTATTACCTTCTTATATTGTATCTCGTTTAGGTGAATATAAGAATGCATATGAGCTATGGAGAAAGGTGATAGCTCTACATAAAAATTTGGTACAAGAATAAGGAGTGGAGGAGCCCAAGGATAAGGGCTCATTGGTCCAAGAGGTAGAGAAGGACCAATCGGAAGTTAAATCGAGTTCAACATCCGAAGAGGAGGAGGTGGTGGAATCGTCCACATCCTCAAGTGACGAAGAAGAAGAAGAGCAATCCAAGGTGGAGGAGATCTCAGAAGCTCAATTCTCAACCTCAATTACCGAGAAGAGTGGGAAATTTCACATCAAGTGTTTTGAGTGTGGAGAAATGAGGCACTACAAGAGTAGGTGCCCTTCACTCAAGAAAGTAAAGGAGGTAAACCCTAAACCCGGAAATGTTCATTTAAAGACTAACATGGGTTGTAGGGAAACGAAAGAGAAGAAGCATATAATTTGCTTCATGTGTGGTGAGCGTGGACACTATCACACCAAGTGCCCAAAGAAAGGAGAAATCAAGAAATTGGCGCACTTGAATAAATTGGAGAAGAATAGGAGCTTAAGTCAAGGGGGAACTTCAAAGGTAAAAAGAGAAGATAATCTCTTATTTAAAATTAAATCCAATTTCCAATTCCTATATGCTTGTTAAAAATAATGTAGATTATTTACCCAAGCATAATCATAGATTTAAGTGTAATGATAGGAATAGGGTTAAATCATTACCCAAGACTAGACCTAATAAGATCAAAACTATCATGCCTAAGATGAGGAAGGTAGTTAACGATCAAGGCATTAATCCCAAGAATGGGAGACATATGCCTAGAAAGGTAGGTAGGTTTAGGAATGTCTAAGGTGGACATGTTGACTCTAGGGTTAGAGCTCTAGAGTTGAAAAATCAAGTCTTGAGGGCAAGACTTGATGAAATAGAAAGAGTCCTAGATAGGTTTATTATTGGACCTAGGGGACTTGACATGTGTTTGAGTGTTCAAAAACTCAAAAATGTCAAATCGAGTACCTCCAAGACTAAAAGAATGTCAAATGCTAGAAGAGCACAAGACATTGGTAAGGGAGGAGTAATCAAGGACAAAGTGTCCAAGGCTAGGGAAGTTAAGAATATAGGCCAAGAGTTACCGGAGGTATACCGGTGCGGCCTAGTAATTGTAGAAGAGTCACCTAGGGAGGTGACTAAGGTTGAGAGCTCAAGGGGAGCTCAAAGAGTCAAGTTGGGATCTATGGTAAATGGATCTTGGGAGGATTTCTCCCTGAAGTCCAGATAGACTATGGAGTGTGCGAAAAGGTTTGGAGACCGATTTGAGTCTCAATCCTTAGGTTTTGGCACAATGGGTGCATGTTTCATGCATGAAAATATGACATTGGGGTCATATTGCATGAAAATTGGGCTTTGATATGTAGATGTCATATAAACCAATGCTAGAGATGCATTGTGATTTAGTATGGGCAGATACATCAAGAGACCAAAACTAAGACTTTAGGTCAAGGTTCTATTGAATTATTTAGATAGTTTTTGATTTTGTGTCAATTTTGGGATCCAAGACATATACATTTTTAAATGTATTTTTCCCAAGTAGACACAGGTACCACAAACCTCTCCACAAAATTTGAAAATTTTTGGAGACTTGTGGAATTTCTGGTGCATTTCTAAAATTGGGTCAGAAATATATAAATGGGCCGATATCAGGGTATCAGCCGACTGATGCAGGGGTCAATCGACTGATAATTCTATGAATTTGGGTTTTCGACTAGGTCAGTCGACTGATAACTGTTTCAGTCGACTGATAACTGTTTCAGTCGACTAATATAGACTGAAACTGTTTTTCGGCAGTCGAAAAGTGTCCTAATAATGTAAAACAAATGTATAATCTTATGAGGAGTTAATACACTTTGTTTATGATCATTAGAAGTTAAAGAATTCAATAATTGAGATATTGTTGAAGTTCTTTTAATGTGTGATAAAGGAGGAGAAGTGTTGGGTTTAAGTGGAAAATCAATACACCTTTGCAAGAAATCCAAGCTCAAGGGGGAGATTAAATGAAAGGGGAGCATTTGTTGACAAAGGGGGAGAAGTACATTTGCAAGGAAAACCTACTCAAGGGGGTGTTTTAGGTAAAGGGGGAGCCTAAGGTTAGGTTCCATGATTTATTTGCTTTGTTGTTGCTTCTCTAACTTAAACGGGTTGCCAAACATCAAAAAGAGGGAGATTGTTGGAGCAATCTACGTACCTTGGGTTTTGATATTTGGGTAAAGGTTTAAGTTAGGATTATTGTTGTATTTAATATGCATTGTGAGCATGCAGAATATAGGTACAACAAAGAAGAAAAGTACAAGTGGCATCTTGGTAATGGAAGAACCGACAACAAGGACTGAGCCCGAAGGAAGCTCCAGAAGGCAAGGCGTGAAGAATGGAGAGGCATCCGAGGGACGCAACGCTGATGGAGGAGGCTATAAGGCTAGGTCTAGGTTGGTCGAGCGAGGACGAGTGCTGAGTGACTGTACTCGGGGTTGAAACCCTATAATTAGGGTTTGGGCAGTCGACTGCTGCATGTAGCAGTCAGGTGGTGTTAGGCACAGAAAGATCAGTCGACTGCTGCATGTAGCAGTCGGCTGGTGTCGGCTGGAATTCGAACGTTGGGATGTAACATTCGAATCCAAGTGGACCAGTTGACTAGTGCTAACGGCTGTTTTAAGGTCGAGCTCTATTTAAGAGAGCTCGGTTTGGCTGAGCAAAAGTTGACGAAATAAGCTTGGGTAAAGCTTATTAGTAGTCTCCAAGTGCTCATGTGTTGTCGGGAGTTTGTGGCGGGGTTTCTCCACCCACAAGGAGCAACGCGAGCTAGCCGGGGGTTTTCCGGGGAGTCGTCATGGATTGGGATCGTCCACCTTACGGACAGCCGTGGAATAGGAACTTTATCTCCGAACCACGTTAATTGGTTTGTCTTCCTTTGTGTTAGTTTTAGTTTGTTTTGTATTCCGTTCCGCACTAACACATGTAAGAAGAATCGGCGAATCAAGTGGGTGAACGACTATTCACCCTCCTTTAGCCGACGCACCGATCACCAACAATTGGTAGAGCTGATTATGTTTTAGGAGATGGGTGCTTAAGTTAATTCTTTGAGCTTGTAAAACCTTGCCGTGTGATACACTTAGGTATGTGTGTAAATTTTAGATCTAAATAGAAACATTGGTTGGGTTAGGGATGGACACGATTTGGGGTTAAGTGAGGATGGAACCTAATCTCTATAAATTGGAAATGAACGAAAAGTAAATCATTAATTATGATTAATTAATGAACCATCCTTAGAACAATTCCTACTTAAGGTTGGAATTTGTTTTAGGTTATTGTTACTTGTTTAAGGTGACTAAGTATGTTTAGTATAGTTTAGCTATTTTAATTAACTGTATAAATAGTTAAACTTTATCCTTAATATAGAACTTTGACTTGGTACGTGCACCTAAATGTGACATTTACTTGGATGCATTTTATATTTAAGATAGATATTTCTTACTTGCTTCTATAGTTCTATTTACCTTTAAATGTATAGTTATTTTATTATCTGAGTATGTTGATTTAACTTAAATTTATTTTTCTTATTTTCCTACTTGATACTTATTTTGTGTTTGATCTTTAAGTAAAAATCTAAATTTCAGTTGTACAGTCTCAACCTTTAATTTCTAATCAAAAAAGTACCGTTTGTACGCGTGTACTTTAGAAATATCATCTAACCTATTTAGGATTTGATTGACATTAAATATACCCTACCCAATAGATTAGTTGCATGTTTTGGTATTGATTGAACGCATATGTATCATATTGTTTACATGATTTTGGTTTGATTGAGGTTGTACATATTAGTGACATGCACCATAGTATTGTTTGCATGCCGACGATCACTAGCTCCCTTTGGCTTGTATCTTGTCCAACCGACCTACTCAATGTAGCGGTACTTGGTATATGTACAGAGCAGGTCATTGCATCATGTGCATATTATATATTGTGCATTTATTTGTATTTGTTGCATTTGTTTGAGCTATATATGATTGATGCATTTGATTGACATGTATATTTGGTTATGGTTTGTATTTATTATATGATCTAGGTTCACTTGGCAGTACGAGTTGTCTATTGAAAAAAAAATGATGAACCAGGCAGTAGACAAATTGAACCTGGGGTGACCGGCCCGGCCCCACGGAAGTTTCCCACCGGTCACCAGGGTAAATCGGGAAGCGCTTGCGGTGGACAATCTAGAAGCCCAGCGTCCCAGGGTTCGCGCCTCATTTGGAAGAAAAATTCCTACAAAATGCGCCGTAGCTGGGGATCGAACCGCGGATGCTTGGCTTAACGACTAGTTACTCTACCACTGCATCATAGCTCCGGGGGCGAGTTGCCTATTGATGTATTATAGGGATTTCTGATCATGCTCTTGCGTATTACATTAATTATCAGGAATGTTTATTCGTATAGATGTATTGAATTTATGTTCTTTATTTTAGAGACTATATACCCTTAATTCTATATGCTTGTTTATTCCATTAATATATCAAACATTTATCTATTCTTATACTCGCAGAATCGCTCGGACTCACCACCCATCGTTCTTCTTTTTGTTTCAGGTAATTGATAATCGCGTCTCGTGCCACCAGGAGAGGATCCAACTGCCTGTCCCTCACTTGAGTATTTTTCTTATCATTTTCGTACTTTCATAGTATTTTATTGTATTAGTGTCGTTTTAGTCTGGTTTTCATTACAGATTGTATTTGACTTTTATGTAGACGTGTACTTATTTATTTCTGTGTAACCTTTTTATTTTACTATGCTTAGTTTATCAAGATTTATTTATTATGTTTATTATGTATTGATCATATTATTTAACTGTGTAGTTATGATTGTCTTAGGATGTGTCAACTCGAGGTTCCTAACCTCCTTAATATATTTTTTTTCATGATGGTATTTCTTGGCGACATTATTCTAAAATCCCAAGCATACGTACAACACCTGAAGATCAGCCATAGCTTTCCAATCGCATGAAAGAGGAACATTAATTATGGTACCAAGGCAACTAGTGGAAGACAATTCATATACACCAATTGGACACACCATACAGCTAGTGGGTCTATTTTTTGTTTTTATTTTTTTGAAAAAATATGAATTTTTTAAAATAATATTTGATTTGTATTTTATTTTAAAAAATATTATGTTTTAAAAAATTAAAAATATCTAAAAATTATTTTTTAAAAATAAGAAAATAAATTTTTTAGAAAATAAAAAATGAAATTGACTCAAACTAAATACAGCCTTATTAGAATTTGGCGAGGACATGAGTCGACTCGAAGATGGCGCAACAAAGTGGCTTAGGACTGCTGACACTGTTACAGGTCTCGCCCGCCCGCTCCACCTCGGGCCCATTACGCTGCATCAGCTCTTGACAATCGGCCTGGACTGGCTTAGCCCGATCGAAACCATGTCTACACGAGGTTCAGAAACAATTCTGTTAACATGATGATAATCGCTGAACCAATATGAAGATGGTAGGAATATAAAACCTCATTTGGTAGGTAAAATCTTTCCCTCTGAATTGATGATTAAGATAGTTAAGAAGTAAAGTCAAACTAAGCGTTATGTAATTCAAATTTATTTAATCAAATAATCTAGCTAAATTAAATCAAATCAAATTTAAAAGGAATTAAATCAGATTATTCGAATTTTATTTAATTTCTTTTTTATGAATTAAATATAACACACCTTTCCACGAACGCTCCACCTAGACATGAGATTGGTTGATGCCATAAACTAACGTAAGGTGGCAAACACAACTAAAATCATTGGTTGGTGAAGAAAGATTTAGAAGTTTTCTTTAGTTATTTTTTATCCGGTAAAGGATGATAATATTCATTGCAGACAGTTCAATATTATCAATCCTTCATGCTCTAGTTAGTATAAATAGATAAATCATGAAAAATGTTATCCAAAAATATTAGAACATGCAAGTATGAATAATTTATGGAGCTTTCATACTCGTTGGGAATCAGCTCAATTTATCTATGATAACATACTTAACTAACCAACTATTACAATCCAATAGACAAAAAAATCTAAAATTGTCGTTTCCTGCGCCCGAACCAACTATACCTGGGTCACGGTGACCGTCGGATGCCACATCGGACCGGCTCGGGAGCGTCTCCGACGGGTTTACCGTACCCCCTAGGGTTCATTGCTCACCCCCTGGGTTATAGTTTTGTTCGGGGGCAACGGCCATCGATCGATGCTCCCAGTGCACGGCACGGCGTGCGGTGCGTGACCGATCAGGGAAGTCCCTGATCGGTCGTTCGCACGCGGTCCGCACCCCACGGTCCGCACCCCTAATCATTTTTTTCTCTCTCTCTATATATATATATATATAATTCAAAGTAACATTAACAAGGTGATCAATTGAGGTTGAACCTTAGCTACCTATAGTTTTAGTTTGCCATAAGCATTCCTTACGAATTGACAAAGCTGATATATTTTGTTATAATCGAACTTAGGGTCAATTCTCAACGGATACAAAAATACCGAATTGAATTACTAATTTTCTCCATATAAAAAATCATTAGGACAAAATATTTTTTATGATTAATTTCTTTTCCAAATATGTGAGATCATCTAATTAAAAGGACCGTTATGATGAGGATTTCCTTTTCTATTGTAATAGTTTGGCCGTAAGCATATCACATGTGTATGATACACGCTAATCTATGGATAAGTTTAGAGTGCATCTTATCTTGTAGGAAGTTTAGAACCAAAAAAAAAATTCTAGTAGGAAGTTTAGCTATATGAGAACTTTTCCTTCGTTGAGTTGGAAATGATCTAGTAAGAAAGAAGCACTCCAACTTTTCGATTCTCTAGATATCTTCTTCACGTGGTCATAGACTATTCATTCAATTGTATTAACCATTGGAACGTTGTTATCTTCAATATCTAGAATCTACCATCATCGAAAGCATCATTGATTAGTCATAAAATAATTGTTTTTTTTCAAATAGCAATTATAGCATTTTAATTTGTTAACAAATGCACAAAAGTTTAGTTGACAATATCATGACTAAAATCGATCGGTGAGTTATGAATGCGCAGCACTTACTCGACTAAAATTGAACTACTCGGTCATTTTTGATCGGGTGAATGAGCATATCTAATCTTAAAAGTTATATTTGATTAGGAATAATATAATTCAATTTATAATATAATTGAGTCTGTAATATAATTCAGATTATATATTGTTAGCCTTGTAATCTAGATTATAATACTTTTATTAATTTTTAAAATGCAAATTATATTACATTACAATACTAAACAAAGTAATTAAATTTGTAATCCTGATTATATTATAAGACTGATTATACCTTATCAAACATAACCAAAATATATTTAAATGATATAAAAAACCAGAAGTATAATATAAAAAAGATAAGAAAAAAAGAAAATTATAAAATGAATGAGAATGTTAATAGAAATGTTCATGAAATTTCCGAGAAGTTTACCGTTGCTTTGACGCCAAGCAATGACTCCTTGGTCAACGAGTTTTTATTATTCGTAGAAAAACGCGCGGGCTTCATGCGAATTCAAATTGCAGAATTCAAAAGTTTGAATACGCTGTCGAGTAAATTAGGGTTTAAGATTTGAATCTATAATTTAATATATAATTTAGTTATAGATAAGAATTAAATTCAACCGACTATGCAGGTCTATTTATAGGACTCGAGCAACCCAGTTTACAGAATTTTCCAGTTGCTACGATGGCAGAGCGAAATAAGCCAGATGATCACGGCAGCGAACCGCCTGGACGGCCGCGCCCCGTCGACGACCCACGCCGCCGCACTTGGCTGTCCGTGTTACCCCTGCTCTACCTCAGCGCCAGCGCCGCAGTCTACGGCTACAGGGCGCGCGACGATCCCTGGAGTTTTGGCTTCGTGCTGTTCTCCTACTCCGACCTTCTGGCTCTCTTCTACTGCCTCGGCAGGTTCGAGCGGGCTGCGTCGGGGGAGGGCACGGCGGAGCAGAGGCGGAGGCTTAAGGCGGTGATTTGGGCGCTGGCGGTGGCGCTCATGGTGGGGTTCAGCTTCCGGGTGTCGGCGGTCCTGCCGCCGGCTCTGGGGGCCTTCATTTGGGTGATGGCCGCCAGTGTGACCGTGGGCGGATTTTGCGGCCTCTTCTTGTTCGATCGGCGCGACGACGAGAAGGATTGATTGCTGCTAGCTGTGTCTTGTACTCGTTGATTCGGAGCGTAGCTTCTCCAATCTCCTCCCTCTTTTAGTGTGTTTAATTGTGTGTGTGTGTGTGATCGTGTTATATTAGAACCTTATATATATATTTTTTCAGATTTCTACTGAACTGCGTAAAATAATTTTTGAAATATCTAAATCTATAGTGATAGGGTGGTTAGTCATGTGTCGTGATGTTGATTAGAAGGGTATTATGTGTCATTGCTAAAATTTCTTCGTAGTATACTTTTCGGTTGGGAATCATTTCCCGACTGAAAGGTTTTCCCAATCAGGTATGTTTAGTCGACCTTTGAAGATATGTTGTTCTCGACTGAGGTGTGTTGTTCTCGATCGGGATATGTTGTTCTTGACCTAGAAAGAATCTTGATCGGCAAGTTGGAAAAGCTCTAGTTAAGTTCGTGGGACTAAGGGATAGGTTAAGTTCTTCCGACTTGGTATGAGGCTCTTCTGTTTCCATGAGGGGACTGTATATCTTATCAACCAAGATATTAGGTAGCAGCCAATCATTAATATCATAATTAATATTTTTAATAGTGTCAGATGTGTATATAATAGATGAGAAATAGTCAGGTGCTTTGATAGTATCATTTATTATGTAATTAGGAGATGCAAAGATAACGGTTGAATTTAATACGAGGACTTGAAAAAGAGAACACAGTATTAAAAGGTAACGAAGGCCATAAGAAAAGGTTTGGATTCTCTCACTCTCATAATATACTACTTTCCCCCCTTTTTGATCCTATACTAACTTAAGCATTGGAGTGGGATCGCCTGAACACTTTTCGGCGCCCTACTAATGTTCTTTAGAGTTGCTTTCTCAGGTTATCTTCCTCGCTCGATGCACCCGTTGCATTATCGGCAGTTGCCATCTTTCCTGTTAGCTTCCGAATCATTTTGACATCGTTTGTGGGAAATACTATTCTACCAGAAGCTACTAACCGAATGGCAAATATCGATAACCCGACGACTAAGGTTCTTACACGCGAGGAGTTGAATCAACTGATAGCATCGGCAGTGCATGGGCCTTTGGAGTAGCACCAAGCCGAGCAGATCGTTCTCGAACTTACAGACATGATCCTCAAGATCTGTCTTTCCGTCGTAATCAACAATCCCAGGCTCGCGGAACTGCTTTGGCATGGGGTCTTCTACATTCTCCAATGAGAAAGGGGTAGAGGGAGCCTTTCAGGAGGCCTTAGGTTCTTCCCTCTTCCGTGGTCCATCTTCCTGTCTCAGCACGCTGGAGGCTACTGAGTTGGACTTCTCCACATCTCCTAGGGAATCTCGCCGGTGGTCTGGGACTGCTCCGGCATGTCTCCCCAGTGGTGAGACAGATCTCCGTGGTTGGGGGTGCGAGATGAAAATTCTGGGGATCTCCGACTGCACAGAGGCGACTCGCCGTGAGGCGACTCGCCGTGAGGCGACCTGCTCGATTTGATGTTGTTCGAGCACCCCTTTGACGGCGTTTGCCACCAAGTGATCTAATTCCTTCTTTATCAGGATGATGGATTGTCTTACCGGCTCTGCTATCGATGTTTCTTCTGGTGCTTTACTAGTGTCCAACAGACGACACCAAACTTGTTCCGGAAGGAATCGACGTCGACGGCTAGTCACCAGGGTTCAACCCATGTGGATGCTGACGATGGAGGAAGAATGTCTACCCTACGAGATTAACACGAGCGTTAATGGGAACACGCTAGAAGTTATCCTGCGGAGCCCACTCCGACGCTCAAGTCAATGCCTCGGTCTAGGAGATGGAAAGAAGCAAGACAAATACGTAAGTTAGAGTGTGTGTAACCCCTTTACCACAAGCATTGGAATACCTTTTATACCTGAGGCGACAGTCACACGTGTCTCCATGACCCCCTCAATTGTCGGTTACGGGATAACCCTTGCAATGCTCCGCGCAACCATTAAATCCAGACCGTTGCGGTAATTATGGGTCATGATTATCCCGTAATAATTGGCGATGATTATCCACAGACCCGAAGAAAGGGGGACCATTACTTGAGGTCGAGTGTTCCTTGGGCTCTGTTACCCCGAGGTGATCTCGAGGTCTTTTAGCTCGGGGGTCTCGGGTGTTTACCTTCCCGAGGTAATCTCGGGGACCTGATCTCCCGAGATGATCTCGGACGTGCATCCTCTTGGGTCAATTTCCAGAGTATGCCGGCTTGGGGTGGTCTCAGGAATCCACCTTCCCGAGGGGGTCTCGGGCGTCATAGAAAGAGAGTCATCTATACTCGGTAGATCTTACCACATAGCTTCTTCAGTCCACGTGTCAGCCACGGGGTGCTCAACCCCATCAGAAACATTATTAGAGAGGAAGGATAAAAGATATTCTATTCATTGGATGAATAGAAGATGAAAAACCAAAAGAATACCAAGAGTCTTTGATATTCATTGTGTGAGTTACAAGCATTAATAGGAGAGGAAGCTTAAGGGGCGAAGATCCTTTGTATTCATTGGATAAATACAAAAGACTCTTCTTGCAATTTTTGAAATTGTACTAAGTGACCATGCTTCTTCTTTCTCCTATCCTTCTTCTTTGTCGAAACACAAAAGATGTGTTTTTGATCCTCTTATCTTGTGAACCATCCCAAGTTGCTAGCACAACTAAATTGGTTCATCTCCGAGATCGAGGTTGTGTTCGTGTGGATACTATTAGAGGCACGACCATCCTGATTGTGTAGAGATCCGGTGAACTAAGGATGAGCAGGATAAGCTAAGGGCACGCATCAAAGGCATAACTCTTTAGATAAAATTTTGTATAAATTTTTCATATGGATTGCTCGAATGGATCCTATTTTTTCCGCTGCAATTTTGTTATTTTTCGCATAAAGATCCCTACATGGGGGTCAAAACTTGGCAAAGCCAATATACCCGCCCTCCCCACGCGCTAGCCACAACATTCGGGTTAATAGCTCCCGTAATTTACCTCCTCCGTGTTGGCCCTGGAACGGATTAACGGGGGCACTAAGGACAAGCAAATCGTCTTTTGCCACCAACAATCTTAACTAAATCTTTTCATTTTCTTCATCTTTCTTATTCTCTAGATCTATGCATTCCCCCTAAACCTTTGGAACACTTGGATTAGATCTTTCTTATCTCTTTATATGTGGCAAAAGGTGATTCATTCGCCTTAGTGCCCCCGCCAACTCGTTCTAGAGCTAATATGGAGGAAGTAAATCACAGGGGCTACTAGCTCGGATGTTGTGACTAGCGCGTGGGGAGGACGGACACACTAACTATACCAGTTATTGACTCTCAGATCTTAAGGTGGCAATACCTACGCTCTAACCATCAGTTTATCTCGTGGGGACTTCCTTATCTCTTTATAAGACCATCCTGAAGGGGAAAAATATATCCAATTTTTGGGAGCACCATTGCTAGCTAGTTCAACATCTTTTTATATCAATCGAGTTGCAAAATGTGCTTAAAATGTCAGGTCGAGTTGGACCGGCGAGAGGGGGGGGGGCTGTAAATTGTCGCTATAAAATAAAACTAAATCTTTTGTGCGATCTTACAAAGAGTTCATATTGGTTACAATAATTAGTTAAAATAAACATAAACAAATTAGTAAAAAGCTCGGACACTGAAATTTACTTGGTTGTAACCTAAGTGGTTGTTAATCCAAGACGACTGAAGTTCACTATCAAAATCTCCTTCTGGCGGAGAAGCCTTTTACAGACTTTGAAGCACAAGACAGAAGAAAACTAAAAAATGAATTGTATGCAGTTGATAGATGATTTGAAACTGAGCTCTAGGGGCCTATTTATAGTCCTGGTCAAACTTATCCGTTTGCTGATGTGGCAATACTGGGGCGCTCAAGTGCTCCAGGGCGCCTGACACATGGCCTGAGAGTTATCCGCAGTGCAACGGTCGCAAACGGTAGATTGGCTGATAAGTATGGACTCTCGGGCTCCTGTATGCATAGGGGCACCCGAGTGCTCAGGTGCCCAAGAACCCAGGCGCCCGTATCCATACGGGCACCCGAGATCCCCGGTGCCCGTATCCATACGGGTGCCCGAGAAGCCTTTGGTCAGCAGCTCGCTGACCAAATTTCAGTGGGTCTACATTGGGTGATTTCTGACCAACCAGAGTTAGGCTCACACGAACCCGACTCCGGCCTTTCGCCCCTCGAGAGTCCTTCCTTCCGGCTTCTCGTCCCTCGGAAGTCGCGCACGTCTTTCTCGCTCTACCAATGCACTTTTTCGTAGCTTCTGCGACCCTCGGATGCACCGAGCCCGTCGACTAACTTCCCTGTGCAATCCTTCTCGTCCACTGCGTCTTACGCTTGAGTTTCTCCGCTCCTAAGTTCCTGCACACTTAGGCAGAGGGATCAAAAACTAACAGGATCTATCTTAACTTGGTTGATCACATCAAAACTAATCAGGGCATCAACATAAAATTCTATTGTAAATTATATTAGAAACTAAGATTTGTTGGCTCTGAAAATGATCTCAATTCTATGGCCGTTATCAAAAATAAAATCTCTCGCATTGAAGGCCTACATCGAGGATCAAAGGCTATTAATAAAAGTGATAGAAAGGGCAAGGACATGTTTTTTTTAGATTTTATTATTTACTTTGATGTTAAAGATTGATTTTTGGTGTCCTTCGAAGCCCAAGTTGGAGGCATAAGTCGACAACAATCTAATATCAGTTTGGAATCCCAACACAATCATCGTAGCACTACTATAATTGTATTATTAAAGGACCTATACAATGATTTTTGCCAATCAATGTTGGAGATGATGGATGCGATGCAACGAGAAGAGGGTGTAACTATCCTAGGTTGGTTTTGTTATAGTCAACCAAGTCAAGTTAGGTCTTGGTGTTTTTAATCCCTGTGTCTAAGTGTACAGGAATTTAGAAGCGCAGGAAGTCGAGCAGAAGATGCAGCGGTCGAGAAGGATGACTCGGAAAGTTAGCTGATTGGCTCGGTGCATCCGGGGGACATGGAGCTCTACGGAAGAGTACGCCAGTGGAGCGAGAAGGACGCGCACGACGTTTGAGGGACGAGAAGCCGGGAGGAAGGATGCTAGAGGGGCGAAAGGCCAGAGTTGGGTTTGGATGACCCTAATGTTAGTGATATGAGAGAAGTGTCCTAAGGCAATCGCCTTATGATTGTAAACATTTATTTTAATAAATGAAAATTCACTATTTGAGTATACATATTTGTGTATTTGATTGGGATCTTAAACTCATCTACTAAATGTCCGCAATACAATTCACAGCATAAGAGAATTTGTGATGGGATCACAACTAGTGATTATCTCTACATGTGCAATTGTGAAGTATTGAAAATATCCCTAGTCGATGAATTGATAAAAATGGACACTATCAATTCTGTTGGGACTAGCATGAGTTATTCTCTAATCAGCTGATTCTCACTGGCTGGTGACATTGGGATGTCCAGAGATAAACATGGATGCTAGTTAAGGGAACTAGTTCATTAGAGTGACTGACTGTAAAACTTCACATGGTAGTCTATACATAGACAAGTCAGTGAAGTTCTTACCGCAGCTTAAGTGCGATGTTCCTTTGACTTGCGGTGTTCAAGTCATCTTGGTCATGGAGACTTATACTTTAATATCTTAAGCAAGCATCTCCAAGGAGGTGTGGGCCCAGGATGGTTGGGTATAAGCCGAAGTGCCTGAAGATGTTTGAACAGCCTACAAAGGATTCACCACTCCTTGCGAGGAGATGTATACCCAGGCCTATCGTCGGATTGTTACTCAAAGCCTCTGGCCAGAGCATGTCATGTTTAGAGTATGAGTCTCTTAAATACATGAGAGTAATTAGAAATCCAAAGGACGAGAAAGACACTACTTGGGCTAGGTGTGACGTAGTCAGCCTAGTGGGGACTGACATACACAGACCATGTCCTGAACCAAGTGGGTATAAGATGGTGAAGGGAATCGGGCACGATTCATTAGAGCTGCTGAAGGGTTTCAGAATTACTTCTGAGGTCAACCGTTGATCTTTCGATTAATTGGGGGTCATGATGTACTACTAGGTGCCACTCATGATCATTCTATAATTGGTTGATTATAGACGGCCAACATAAATCGAAAGCCTATTTAGTCACACGCACTACGAGTAATCCGAGGGATTTAAAACAAGTTGAAAATTGGATTTTCCGATCAAGAGAAATAAGTCGAATCTGAGTTAATCAGAGGCGCAACGGAAGCTTAAAATAGCTAAGTCTTTTGAAGGCTTATTGGGCGAATTAAATGAGTTTAATTCGCGATGGGATCGGCTCGGTTTGGTCGGCCAAAGAGGTTGGTTTGGCCGGCCACAATAAAGGGGAGAAACCAATTAATTTGGTTTAATTAATAAAATAAATCTAGCGCGATTTGTTTTAGAAATTATGGATAAATAAATTTGTATAAAGAAATTTATATAAAGAAGTTTATAGAAATTTATTCTTTTTTATGGAAATTAAAATGATCCATGGAATGATTTATTTTAATTTTATAAAATCAATTATGAATTGATTTTTTCATAATAAGAAAATTTATAAATTTCTTGTAAAATTTATTCCATAATAAAAGGAGAGATATATTTGTTTTATTATAAAGTTAGTTATAATAAAACTTGGCTTAAACGGAATAATTCATAAGAAAATTTATAGGATAAATTTCTTATGAAAAATTCCGTTAAGAGGGAGACTTGGCAAGGGAGAGGCTACTATATAAAGGAACCAACGGCAAGCCTTGAATTCTCAATAGAGTAATCAAGAGATTAACTCTCTCCCTCTCTCTCTCTCTATTTCGCCCACTCTCTCTCTAGGGCCGGCTCTCTATCCTCCCCTAGGGCCGGCGCAAGTCTCTTCCACCAAGAAGGTGCCAAAGAAGAAGAAGAAGCGGGTTGCATCTCCTTCCTTCCCGGAATTTAGATTCTGTTTCTTGGTGGTTAGTTTCCTTTCTTCTCTCTTGATCTTCTAGTTGTGCCTTTAGAGAATCTAGTAGTTCTCGTCGGCACAAAACTCGTGACTTTGCGAAGTCATCCCGAAGAGAACTCGGCGTGGACGCGAATAGAGGCGGAGCTTCCAAGGGACGCTACGGTTGGATCTCGTCCCTTACTTCGAGTTACGCGAGGTACTAAGTAAATTAGTTTACTTTTTCGCAAAATTATAATTTATGATCATGTCCGCACATCATAAGGTTGTATGCTAGATACGTGGTTAAAATAATTTGAGAAATTATTTTATGCTAATTCTTCCGCTGCACGTAAAAATTTAAAATTTTACGAACCCGTATCCTTGTCAACATGCACCCGGTCCCAACACCTAACTCCGGTTAGCCAAAAATTACCCAAGAAGACCGGAAGTCACGCTGGAGAGTGATCAGCGGTTACTGACCAAACCCACTCTCGGCTACCCATAAGCATACGGGCACCTAGGCTCTAGGGCGCCCGAGCTCTCGGGCGCCCGAGCACTTGGGCGCTGATGCGACCCAAAATAGATGTCACGAATGTGAGTCTCAAATTTAGATATTTATAAAACTGAAAACCCTTTGGCTGACAAAGTTAAAATGTAGTAGAGGGATCTCAGGTCGTATTTTTCCAAGGACTAGCTGAATGAATGTTTAACTCAAGCTTGCAAGTCTATTTGTCGTTTGATGTTTGGGTTTTCTAGATAAAATGGGGGGGTTTTGTGATAAGGAAATGAAATGACAATATGGAATAACACTGGGAACAAAATAGGCTTAACTAAGTAAGGTAATGAACTAAGGAAGTGCAAGAACTAAACTTAACCAAATTGACAATTGAACAAGTAAATCCAAACTATAGAATTGAACTTAAAGAACTAATTGCAGGTAATAAATTGCAGAAAACTGATTTGCAAGAGAATTAATTGAAGATAAAGAAAATGAAAACAAACATGGCTTAAGCACTTGACTTGAAGTGTAAAGGAACAATTAAAACAACTTGAAGAACATGAATGCTTGGACAAAATTATCCTAATTTAAACACCAAATCAATTTCTACTCAAAACTTCCCTTTACCGTCACACAAAGGATGAGCTATGAACCCCCTAGCTCAAAAACCATTGAAGAAAACTCCCCTGCTCAGCTTGCTGTCGAATTTGCTGTTCTGCTTTTCCTGATCGGTCAACCTGACCGATCAGGTCTTCCTCTGATCGGTCACGGGACTGATCAGAGTCCTCTTTGTCCGATCAACCCGATCGGACAGTAGCTGCAACGCTGCCACTGAACAACTCCTTCTTGATGCGCTGGCTCGCAATTGAGCTCGAACTCCTTCAGATCAGTTTAGAGAACTCCTCCGCACGATCCTTCAGCTTCGGTCGATGGAAATCGGCGGTCAATTGTAAGTGATCAGTAGATTGGACTCCGAGCGAAACCCTCCTCCTGGAATCCTTCAGCTACGAGAATGGTTAGCAAACTGAACCTAGAAACTTACCTCCGATGATCTGAAACTTGAGAAGAACTCGATGTTGATGTGGCTACGCGTGATCTACAAAGAAAACGAGGTAAAAATTGATGAAGATAGGAAGAACAAAAACTAGATCTGGCGATACTCTGCTCCTACGCGACGCGACCACACGAAGAAGAAGAGGGAATTCTGATTTAAACTTATTCCTTTTGAAATTGAACGGCTGAGATCCTTTCCGCTCCATCCAACGGTTATATCTTCTCAGATATGAGCCAAACTCCCCAGATCTTGATCAATGGTCTTGATATACCTGTCCTTAGCTCGGATCAACTAGATTTGTAGCGGATGGCTCAGATCATCCCTTCTCTTGCTTGGATGGTCTAGAACATCTTGAGCTTGATCCAACGGTCAGATTGCTTCTAATTTGGATGAAATTCTCAGATCTTGATCTGTGGTCATGATTGGCTCTATCTTGAACTCGGATTGATCAGAAGTTGACTGATGGCTCAGATCTAGCCGTTCTCTTGAATGGACAATCCATATTAGCCCGATGCTTGATCACCTTGATCCGGATCCAATTCTGGCTCAAGTCTGACCCATTCTGATCTAGGTCCATGATCATTTGAAACCTACAAAATGATATTCAAATTTAGTGCCAAAATATCTCAAATATATAAAGATTTGAATTAAAAACTAAAATGGAGGAAATACATGAATCCTAATATAAATGCAAACTTAAGCATATAAAAGTAGATCAAAACATGGATTTGAGAGCTTAAATTTATTAACAAAATGGTAATTATCAGGCGCCACTGTGCATACAGGCGCCCGAGAGGCTATTTTTAGCGGTTTGCGAACGTTACTCTTTGGATAACTATCGGGTCACATGTTAGGCGCCCAAGAGCACTCGGGCGCCCTATAAGTGCCACGTCGGCAAATGGATAAGTCTGACCAGGGCTATAAATAGACCCCTAGAGCTCAGTTTCAATTCACTGATTCAATTCAATCATTAGAAAACAAGTTCTGTATAGTTTTTCTTTCTTTTTCTGAGCTTTCCACATGTAAGAGGCTTCTCCGCCCGAAGGAGTTTTATTCAGGAGAATAGAGCCACATTCCACCTTGGATTAGCAACCTCCCTGGTTGCGAACCAAGTAAATCTGGTTGTCTATTTCTTTATTGTTTGCTCAATTTTTTATGTTATTTATTTCTGTTTAATCTAACTAACATCTTTGTTTAAAGATAAACAAAAGATTTGAGTTTTTATTTTTAGGGGCAGTTCACGCCCTCTTGCCGACCTTCGATCACCGTCAATTAGTATCAGAGCTAGGACGCTCCAGAAGGACTAACCGCCGTCTGAAGCAACAACAAAATGGTTAGATCGGTCATCTACCCGTCAAAGTTCGAGGGAGAAATCACGTTTTGGAAACGTAAAATGGAAGTATTTTTCAAAACAAACTTTAGTATTTTACTAATAATGAAATTTGGTTTTGAAGTACCCAGAGATAAGAACGGAAATGAACTCGAAGAACATCTCTAGATCGAAAAGCAACGCGATGAATTTACGGCAAATGGTAAGGTCGAGTTCCATCTTCTAAGTGTACTACCAGCCGAGGAATTCGAACGAATCAGAATATACAATTCCGCTAAAGACTTCTGGCATAAAATGCTGGAACTCCATGAAGAATCGAAGGAAGTACAATCCGACTCCTCAATAGACGCCAACTCATCTTCAGAAGAGTCTGACACCGTGGAGGTTAACGGACTGTCACTAATGACCGAGTACCTATCAGCAGACAGTGAAAGTTCGTCCGATATGAGCCTCGATGAAGGGAGAGAGACTTCAGATAGAAGCATCGATGAAGGGGGAGCTTCCGACTTCAAAAGGGATATGGTAAGTGAGGTATGTCTTCTACCTCCTGATCAGTTATATTTTGGAATTAAGAAAATGACGAAATCCCTGTACAAATTAAAAATTAAAAATACCGATTTGAAGAAGAAATTAGCTTCTACTTTAGAAATGTATGATAAAATAAGATTTGAAAATGAAAAGTTGAAGATTCAAATTGAAAATTTGAAAAACAATCATTTATGTTGAAGATGTTCACAAAATTTAAAAAGTAAATATTATGAAAAACTCAACCAGTATTTTAGATTTCACAGGGACCAAATTGCAAAAGTTCCCAAATCATATATTCCAACTAAGTTTATGAAAAATCCTATTGGCAAAAATTTATATTGGGTCCTTAAATGTATCTTAAACTGTTGATTTTCTTTTGATTAAATTAATTTTGCTAATTAATGCTTTATCTTGTTATTTTTTTTTGGATAACTATTTGTAGGAAAATTAGTTTAAGGTTTTTTTATTGATAAAAGTTTGCAGTGTTCTATCTACAAAAATATTTTTGAATTTTTTTACAAATAATTGAATTTATCTGATGTTTCTGGATCTGTTGATTATCTTCTAAACCTTGAGAAAAATTTTCAAATGTATTTGATGTCGAAATAAATTTTAAAATTATTTTTCTAAATTGTCAACATAAAATTCAAAATTGATTTTAAAAAATGTTAGAAAATTATTTTAACTTTGACAATTTTTCGAATGATAATTCTTTGAAAATTCTAACTTTTATAAAAATTTGATAAATTTTCGAATAAAAATAAATTTTCAAAAATTATTTTCAAAATTAGACTTAACATTTTAAACTTTTTTTAATCAAATTTTGAAAACTTAGATTTTTTGGACACTATTTATTGTGTTAAAAATTTAATATTTTTTCCTTAACCTTTTATGTTTTTTGATGTGATCAAAGAGGGAGAATATTAAGTTAAGGGATAGGCACTAATTTTCCAAAATGTTTTTAAGTGCTTACATTGTTATATATTAATTTATATTTTGTTTATGTTTGTTTACCCTAACTTAACTCGGGTTGATGCATATCAAAAAGGGGGAGATTGTAAGTACCCAGGTTTATTTTGATGTGGTCAACCGAGTCAAGTTAGGTCTTGTTATTTTTAATCGCTGTGTCTAAGTGTACAAGAACTTAGGAGCGCAAGAAGTCGAGCGGAAGACGTAGCGATGGAAAATGATGGCACGGAAAGGGAGCCGACGGCTCGGTGCATCCGAGGGACGCGGAGCTCTACGGAAGAGTATGCTGGTGGAGCGAGAAGGACGCGTGCGGCGTATGAGGGACGAGAAGTCGGGAGGAAGGATACTCGAGGGGCGAAAGGCCGAAGTCGAGTTCGGGTGAGCCTAACTCCGGTTAGCCAGAAATCACCTAAGAAGATCGGAAGTCATGCTGGAGAGTGGTCAGCGGTTGCTGACCAAACCCACTCGCGGGCGCCCATAAGCATACGGGCGCCCGAGCACTAGACGCTAAAGCACTTGGGTGCCCCTGTGTATACAGGTGCCCAAGAGGCTGTTTTTAGCCGTTTGCGAACGTTGCTCTTTGGATAACTATCAGGCCATGTGTCAGGCGCCCAAGAGCTCGGGCGCCCTATAAGTGCCGCATCAGCAATTGGATAAGTCTGACCGGGACTATAAATAAACCCCTAGAGCTCAATTTCAATTCATTGATTCAATTCAAGCATTAGCAAACGAGTTTTGTGTAGTTTTTCTTTCTTTTTCTGAGCTTTCTACGTGTAAGAGGCTTCTCCGCCCGAAGGAGTTTTAATCAGGAAAATTGAGCCACATTCCACTTTGACAACCTCCCCGATTGCGAACCAAGTAAAATCCGGCTGCCTCTTTCTTTACAGTTTGCTAAATTTTTTATGTTATTTATTTCTATTTGATTTAATTAACATCTTTGTTTAAAGATAAATAAAAGATTTGAATTTTTATTTTCAGGGGCAATTCATCTCTCTCTTGCCGACCTTCAATCACCGTCAGAGGGGGACAAAATATTGGAATCGAGTTTCATGGAGGGACTTCTCATGCGCTATGTAGAATTCGTCGACAAGAGTGTGCACGAGGAAATTTTGAGGGCCTTCTCGGATCTAGCATCTAACTTTAGATTCATGGCTAAGTAGATTATATCTCATTGAAGGTGAAATAAAGTTCATAGTTCACTAAGAATGTATTTTGGAGCATAATAACGGATTTTAGGCAATTCAAGTTAAATTAATTTTTATAATAAAAAATAAAAGAAATAATGAACAATCTCAGTGCATCAAATAATGAACACACCTAAATATTTGAAATTTATTCTATATTTGTTGTGAAACAGCAAATGTAATAAGAGAGAGATGAGTTTCAATTCTAACTCTCATACAATTAAGTAGAGATCAACCATAAACGAAAATAATGACACACATACTATTATATTTTGCATGTTTATGTTAAGGAAGACAATTAAAGAAAGGACTAGACATGATTAAAGAAATGCATCATATATTATGCTGCAATTTATCAAAGGGCACACTCAAAAATTGATATTTATCAAAAGGCATCTCATGATTTTATTTTCACCAAAGGACGCACTAATTTTAGTGAACTTCCTCTTTTACCCCTCCTGTTATGTATAACCTTTGTCTTTCTCTCTCACCAATAAATTCCGAAAAGTCTGCGCGTGATGTTTCAGACTTTTATTTTAAAATAATATATTATGAAATCGGGCGCTAAACTAAAAAACGTAAGGTAAAATCGAAAAAATATTTCAGTTAAAAATATCTCATCTAACTTATTTAAAAATATAAATAAATGATTTTTATATTTAGTTAATAGAAATTAATATATTAAATAATATTTAATAAATATATTAATGTAAAAAAAATTGAAAAAAATTAAAAAAAAAGAGCGTGAGCCTGAAATCTTTTGATTCAGACCCGACGTGGACTCAAATTTTTTTTTTCTATTTTAAAAATATATTAATATATAAAAAAACGTATCAAAACACTTAATTTCATATTCAAACGCAGGGCCTGAAGTCATCCCAGGAGGGTCTGAAGTCAAATAACTTTAGATCCTATAAATAATTAATTTAATAAATAATAATTAAATATAAAAAATATTTTTAAAATTAAAAAAATTTCAATACCCTTGGGGCCTGAAGTCATCAGACTTCAGGCCTAAGGAGGGCCTGAAGTATGATGACTTCAGGCCCTCCCTAATTAAATATAAAAAAAATTTATAAAAAATATAATATATAATTATATATTATTTATAATTTTTATAAAAAAGTATAATATATAATTACATAATAATAAATATTATTATAATGAAATCTAGATATGGGAGGTCCATCAGTGGGTTTTGGTCAAAACCCACTGATATGGCTAAATTACTCCTATTACATTAGTGATATCTAATATATAGATGGTTGGACACCTAAAACATCATCTCCTGCTTCTACCCTCTCTATTCATATGGAGTTTTCAAAATCCAGATATGGGACGTCCATCAGTGAGTTTTGGTCAAAACTCACTGATATTTCTAAATTACTTCTATTTCATTGGTGATATCTAATATATAGATGTTTGGACACCTAAAACATCATCTCCTACCTCTACCCTCTCTATTCATATGGAGTTTTCAGAAATCCAGATATGGGAGGTCCATCAGTGAGTTTTGGTCAAAACTCACTGATATTTCTAAACTATTCCTATTTCATTGGTGATATCTAATATATAGATGTTTGGACACCTAAAACATCATCTCCTACCTCTACCCTCTCTATTCATATGGAGTTTTCAGAAATCCAGATATGGGAGGTCCATCAGTGAGTGTTGGTCAAAACTCACTGATATTTCTAAACTACTCCTATTTCATTGGTGATATCTAATATATAGATGTTTGGACACCTAAAACATCATCTCCTACCTCTACCCTCTCTATTCATATGGAGTTTTCAGAAATCCAGATATGGTAGGTCCATCAGTGAGTTTTGACCAAAACTCACTGATGAACCTCCCATATCAGTGGGTTTTGACCAAAACCCACTGATGGACCTCCCATATCTGGATTTCTGAAAACTCCATATGAATAGAGAGGGTAGAGGTAGGAGATGATGTTTTAGGTGTCCAAATATCTATATATTAGATATCACCAATGAAATAGGAGTAGTTTAGAAATATCAGTGAGTTTTGACCAAAACTCACTGGACCTCCCATATCTGGATTTCTGAAAACTCCATATGAATAGAGAGGGTAGAGGTAGGAGATGATGTTTTAGGTGTCTAAACATCTATATATTAGATATCACCAATGAAATAGAAGTAATTTAGAAATATCAGTGAGTTTTGACCAAAACTCACTTATGGACGTCCCATATCTGGATTTCTGAAAACTACATATGAATAGAGAGGGTAGAGACAGGAGATGATATTTTAGGTGCCCAACCATCTATATATTAGATATCATTAATGCAATAGGAGTAATTTAACCATATCAGTGAGTTTTGACCAAACCCCACTGATGGACCTCCCATATCTAGATTTCATTATAATAACATTTTATTATTATGTAATTATGTATTATACTTTTTTATAAAAATTATAAATAATATATAATTATATATATTTTTTTATAAATTTTTTTTATATTTAATTAGGGAGGGCTTGGAGTCATCAGACTTCAGGCCTTCCTTAGGCCTGAAGTCTGATGACTTCAGGCCCCAAGGGTATTGAAATTTTTTAATTTTAAAAATATTTTTTATATTTAATTATTATTTATTAAATTAATTATTTATAGGATCTGAAGTTATTTGACTTCAGACCCTCTTGGGATGACTTCAGGCCCTGTGTTTGAATCTGAAATTAAGTGTTTTGATACGTTTTTTATATATTAATATATTTTTAAAATAGGGAAAAAAATTTGAGTCCACGTGGCCCTCGCTGGGCCTGAAATCTATTGATTTAAGGCCCAACGTGGGCCTGAAATCTATTGATTTAAGGCCCAACGTGGGCCTGAAATCAATAGATTTCAGGCCCAACGTGGGCCTGAAATCAATAGATTTCAGGCCCACGCTCTTTTTTTTTTTAATTTTTAATTTTTTTTCAAATTTTTTTATTAACTAAATATAAAAATCATTTATTTATATTTTTAAATTTTATATTTTTAAATAAGTTAGATGAGATATTTTTTAACTGAAATATTTTTTCGAATTTATCTTACGTTTTTTAATTTAGCGCCGATTCCATAATATATTATTTTAAAATAAAAGTCTGAAACATCACGTGCAGACTTTTCAGAATTTATTACTGAGAGAGAAAGACAAAGGTTGTACATAGCAGGAGGGGTAAAAGAGGAAGTTCATTAAAATTAGTGTGCCCTTTGGTGAAAATGAAATCATGGAACGCCTTTTGATAAATATCAATTCTTGGATGCGTTCTTTGGTAAATTGTCGTATATTATGACACATCCAATTGATCTGAGGCTAATACTGTCAACTCACAATATTTCTTATTCATCAGATACTCATGCAGTTCTATAACATAGAGATAAAGATTTATCATATTTCCTACTATGCAAGTCAATTGTGACAAGTAAATGCAGAATTATTTTGAGAAACAAATTGCATTTGTAAAGGATTCAGATCTTTACGAAGTATGTGATAGATTCATATAAATAGTGTTAATATTAATGTTTCAAAATAAATATTTAATTAGTGGATTAATTATGTGGCAAATAATAGATAGAGATAGAGTTTGATTGAGATAAAGTTTTTTGGAAGTGTCTAGATTCAATGTATGTGGACTTGGTGCCTATCCACTAAGCCTATAAATATGTACCATTTTCTAATGAATGCATCAAGTTGTTTAGTTTGTTTTCTGCATTTCTCCTCTGTCACAAGTGTGTCTCTCCTCTCCCCTCTTCTTTTCCTCCAACAAAGTGGTATCAGAGCCAAGTTGGGTTGAAGTGTCCTAGTTTGCTTGCAATGACATTCAACGGAATTTCTCAACCCCTCATCCCCATTTTCAAAGGAGAGTGCTACGAATTTTGGAGTATCAAAATGAAGACTTTCTTTAGATCTCAAGATCTTTGGGATTTAGTAAAGAGCAGCTTTGACGACAAGGATGCTGATGAAGGTCGATTAAAGGAGAACAGAAAGAATGATTCAAAGGCACTGTTCATCCTTCAGCAAGCAGTACATGACACAATTTTCTCAAGAATTGCAACTGCCTCATTTTCCAAAGAAGCATGGGAAATACTGCAGAACGAATTCCAAGGTTCCTCCAGAGTGATTGCAGTGAAACTCCAAACCCTCAAAAGTGAGTTCGAGGCCTTGCTTACGAAGGGTAATGAAACTTTACAAGATTTTTTTATCTAGAGTAATTTCTATTGTCAGTCAAATGAGATCTTATGGAGAAAAGATCACTGATGCAATTATCGTTTCGAAAGTTTTGCGAAGTTTGACTCCCAAATATGATTATATAGTAACTGCAATCGAGGAATCTAAAGATCTTTCAACTTTCTCTTTTGATGAACTAATGGGTTCTTTGCAAGCTCATGAGGCAAGGCGAAATAGATCCACTGAGAAGAATGAAGAAAAGACATTTCAAGCTTCTCAAGTGAAGGGGGAGACAGAAAAAAAGGAAGACTTCGCTGGCAGAGGTCGAGGAAGAGCAGGTTTTCGTGGTAGAGGACGTGGCAGAGGAAGAAGTAATTTTAATGGACAAGAGAGACAATTCAAAGGAGATAAAAAATGGAATAAAAATTCCATTCAGTGTTATGGTTGCGGAAAATTTGGGCATATAAAGGCAAATTGCAGAAATAGTTCACAAGCAAATTATGTTAAAGAAGAAAATGAGGAAAGTAAGTTATTTATGGTTCATTCTCATTCTAACGAAGTTCAAAACGATATTTGGTTTTTGGATAGTAGATGTTCAAATCACATGACAGGCAATAGTCGTTATTTAAAGAGCTTGATGAGTCACAGAAGATGCTAGTAAGACTTGGAGATAATAATCAGATACAAGTCGAAGGCAAAGGTATTATTGCTGTGGAGACTAGTGATGGTAAAGTTAAATTACTTTACAATGTGTATTTTGTTCCTAACTTGGCACATAATCTGTTAAGTGTTAGACAATTAATGATAAGCGGCTATGCAATTTTATTTGATAATGAAGTTTGTGTTATTTCTGACAAAGATACTGGACAGTCTATTGTTAAAGTACAAATGACAGAAAATAAGATGTTTCCGCTGAAGATCTCTAATGTCAGAAACCAAGCATTTATTGCTAATGAAGAAAATGCATCAAAGATGTGGCACTTGAGATATGGGCATCTCAACATCAAAGGAATACAGCTTTTAAATCAGAAAGGTATGGTTTGTGGATTACCCCAAATTAATTCTCTTGGTTTTTGTGAAGGTTGTGTACTTGGAAAACAAACAAGGAAACCTTTTCCAAGTGGACAATCATGGAGAGCGTCAGAATGTCTTGAGCTAATTCACGCTGATTTATGTGGTCCTATGAGAACTACATCGTTTGGGGGTAGTAAATATTTCTTAATGTTTACTGATGATTTTAGTCGAACGAGTTGGGTATATTTTCTAACAGATATGTCAGAGACTTTTGAAAATTTCAGAAAATTCAAGGCACTTGTGGAGAATCAGAATGGTACTTTAATAAAGACTCTTCGTACAGATCGAGGAGGTGAATTTTTATCTAAAGAATTTAATAATTTTTGTGATGAGCATGGTATCTGTTGATGCAGTCTTGCCCTGATTGTTGTTTTGGTGTTGACATCAATTTTAGTTTAGGTGGTTGATTATGATTAAGTCCTGATCGGGGATCAGGTATGACATGGATTATGATTAAGTCCTGATCGAGGATCAGGCATGGTATTGAAAATCCTGACCTGGAAGGTTAGGTGTTGAAAGTCCTAGCTTGGAGGGCTAGGTGTGTGAAAAGTCCTAATTCGGAAGAGGTGGGTGAAAAGTCCTAGCTTGGAGGGCTAGGTGAAAAGTCCTAACTTGGAGGGTTAGGTGCAAATTCCCATCTTGGAGAATTAGGTGAAAAGTCCTGGCTTGGAGGGTCAGGTCCTAGCTTGGAGGGCTAGGTTTGGAAAAGTCCTAATTCGGAAGGGTTGGGTGAAAAGTCCTAGCTTGGAGGGCTAGGTGAAAAGTCCTAACTTGGAGGGTTAGATGCAAATTCCCAACTTGGAGAGTTAGGTGAAAAATCCTTAGCTTGGAGGGCTAAGGTGGATGAAAACTTAGCTTGGAGGGCTAAGTTTGAGTCTCTAGATCGGTCTGGTGATCGATCAGGGATTCTGGCACGCTGCTCCTTCGTGGATCGGTCTGGTGACCGATCCAGTGATGACTGATCGGTCTGGTGACCAATCAGGGAGCACACAGTGAGGTTGGGAACCTATTGTGCTGCTCCTGATCGATCTGGTGACCGATCAGGGAGTATGCGTTTCACCCATTGACTGACTCCTGATCGATCTGGTGACCGATCAGGGAGCGAGCAGTGAGGTTGAGTTCCCTTGCTGAACTGCTCCTGATCGATTTGATGACCGATCAGGATCACTGTGCAGATCGTTCTGGTGAACAATCCAGCTTCGCGGGGTCCTCACTAAGATCGATTAGGACGGTGCCTGATCGGTCTGGTGATGATCTGATCGGACTGATGACCGATCAGGAGATCCCCTGATCGGTGAGTTGACCGATCAGAAGGCTTAGGATGAGAAACTCAGAAATCGCCCGATATAAGGGTGGATCGGTCCGGTGAACGATCCACGACCTGGGATCGGTCTGGTGATCGGTCCAGGAGATTCCCAAAGAAATCGCGATTTCTGATTTAGCGTTGGGGATCGATCAGGACGGAGCCTGATCGGTCTGGACCCAGCCTGATCGGTCTGGTGACCGATCAGGAGGCTCTCTGATCGGTCAGGTGACCGATCACTTTAATTCAAATTGCACTGTCAGACGCTCTGATCGCGTCTGAACGTATCCGATTCACTGTCACTTACATCTGATACTTGATTTACTGTGTGATACGCTGCTCTAACTCTCTGATTAAGCTGCAGGTGACATGGGAGGATTCAAACACTTAAGGAGGGTCAAAGAAGAGCTTTCCTTGGAGCAGGTTTGTCCGATTCTCCATTTTCGGTTGCAACGGCCGAGCTGCAGACTGGAGCCGAGACTGGGGCTTGGCTGAGGGGATCTCAGGAAGACCAAAGAGGGCTCAGTGGTAGCTAGCATTGGCAGTGAGGTAGCTGGAGGCTATGGAGGAAGTTGTCACCTGGTGCTGTGTGGAGGATCAAAAGGGTGGAAGTTGGCTTCGTGGAAGAAGAGCTCGTGAACTTGTGTTCTTGCCGTGCCTAGTGTTCTCCACATCAAGCTTGCACATTCTGAAGTTTCATCCTCTTGAGCAAGCTGCTGAAAACGTGAAGCAACCTTCCCTTACTTGAGCGCTTGAAGGAGAGAACAAGGAGCTGGAAGACCGACAGTGGGAAGACATGAAGAAGGGTTCTTGCGTGAGATCACCACTGGGTGGAGCTCAGGGAAGCTTGCTGTGTTCTTGTCCTTGCTAAGTGTTTGAGTAAGATCCTTCTTGTTGTTTCTTTGTGCTTAAACTTTATCTGTGATTGAAACCCAGTGGAGAGGTTTCTCCACCGAGAAGGAGGTTGCGTTATATCCGGTGAAAACCGGGGCTTAATCTGCCGACGATCAAGGGATCGCCCACCTTAAGGGCACGCCAAGGAGTAGGGGCAAGTTATCCCTGAACCTTGTAAACCCTCTTGTTAGCGATCTTGGCAGTTGTTTCTGTTTGCTTTCATTTTTGTTTTCGTTTACTGCACTGCTACATTTTCCTTTGTTTCTTCCGCTGTGCTACTGATAAGTTGAGTGCAGGAAACTTGCTAAGTTTCAAAGTTCAAGAGATTGACTATATTCACCCCCCCCTCTCTAGCCATCCGTTTCCAACAAGTGGTATCAGAGCTTGGGGCTCTGTACACGGCTTAACATCCAAGAGTTATCAACAAGATGGCTTTGAGAGAAGGCTTCTCCACCACCCGACCTCCATTCTTTGATGGCACCGTCTTTCAATATTGGAGATCAAAAATGGAATACTATTTGAAGATGGACATCCATACTTGGTTCGCGGTGAAGGAGGGATTCACCCCTCCTAAGGATGAGGAAGGAAAAGAACTTGAATCGTGGAGGTGGACTGCCGAACAAACTCGGAAGAGTGAAGCCGACGCGAAGACGGTTGTCACTCTACAATGTGGCATGAACAAAGACCAACTCATCAAAGTTGGTCCTTTCACAAGTGCGAAGGACTTGTGGAACAAACTCATTGAGCTTCACGAAGGCACCCGAGACTCTAGAATCGCAAAGAGGGACTTGTTCCTCAATCAACTCCAAAATCTCTCCATGAAGGAGAATGAGTCGGTAAGTGAACTTCATAGCCGGTTCAAGGAAGTGCTCAATGGGCTTCATTCAATTGATGAAAAGGTCGAGAACCGCGACCTTGTGAGATATGTCTTGAAAGCATTTCCAAGGAATGCTTTGTGGTCATCCATGGTGGATGCCTACAAAGTATCTAAGGATCTATCTATTGTAAAGTTAGATGATTTATTTTGTGAGATGAAATTGCATGAAATGACTAATAAAGGTCCCAAGGAAAAGGGGATTGCTTTAGTTGCAGGGGACCGGTCCAACAAGAAGAAGAAGGAGAAGAAGAAGGAGAAGGAAGTCACTTCATCTTCATCTTCTTCCGAATCCGAGTCCGCTTCCGAGGAAGATGGCAGCGACTCTTCTTCCTTCGAGATGACGAACTTTGTGAGGAGAATGATGCGAAGGAATCCACGTTTCAAAAGTAGAGGTAACACTAGTGAATCCAAACTTGATAAGACTAATGCATCTTGCTTTGAATGTGGTAGAAAAGGGCATTTCAAGAATGAATGCCCAAAACTGAAGAAGAAGGAGGAGAAATCCAAAAGAAAAGAAGAGAGATCCAAGAAGAAGAAGAAGGCCACTTGGGATGAGTCATCCTCAAGCTCATCCGATGAAGAGGAGGAGAAGAGCACAAGGCAAGTGGCACTCATGGCTCTTGGAGAGGAGAGCAGTGATGAACCTTCAAGCTCCTCAAACGCGACTTCATCATCTTCGGATGATGAAGAGGTAACTTCTCCCGAGCTTGAAAAGTGTTATAGAGCAATTGCATGTTTAACTAGTATGCTTAAGAAGTTCAAAAATAAGGTTAAAGCATTGCAATTAGAAATTGATAAATTGAAAGCATCTAGGGATGATAACATTGATGATTTACATGTTGAACTGCTAGAAGATGAAATTAAATCATTGAAACTTGAAATTGAAAATTTGAAGTCCTCTAAGGTTGAGGAAGTCAATGATTTGCATGATGAATTGCTAGTAGAGGAAAACCAATCATTGAAGAGTGAAGTTGAGAAGCTCAAGAATATTCTTGAGAAATTCTCAACTAGCTCTAAGACCCTAGATATGATCCTAAATGCCCAAAGGGCGGTTTACAATAGGGCCGGTATTGGTTACCGTCCTAAGGAACCGTCATTTGTGTCTCTCATGTCTAGGACTGATATGAGACAATCTAGGACACCCAAAATCCAAAAGAAAATGGTCAAGGCATGGGTGCCTAAGTCTTGTTTAGTTGATGCTTTAGGTCCCAAGGTTTGGGTACCTAAAACTTCTATGTTTCGAATTGTGTAGGTTATGATTGAGGGGGAGCATCTATCAACTTGGTTCGTTGATAGTGGATGCTCCAAACACATGACCGGGGATAGATCATTGTTTACCACACTTCACAAGAAAAGTAGAGGTAATGTATCATTTGGAAACAGTGGTAGTCTTAAGGTCATAGGGATAGGAGACATTCAAATATCCGAATGTCTTAGAATTTTAAATGTCCTTCTAGTCAAGGGGATGAAATTTAATCTCCTAAGTGTGAGTCAATTGTGTGACACGGGTTACACAATTAACTTCCAACCAAGTCAATGTCTAGTTAGACAAAATGACACCTTGGACACGGTACTAGTAGGAGCAAGAGTAGACAATATTTATCAAGTTTCATTTAAAAGTGCTACTAATGCTTTTGCTAAGTGTTTCATGTCAAAAGAAGANCAAGCAGTACATGAGACAATTTTCTCAAGAATTGCAACTGCCTCATTTTCCAAAGAAGCATGGGAAATACTGCAGAAAGAATTCCAAGGTTCCTCCAGAGTGATAGCAGTGAAACTCCAAACCCTCAAAAGTGAGTTCGAGGCCTTGCTTATGAAGGGTAATGAAACTTTACAAGATTTTTTATCTAGAGTAATTTCTATTGTCAGTCAAATGAGATCTTATGGAGAAAAGATCACTGATGCAATTATTGTTTCGAAAGTTTTGCGAAGTTTGACTCCCAAATATGATTATATAGTAACTGCAATCGAGGAATCTAAAGATCTTTCAACTTTCTCTTTTGATGAACTAATGGGTTCTTTGCAAGCTCATGAGGCAAGGCGAAATAGATCCACTGAGAAGAATGAAGAAAAGGCATTTCAAGCTTCTCAAGTGAAGGGGGAGACAGAAAAAAAAGACTTCGCTGGCAGAGGTCGAGGAAGAGGAGGTTTTCGTGGTAGAGGACGTGGCAGAGGAAGAAGTAATTTTAATGGACAAGAGAGACAATTCAAAGGAGATCAAAAATGGAATAAAAATTCCATTCAGTGTTATGGTTGCGGAAAATTTGGGCATATAAAGGCAAATTGCAGAAATAGTTCACAAGCAAATTATGTTAAAGAAGAAAATGAGGAAAGTAAGTTATTTATGGTTCATTCTCATTCTAACGAAGTTCAAAACGATATTTGGTTTTTGGACAGTGGATGTTCAAATCACATGACAGGCAATAAGTCATTATTTAAAGAGCTTGATGAGTCACAGAAGATGCTAGTAAGACTTGGAGATAATAATCAGATACAAGTCGAAGGCAAAGGTATTATTGCTGTGGAGACTAGTGATGGTAAAGTTAAATTACTTTACAATGTCTATTTTGTTCATAACTTGACACATAATTTGTTAAGTGTTAGATAATTAATGATAAGCGGCTATGCAATTTTATTTGATAATGAAGTTTGTGTTATTTCTGACAAAGATACTGGATAGTCTATTGTTAAAGTGCAAATGACAGAAAATAAGATGTTTCCGCTGAAGATCTCTAATGTGAGAAATCAAGCATTTATTGCTAATGAAGAAAATGCATCAAAGATGTGACACTTGAGATATGGGCATCTCAACATCAAAGGAATGCAGCTTTTAAATCAGAAAGGTATGGTTCGTGGATTACCCCAAATTAATTCTCTTGGTTTTTGTGAAGGATGTGTACTTGGAAAACAAACAAGGAAACTTTTTCCAAGTGGACAATCATGGAGAGCGTCAGAATGTCTTGAGCTAATTCACGCTGATTTATGTGGTCCTATGAGAACTACATCGTTTGGGGATAGTAAATATTTCTTAATGTTTACTGATGATTTTAGCCGAATGAGTTGGGTATATTTCTAGCAGATAAGTCAGAGACTTTGAAAATTTTAGAAAATTCAAGGCACTTGTGGAGAATCAGAATGGTACTTTAATAAAGACTCTTCGTACAGATCGAGGAGGTGAATTTTTATCTAAAGAATTTAATAATTTTTGTGATGAGCATGGTATCCACAGGGAATTGACTGCACCTTATACACCAGAGCAAAATGGTGTAGCCGAATGAAAAATCGAACGGTTGTAGAGATGGCTAGAAGTTTGCTGAATATCAAAAGACTTCCAAATATATTTTGGGTTGAAGCAGTGGCAACATAAGTTTACCTACTGAATATTTCTCCAACAAAGGCGGTAATGAATCAAAACACCATTTGAAGCATGGCGAGGGAGAAAACCATTGGTAAACCACTTGAGAATTTTTGGTTGTATTCCATATGCTTTGATTAATCCTCAATTTCGTCATAAACTTGAGAAAAAATCTGAAAAATGATTATTTGTTGGATATTGCAATCAATCAAAAGCATATCGGTTGTATAATCCTCTTACTGGCAAATTGATTATAAGAAGAGATGTAGATTTTGATGAAGATTCAAGTTGGAATTGGAATTCACAAGAAGAAGAGACTCAAGTTCCTATTTTAGTGGAGAACAGAACCCCAACAACTGAAGGTGTTGAATCATCTCCTTTGGTGTCACCAGCTTCTTCACCATCAAATTCAAGTAGCAGCTCATCCTCCTTACAAGAGTCTTCTGATGAATCACCTCCAACAAAGGTCAGATCTTTGAGAAAAATTTATTCATCATGTCAATTTGCTCTCTTTGTTACAGATCCTACAACTTTTGAAGAAGCATTCACAAAGGAAGAATGGTGAAATGCAATGAATGAAGAGCTATTGGCAATCCATAATAATGAACATGGGAAATGGTGGATATACCTGAAAACAATAATGTGATTGGGCTTAAGTGGGTGTTTAAAACAAAATACCATGCTGATGGAACCATCCAAAAATATAAGGCTCGACTGGTTGCAAAAGGGTATTCACAACAACAAGGTATTGATTTCGAAGAAACTTTCTCTCCAGTTGCTAGATTTGAAATTGTGAAAATTATTCTAGCATTAGCTGCACAATTACATTGGCCTGTTTATCAATTTGATGTTAAGTCTGCATTTTTGAATGGCGACTTGCAAGAAGAAGTGTATGTAGCGCAACCAGAAGGCTTTATAATTGAAGGTAAAGTGACAAAAGTATACAAACTGAGAAAAGTACTTTATGGGTTAAAACAAGCCCCACGTGCATGGTATAGCAAAATTGATGACTATTTTCGACAACATGGTTTCACAAGAAGCGAAAATGAACCTACCCTTTATGTGAAGAAACAAGGTAGAGATGATTATCTTATTGTGTGCCTTTATGTCGATGATATAATATATATGAGCTCTTCTGATTTTCTGTTGGCTGATTTTAAATCTAATATGATGAACAAATTTGAGATGTCAGATATGGAAATATTGTATTATTTTCTTGGTCTTGAAGTGAAGCAAGGAGTTGATGGGATTTTTATCTCACAAAGAAAGTATACGACATATCTTCTTAGAAGATTCAGTTTGCTCAATTGCAATTCAGCTTCTACGCCTATGAATGTAAATGAGAAGTTACAACCGGAAGATGGTTTAGAGAAAGCTAATGAAAAAAATTTCAGAAGTTTGGTTGGAGGTTTAATTTATTTAACACATACTAGACCTGATATTGCTTTTTCTGTTGGTGTAATTTCCAGATTTATGCAAAATTCTACGAAGCATCATCTTGGAGCAGCTAAAAGGATTTTGCGCTATATTGCCGGAACGATGGATTATGGAATTTGGTACACTAAAGTTTCAAAATTCAATCTTTGCGGTTTCATTGATAGTGATTGGGCAAGTTCAGTGGATGATCGAAAAAGCACCTCAGCTAGTGTTTTTAATCTTGGATCAGGAGCAATTTCATGGAGTTCAAAGAAGCAAGCTACTACTGTCTTATCCTCTTCAGAAGCAGAATATGTAGCAGCAACTTCAGCAGCATGTCAAGCAGTTTGGGTTAGAAGATTGCTTGCAGATCTTCACCAAGAACAAAAAGATGCAACTATTATTTTTTGTGATAACAAGGCAACAATTGCAATGACAAAGAATCCAGCTTTCCATGCGAGGATTAAGCATATTGATATTCGACTACACTTTATTCGAGACTTAGTCACAAATAATAAAATTATGTTGGAGCATTGTAGCACGCAGTGACGTAGCCAGGATTTTCGATCAGCAGGGGTAATTTTTTAATAATATTAAATATTAATGTAGATCGTTTTTTATTTTTCAAAAGTCTAAATTGCAAATTTAAGAGGCCGAAAAATAACTTAAACTCAAAATTTCGACCATATCTCTTAGTTCTAGTTGAAACAATGATTCATCGATCCCCAAAGTTTTTTTTTACTCAAAGTTGAAAAATCGATCGAACCCGTTTAAACATTAAACTTGCTTCGGCCATAAGTTGACCAAATCAATCTTGATTTGAACCAATATAATCCTTATTTTTGTACTTGAATTTAGTTCAAACCTAATTCAATTTTAATTTAGCATCCTGATCTTACAATTTAGCTCATTTATTTATTATTATATATTTATTTTAAAATTTTAATATTTAAAATTTTAATTAGTGATATTTTCTTATAAAAGTGATACCAATAGATAGCTTAGGTCATGAGCTTTCTAAATGTGTGATCAATTTCAATTTTCTATAATAAATGATGATAAATTGACTAATTAAACTACTATAATATATATATATATATATATTTATATATTTATATATTACTTTTTTAATAAAATTTGAGAGGGGGCGATCACACCCCCTCTCATGAAGGTGGCTACGCCCCTGGTAGCACGCATGAACAAATGGCGGATATCTTGACAAAGTCACTTCCATAAGTTTGTTTATTTCAGATCATGTCTTGGTATTTGTAATTTTGAAACAAGAGGGAGTGTTAATAATAATGTTTCAAAATAAATAATTAATAATGATATATAAGTTAGTGGATTAATTATGTGACAAATAATAGATAGAGATATAATTTGATTGGGATAAAATTTTTTGGAAGTGTCTAAATTCAACGTATGTGGACTTGGTGTCTCTCTATTAAGCCTATAAATATGTAATTTTTTCTAGTGAATGAGGAAGTTATTTTGTTTTCTTTCTGCATCTCTTCTCTGTCACAAGTGTGTCTCTCCTCTTCCTTATTCTTTTCCTCCCACACCGAGGTCAAGCGCGGTGACTTGGTGGCCGGCGGAGCGGAGAAGGGAGATGAGCTTGTACCAGGACCAGGCGCCGTGAACGAGGACGACGTGGTGACTGCGGTCGCAGCGGGCGCCAGCCATGTGGATGTGGCACTTTCAAAATCAACTTGCCGGTGGCCGCTTTATAGAAGCCGGAGCGAGGACGAGCTGGCGTCGAGCCAATTCGCCTGTTTCTCATGTTGCTTTTGTGAAGCTTGTGGTTTGCCCCCTACCCGCATGAGGACGGCCTTTTTTATTTTATTTATATTATTAATTAAAATATTTAATTTATCAAATCCACTCATATCGGTAAAAATCACTCAAAATTTTTCATTATTATCGAGATAACCTAAAAACGTATTCACGGAGACTAATTTAGATACTTTTTAATTTTAAACTTGGATGAAACGCACTAGATTATCTCTAGAATTTATCGATTTGAAAATTAAATAATAATCATAACAACAATATAACCAAAAATTAACAATAATAACCACCAAAGTAAACACGAACGATCCTCGATTAACATTGAAGAGTTATCTTTCTATTAAAGAAAATTAATTTCATAATAAGTGGTAATTAAGAATCTACCATGAATATATCGTTAACTATGAAAGTGGGGAAGCGAAAGATTACCCTTCCATTTCTTTTTCATTTTTATATTCTTACTTCTCTTTAAAATTAAGAGGGAGCAGCCATGTCATCGCTTCTTTTGCTATATCCTTGTTTATGATTGATTGCACCATGGCCCAGGACCATTTCTATTATTTTTTAATTTTAAGAAGAAATGCCGAAATTTTCCCTCATCACGCATTTACTGATTCCTTGATTATTTTAATAATAGTGCACGTGTTCAAATGTTACATTATTAATTTTAAAGATAGGTTTTTTTTCTAATTTATTTATCATTGCTATATATATATATATATATATATATAACGTATTTTATTTTTTTATTTTTCCCTTCGACTGTTATATCATACCCGTTGTGTTAATTTGATACTTTTTTAAACGTAGGCACGTGGAATCTTAAATGAAATAGCTACAAATTAATGCTAAAAACTGTAATCTTTACTTCTTCTAAATTTAATATCAATTACGATTAATTTGATAACATACAACAATTAATATAATATTATTATAATATTATATTAGTTATTTAGTAGTTGTTATAATTATTTTAAATAATTTTGATAAAATTTAATTAATTTTTATCAAGTAGATAAAAAAATATTTTGATACGATAATGTTAAGATTTAACATTCAGAATTATAAGATTTAAACTATAATCATATAATAACTATTATAACTATTTTAACAAGATTTTGATCCACTTAAATTAATTTTGATAAATTTAAGCAATTGTTATCAAATATTATGATAGAATATATAATAATTTTGATTAAAACAAAATAACCAATTTTTTATATTATAATATTTTTATACAAGGCATCTGGTGGGATTTTACATTTTGTTTTTTTTAAAAAAAATCTTTTACGATTTACATAATTTAAGGTACCTTTTTAATTTTTGGGTAGAAATTTTCCTTTAAAAGTTTTAATATCATAAAAAATCGCTACATTATTATTAGTGTCAATTCAATAAAAATGGTCTGCTTCTCTTATTCTCGTATTCAGCACGTCACTGCTGACGAAGACTGGTAAGTGTAATGACTATAAAGCCCTTTTGATGTTCCGCCGCCTCCTTCGGGATCAAGAAACCCATCGCGGAAGCATGGCTCTGAGACGAGTCAACAGCACGGGTACAAGAGTTCCTCTGGAGCAAGAAGATATGCAGCCAGTGGAAAGCGCTATGGGATATTGCTTGGTTGGGAGATTTCTCGGGAGATTTCCAGGCTCGCAAGCGCTCAAGGATCTCACAAGAAGATGGGAAGCGCCGCATAAGATGTTTACTCACCACACTCTGTGCCTCGTTTTCACATTCGATACGAAGGAAGATGCGGATCGGGTCATGCAGAATGGGCCGTATGTTGTCTACGGATGTCCACTGTTTCTGAAGGCGATGCCCCAATGTTTCAGCTTCCAGTTTGAGTCACAGAGCCAAGTGCCACTATGGATGCAGATATTTGGCTTGCCGGTGGATTGCTGCACGGAATCTGGATTAAGCAAGGTGGTTTCAATGGTAGGCAATCCCCTTTACACAGACCGAGTAACCCAGATGAAAGAGCGTATATGCTTCGCCAGAGTCATGGTGGAAATGGATATCTCGGTGCCACTGCCAAACGCAATACCAGTAAGGCTGCCAGACGGTCGAGAGGTGGACTTGCAGGTGGTGTTTGAATCTCCACTTAAGCTATGCAGTAAGTGTAAACAATTGGGCCATTATCATCAACTTGCAAGTCAGAGCTGCAAACCAGACCACTGACAAATAATCAGGGCAAAACACCAGCCGGCCAAGCTGAACAGGAGCCTGATGATGGAGAAGTTGCGGGCAGACAAAAGCAAGGGCAGCAGCAGAGGCAAGGGGGGACCAGACCAAGAAATCCAGGTAATACAGCTAGTCAGAGGGAAGATGGAAGCAGGTTGGCACGGGGTGGCACGCAACAGTCCCTATCCTTGCGGCAAGCTACAGCTGGAGTACAATCGGCAGCAGGAACAACCGCTTTAATTGCAGTGACACCTCCAGCACGGTGTGCCACCAACAACCAGCCAAAAGGAAGCCGTAGCTGGATAGTCAGACGGGAGTCATCGGTGAAAAACACAGTCAATCCAGAAGGGGGGGGGGGGGGGGGGGGGGGGGGGGGGGGGGGGGGTCTCACAGCTCGCCAAGGAGCACTGCAAAAGTGGCAGGGGGGTGCAACGGGGCAGCACTGTGGTGCAAGCAGAATCAGAGGAGGGTCAAATGGGTGAAGCAGGCAGACTACAGGCTACTACACAGATGATGGAGGGAGTTTAAGGAAATGTATCAGCGAGTCAGGTCCGCATTCTCACTCAGCCAAATGAATTGCATGACCGTTTTCTGAATCGAGGGACGGAAGTAGGAGCACTGCCGCCGCTGGAGACTGAGCATCCAATTGGAAAGAACACTCAGAAAATCAGCGCAGATAATGAAGATCACACAGATGGTATTGAGGCACGGGGCCAAATTCGCATGTAGCAAATCAGGAACAGATGCAGAAGGAGGCAGCATGCAGTGGTGGATTAGGCCAAGTCTGTCAGAGATAGTTTTACCAAAAAGGTAGAATCGCCACCTTAATGGTCTCTTGGTGCCGGCCTCATAAATTTTCAGAGGAAGACAAATCACGATTATTACTGATATGGTGAGGCGCCTACGGTCAAGAGAAATAATGCCAACAGACCAGGATTTAATCTCCATGTGTAACTGGCGATCCTAAAATATATGACCTCAACCAAATCGACCAGGTGTTTTACCATCCGATCCAACCCGTGAGGGCTGTGAGAGATAGTTTTAGAATACATGTACTGTGGCTTCTTTAATTCAAGGTGTTTCATCAAATAATTGGTCTGCTAAAATTTTGATAATCAAATAAAAACAAAAGTCACTTGATGTAATTGTTATATATTTTCAAAATATTAGAATGTGATAATAAATTTAAAGAAGATAATCTCTGATAAAATCAATATCATGATGAATAAACTCTAGGGCAATTTGTTTAATTTTTTTAATATTTAAATTAGATACTTTATTATATATATAATAAAACAAAAATAGTAAATGGCTATTTTATTTATTATTTTCTTCCCCAGATTCCAACAGCAGCTTTTATGCGAATCCAATGCAAGTCATTTCTCAAGCGTACTTGTCGGCGATGTCCGAGATGAAGTGGCTCAGTTTCTCCGGCGTCGACAGCATCGGCATGTGGTCAGCCTCCTCGATCACCCTCACCTTGTTCACCGGGTAGTTCTCGATCATCCACCGCTGGAAGCTCGACGGCAGCACCTCGTCCTTCTCGCACACGACGAACACCTTCGCCACCACGCCGTACCCCGACGCCGAGAGCGGCGGCGACGATTCCAGTTCCTTGGCGAACAGGGAAGACGGCCTCACCAGCGTCATGGCCAAGGCAAAATCCTTCACCAAGATGCGATTTTGTTAGAAGAAGCATAGAGGTGAGGGAGAGAAATAATAGCGATCGACAGAGGAGCTGGAGATGATGTTCCTCTGCCTATGAGCAGAGCCGTACCTCTGGCGGCGAGAGATTGTAAAGGAGCGACAAGAACTTGGGACCGAACGACATCGACAGAGGGCCGTTCTCCTTGTCCCCGACAGTGCCGAATTGGGTATCCAACCAAGACGGCATGGTCAGATCTTCCAGTTGCACCTTCACAGGAACAGAATTCAATCAAAACGTACGCTTAAAAAGGTAGATTTTGAAAAATCAAGACTCGTTATTTAGCTTGATCACCTTGTTATAGATGAACGAGGGAGGATGAACGGTGTCGGGCAAGAATGCGGTGACGAAGACGCCGGCGGCGACCTTGTGTCGGAACCTGTCCATGGCGAAGGCGATGTTGAGACCCCCGAGGCTGTGGCCGACGAGGACGACGCGCTCGCCCGGGGGCAGCGCGGCCAGGAGGTCGATCAGGGGTTGGTTGTAGTCGGCGAAGTTCCTGAGGTCGGAGAAGCGGCGATCGTCGACGCCGGAGGCGGCGAGGTCAAGCGCGGTGACTCGGTGGCCGGCGGAGCGGAGAAGGGAGATGAGCTTGTACCAGGACCAGGCGCCGTGGGAGGCGCCGTGAACGAGAAAGATGTGGTGACTGCGGTCGCAGCTAGCGTCAGCCATGTGGATGTGGCACTTTCAAAATCAACTTGCCGGTGGCCGCTTTATAGAAGCCGGAGCGAGGACGAGCTGGCGTCGAGCCAATTCGCCTGTTTCTCTACCCGCATGAGGACGGCGTGTTTTTAGTAATCTATCCATGGCGCAGGAATTCCTTTTTTATTTTATTTATATTATTAATTAAAATATTTAATTTTTCAAATCCACTCATATCGGTAAAAATCACCCAAAATTTTTCATTATTATCGAGATAACTTAAAAACGTATCCACGATGACTCATTTAAATACTTTTTAATTTTAAACTTGGATGAAACGCACTAGATTATCTCTAGAATTTATCGATTTGAAAATTAAATAATAATCATAACAACAATAATAACCAAAAATTAACAATAATAACAACCAAAATTAAACAATAGCGGTCCTCGATTAACATTTATGAGTTACCTTTCTATTGTAGAAAATTAATTTCATAATAAGTCGTAATTAAGAATCTACCATCAATATATCGTTAACTATGAAAGTGGGGAAGCGAAAGATTACCCTTACATTTCTTTGAGAAAGATTACCCTTACATTTCTTTCATTTTTATATTCTTACTGATTCCGACCTTGCCTACGGGTAGTGCAGCCCGCTCAACCAGCCAGCCTGGCGTCATGAAAGTCCAGCTGATAGACCGACCAAGACCTCACCCGGGGGCTCCTGAGCCAGGAAGTTCCTCTGGAGCGCTATCCAGCCAGCAACGAGCAGGTTGGTCAGGTCGGCCCCTAGCCCCTCCTGGCTGGGTCACCTTGACCCATTCCCTGATCCAGATCGGGCCGGGCAAGCCAGTCGAACGCGTGGCGACCCACGCTCCTCCAGCACCACACGCATCGAACATCCAGTAGAATCAACCGAACATAACCCATCAAACCTTCGACTCAGGGCGTATCCTGCGCCTCAATTCTCTTAGGCGACGCGTGACGACCCACGCTCCCTGCCCATTACCCCGACCCGGTCCTTGATACTCAGACCCTCTGGTCGGCGCTCGGGTTACGGACTATCGCGCCCTTATGCCCTCTATATCATTATATCCAGGGTACGACCTTGATGTCGGAATGCTATACATCTTACCTACTCCTGACACACCTCGCGGTCAGTCCGCCCCTTCAGTACCATTGTACTGCTCGAGCACCCCTCGCCATGCTGCGGTACTCCCTAATGATCTCATACGAACTGACAGGTACCACATCCTTGTCTTGTCGACGCGGACAGGGATTGTCAGCTCCTCCGGTTATATAAGCCCTCTACTCCTCATTCCGCAGGTATGCGCGCGCGAGCTCTCTCATTCCCATCGCATTTCAATTCAGCTCCACTATATTTCCTGCGGATACTGACTTGACCGTCGGAGTATCTGGCCGGAGAAATTTCCCGGCGGATTTGCTAATGGTCATTGTTTTGCAGGCAGGGGTCAACATGAAGCCATATCAGCACCACCTCGATAGCTTGTTTCGCTCGGGAAATCATCTCATCTTTGAAACTTCCACTTCACCTCGCGACAGGATCACTTACTTCTCTTTAAAATTAAGAGGGAGCAGCCATGACATCGCTTCTTTAGCTATATCCTTGTTTATGATTGATTGCAACATAGCCCAGGCTAAATTATATTATTTTTTAATTTTAAGAAGTAATGTCGAAATTTTCCCCATCCCGCATTTACTGTTTCCTTGATTATTTTAATAATAGCGCAAGTGTTCAAATGTTACATTATTAATTTTAAAGTTAGGTGTTTTTTTTCTAAGTTATTTATGTTTAATTTTTTTTATTTTTCGATATATATATATATATATATATATCATGTTTAATATTTTATTTTTTCCCGTCGATTATATATATATATATATATATATATATATATATATATATACCGTGTTTAATTTTTTATTTTTTCCCTTCGACTATATATATATATATATATATATATATATATATATATATATATATATATATATATATATATATATATATATATATATATATATACCGTATTTAAATTTTTTTTTTCCCCTTCGACTGTTATATCATACCCGTTGTGTTAATTTGATACTTTTTTAAATGGAGGCACGTGGAATCTTAAATGAAATAGCTACAAATTAATGCTAAAATCTGTAATCTTTACTTCTTCTAATATTAATGTTATATCATTACGATTAATTTTATAATATACAACAATTAATACAATATTATTATAATATTATATTAGTTATTTAGTAGTTATTATAATTATTTTAATTAATTTTGATAAATTTTAAATAAATAATTTTTATCAAGTAGTTAAAAAAATATTTTGATACGATAATGTTAAGATTTAACATTCAGAATATAAGATTTTAATTATAACCATATAATAACTATCTAAATAACTATTATAACTATTTTAAAAAGATTTTGATCCACTTAAATTAATTTTGATAAATTTAAGCAATTGTTATCAAATATTATGATAGAATATATAATAATTTTGATTAAAACAAAATAACCAATTTTAATGCATCTGGTGGGATTTTACATTTTGATTTTTTTTAAAAAAAAAATCTTTTACTATTTACATAATTTATGGCACCTTTTTAATTTTTGGCTAGAAATTCTTTAAAAGTTTTAATATCATAAAAAATCGCTACATTTTATTAATGTCAATTCAATAAAAATGGTCTGCTTCTCTTCTTCAGCACGTCACTGCTGACGAAGACTAGTAAGTGTAATGACTATAAAGCCCTTTTGATGTTCCGCCGCCTCCTTCGGGATCAAGAAACCCATCGCTTTTAAAACGGAACGGTACTGTTATGGTAGCGGATTGAGGGAGCTGTTTCCGAATCTTGATGAGAAGCGACGGTCGAACGTGATGGTGGTGCATCCTTATGACAGCTTCAGCACTGCCTCCGCCGGCGCCATGCAGCCGGTGCAGGAGCCGCAGCGGGTGACTGGATTAGGCATCGGCCTCGCCGTCTCCGTCGCGGCCTTCCTCCTGGTGGCGGCCACCGGAATCGCCTCCTACTATTGCACCAGAATGAGGGAGGAGGATGACGCCACGGCAGCGCGGGGGGCGGCCGCCGCCGGCGGCTGCGGCGGCATTGACGAGGCGACGCTGATGAGGTGGCCGAAGGTGGTGTACTCGGAGGCGGGAGACTGCGGGGGGCTGGAAAAGGGATGCTGCGCCATTTGTTTGGCTGAGTACGGTGAAGGGGACGTGCTGCGGCGGCTGCCGGAGTGCGAGCACCTCTTCCACGTCGTGTGCGTTGACCCTTGGCTGAGGTCGCACTCCTCCTGCCCCGTCTGCCGATCGTCGCCGGAGAATCCGGCGACGATGAAACGGGTCTCGCCTCCGCGGGAGGTGGTCTTGTCAATTGAGTCATGACTAGCTCGTTTAGCCTTTTAACTTTGAAGAAAGCCTGTAATTTTCATCTCGCAGAATCATTTGTTTAATTTTATCGTGTATAATCTTTCTATAAAATTGTCATTTGTTTTTTTTAATTGACATCTTATTTCTGGTTTAAGCCGATTGATCCCGAGAGCAATCTGATCCAATGAGAACCTATGAGAATCTTAACAAACTCTTTCATTTGTTTCTACGAGCAAAAGGAATTGAAATGAAATACTGAGTCAAAGAGACCAACTTATATATTAATCCTAGACAATGTGCTACTTGAGTTGATTCTGATATAAATTTCAGCTACCAAGTAGTGAACCAACAGCAAGTTTGATGTATAATAGTGCAACAAAAATGTTCATATTAGCTACTTGACCTCATTCAAGGTTATTTATTACTAAAAGAAACAAGTGATTACCACTCACTGATGCTATTGTTGATAGGTTGGGCAAGAGTGACCCTAGAGTAAAATAAGTGGATATGAGTAGTATTATATATTCAACGGTGGTAAAAGATGATTCGCTTGTCTTATTGCCCCCGCTAACCCGGTAGCATTATATAATTGAGGTAGTTGAGATAGTGGATATATGAACATATTGGCAACAATCACTCTCATCTCCTTCCACAAGATCAGAGAAACAAATCTTAATTAAGGTTCCTCCATGGGAAAATATATTAAAATGTCCCTATTGTTTCACTTTTTTCCTTTTTATGTCCCTCAAAATATTTTTATGTCATTTATATCCCTCATCCGCAATTTAATTTTCGAAATACATCTCTACCGTTGTTCCAGAAACGAATCGACGCAGATGGCGAGTCACCGAGGCCCTGCCCACGAGGATGGCGACGAGGAGAGGACGATCGCGCCCTGCAAGATTAACACGAGTGTTAATGGGAACTCACCGGAAGATTTTTTGGCGAAGCCCACTCTGACGCTCAAGTCAGGAACGAGAACTCTTTTAGGAGGACAACGAGGAAGTAGGATTTTGTTAAGTGCCGAAAACTTCCCCCCTTACCTGGACGCCGAAGCACTTTATATACCTGAAGACTTGGTCACACGTGTCTCCACGTTCCCTAATCGCCCATTGCGATCATTAAGGCCATAATTACCGCGTGTAGCGGACAATAATTATCCGACGACTTTCCTGATCTAAAAAGAGGAATGGTTACCTAAAGTCGGGTTATCTGATGTATTGATCTTCGGGCTCTACTCTCCCGGGTTAGTCTCGGGGTCTTTCTTTGGTGTACCAAGAGAGTCTCGAGGACCTGCAACCCAGCCTGACCTTGGACGTCTGTCTTCCTAAGGTGGTCTTGGGAGCCTGCAGCCCGGTTTGACCTCGGGCGTCTGTCCTCCCGAGGTGATCTAGGGAACCTGCAACCCGGCCTGACCTCGGGCGTCTATCCTCCCGAGGTGATCTAGGGAACCTGCAGCCCGGCTTGACCTCGGGCGTCTGTCTTCCTGAGGTGGTCTCGGTAGCCTGCAACCCGATCTGACCTTGGGCGTCTGTCATCCCAAGGTGGTCTCGGGAGCTCGCCCTCAGCCTTCAGGTTCAGTGGACCCTGACACGTAGCTTCCCTGTGCCATGTGTCAACCCTGGGATGCTCAACCCTATCAACCGTCAAACCTCTGTTAATATTTAAGACGTGGTGATCACGTGAGTTGAAATATGCAAATAGTTGCCCTCTACATTTCAAACCCTAATCTTTCGATCGCCTCCTCCCAAATGCAACTCCCTCTCACAATCTTCTCCTTCCTCCCAACTCCAACTCCCTCTCGTAATCTTCTCCTTCTTCTTGGTGTCTGATTTTAGGCGGTGACGGTAGGAGAGCATCGTCGCGACGCTTAATCGTAAGTGTTTTAATGTATTTTCTCCTTTTTTATAGTAGTGGAGCATAAGAGTCAATGATTCATTTATTGTGCATAATGTATTAAGGGTAAATATTGGTTAGATTAATTTAATGTGTTATTTATCTCTTTTGGTAGGATGTGGTGTTTAAATTTCATATCTTCATATTTTGTTTATATTTTGTTTAGATATATATTAATTTGAGGGATATTAGTTTTTTTTTCACGATTCCTAATAATTTTTATTTTTATAACGATTGAAACAGGTGTGTGATGTGTTTGTTTTTAGAGCTAAAATTGTGAGCCCTTTGATTTGATTTCATCATAATATTATAATTTTGCAATGTATATTATACTATTAGAATTTATGTTTGAAATCATTGTTTATTGTAATATATGAGAAGACGTATGTTGTTTTTGTTGATCAGAATCCCGATGTTTATGAGATTTCGTTTTTAAGTTACTGTCATAGAGGATTAAACTGATATAATATCGATGAGGTTAGTATTCGACACTATCTCCTTAAAATGATTTTGCTCTACTACAAGTGCTTACGGATAGCAGCAATTTATTTTCCAAGATACAACGACGATGTCTCGAAATAGGAGCACTTCAAATTTCGAGACCAGTGAATTTATTTTTCATATTATAATTATCCATATAATATAATGGATTCGTGTCATGATTAATCATTTGATTTGATATGACAGTATATATACGTATGTATTAGGTATATAGGAACATCTTTTTTGTAATTTTGATAGACGGATTCCAACTACCAACGAAACGTAGTCAACTTCATTCGTTAGAACAGCTTCCGTTGAGTCTCTGCACCTATCCTTTTTTTATTCTAGTTTGATAAAATTTGTTTTCCAAGATACAACGACGATGTCTCGAAATAGGAGCACTTCAAATTTCGAGACCAGCGAATCTTCTCGTAGGTTTTTTGAACTTTGGATACAGAAGATGACATGTATGTTTTGAACTCTAGATGATTGAATGAATGATTCCAGCATCTAGGAGATTTCTATTTATACAAGGAAAGGTGTGAGATACCCTTTGGTAAGTGGGTGTGACCTTTGATTTAGGATTAATCTGGGTCGTTCGATCTGGAGGGTTGTAACCCTTCAGATAACCCTTTGATATCAGTCGCCAGATCTGAATGGTTGTAACCCTTCAGATCCCTCTTTGATCTCAGACGTCAGATTCGATCTGACGCATCGGGTCAAGTCTTATTATCAATGGTCAAATCGCGACTCTTCACGATCAACGCTCCAGATCGCGTCATTGCGATCCAGCATCCTCTTCGATTCAACGGCTGTCATTCGTTCGCCCAGCTAGCAGTCCAGTCATCTTTCTCTGTCTACCCGAGTGACACGTAGTCACTGTCACGTCACATGACACGTCACCCGAGTGCAACATCACTTGGAGCATAAATTTAAGCTCCTTAATGCTCCTCACAACGTTGCGAAGTGCAAAGTGCGCCAACAAAGCACCAATTGTGTACGTGCGCGTGTGGTGGGTGGCGAACTCACAGGTGTGAGCACCTTCTCGCCTGTGAGAAGAGAACACCTGTGTTTTTTCTTTTTTAACTCTATTAACAGAGAAACACATATAAGGAAGCAAACACCTTTGGAATTTTCAGATGTGGGACTATTCCCCCATCTACTTCCTTCTATGTCAATTTTGGGTTGACTTTAAACAATTAATTTCTCATTCACCCATAAGTGGTTTTGAGCAAATAAATAGTCTAGATTCATCTATGCGAAACATAAATTTCGTTTTCGAAGTCAATTCTGATTTTCATCGATTGATGATACCTGAATTTTTTCTTGCAAAATCATATTTGGTCTTTTTAAGACCCAAATATCCAATAATCCCCCACATGAATGAAAATTAATGCGTGTATGTATGATGATACTTTATAAAAGTCCAATCGATAAGTCAATGCATCGAGAGTGGTAGCTTGTGGCTTTGAACCTTTCATAGTGAAATGCTATCAAGCATACTAGGCTGCGCAGTGAAGATGATGTCTTGAACTGCTCAGCTGTTTGTGTATACTAAGACAATAATGTTGGGATCTCCCAGCACCAAAAACACAAAACGCAACGGAAACAAGATCCCTCGAGTGATCCATGCGAAAGAAAACTCGTACGAAGTTCATCTATGTAATAGATCTATCTACAGTGTATACCTTTGGAGTGTGCCCTTCGCTTATCCCGCTCGTCCAAGATGCGTCGGATCTCTTGCACGTTTAAGTGCCCGTGCCTCTATTCGTATCCACACGGACACGATCTCTCAACTTCGGGAAGAACTACCTTAGTTGTGCTAGCAACTTAGTTGTGCTAGCAACTTGAGGTAGTTCTCAAGACCACCAAGAACCCAAAAGAGGGTTTCGGCCAAGAGGGAGACGAGGAAGAAGAGAGGAAGGGAAGAAGGGGAAAGACACCCACTTGTCATTCAAAATGAGTAGACTCTCTTTTATACTCATCCCATGAATATGAAGAGTCTTTTGTCTCTTTAACTTCCCCTCATTAAAGCCAATAAAGAGCACATCTTTTCATGTGACTCTTCACCTTCTCTTCATCTAATGAAGAGAGACTTTTCTCTTTCCTCCATTAAACACTTTAATGAATATCCCCTGCAATTCCGACCGGGCTTGTCAGGCTTCCGACCCGGTATCCCAACTCAGTCTGTCGAGCAAGTCGCTGAGCTCCCGACCCAGTCAGTCGAGCGCCGAGCTCCCGACCCAGTCTATCGAGCGTCGACCCAGTCTGCCGAGCGCCGAGCTCCCGACCAAGTCCTTGAGCTCCTGACCCGAGCTCCCGATCAGACCTCCCAATCAGATCTCCCGAGTTCCCAACTCGGGCTCCCGATCTGATTTCCCGAGTTCCCAACTCTGGCTCCCGATCTGATTTCCCGATCAGATCTCCCGAGTTCTCAACTCGGGCTCCCGAGAAGACTTCCCAAGTTCCCAACTCGGGCTCCCGATCAGATTCCCCGAAGCATCATGTCCTTAGTGTGTGACCCAATAGGTTCTCGTGACGTTGGCAATGCGCCTAAACGCTTTAGACACATAAGCAATGAGCGGCATCTAACAATGCATCATTGCTGCCCAAGTAACAAGAAAAGTTGAGATCCGACTAAACCTCCGTGACTATGATAGTGTATGACCTTGTCCTTCTATCCTTGATATCTAGATTAACCAATGAGGCATAGACCGTGTCATCCTCGATCAATCTATGTGTTTCTTGATCCCCGAGTAGACTCACTCAAACAAATGAGCTCAATATCTCATATTGACTCATTTGAGCATGATCATGCATTTTAGTAGTCTTACTCGATCAAGGGGCCCACAGATATCACTCCCGTCATATGAGAGGGATAGATCCCATCTACATCACTCACATCCCTCCGCATAATTCATTACATACCCAGTGATCGCCTTTATAGTCCACCCTGTTACGGGTGACGTTTGACGATACCAAAGTACATAACTCCTTATGTAGGGAACCGTAGTGACTTCAGGTCAAAGGAATATTCATACTAATAGTCACATGAGAAAGTTTATGACACTCATACGACAATCTATGAAATTTTCTCATGGCGGGTCAATTCAGTACACATTTTCCAATGTATACCAATGTGTCAACTTGATATCACATATCCATGACTTGTGAGCTCAAGTCATCAGTTGACCTACATGCTAGTCTCTGTGCATTAATATTGTCCTTGAATATTAATACTTGACTAAGAATAATTTAGTGTAGTGTTCTCTATATCATCTCACTATCGATTCAACCAATCGATATAATATAGATAAGAACCTACTACCCAAGGACGTTATTATACTTAGTTATTTGACACAAATACAAAGTAAGTATAATTAATTACCAAACATGCCTTTATTAATAATAGAATATGATATAAAATATCCCTAGTCAATCATCACATAATTGACTCTAAGGCTCCTACTAACAAATAACACTCACACAGAGACTTATTTCACCTACTTTTGGTTCTCATGGTTGGTTCTATTTTGGCCATGAACACCATATTGGATTCATGAGTGCTTCATTGAAGCGACCTGTCTTCACACTCACATAGGTGACACTTCTATCAAGAGTATACTACCATACTCGACCTCATAAAGGTATAAAAAATCATTAAAAGCATAAGCTTAACCTCATTACATGTAATAGGACAACACATGTTCATCCTAGGATTGGGATAGAGATAATATATCTCGTGTGTTGTAACACAACTTCTATAACTTCGTTGTCTTATTGAACCAAGATCTTCAGATCTCCAATCAACAAGGTTGGATTACCACTACAGTCATTTCAGTTGTAAATTTTTAATCTTATTCCTCTCGATGAGCAGTATACTTGATCTCAACTCAGCTCCTTCGTAAGAGGATTTGCCAAATTATCTTTGGACTTAACATACTCGTTTCAATCACTCCATTCGAGATCAACTACCGGTATTGTGTCTACGACGTATATATCGTGACTTACCATTATACATACTATTTTGTGCCATTCCAATCGTCGATTGACTATCATAGTGTATAAGTTCAACGGGCATAGGTTTCGTCCAGCTTAGAATATCTTCTATGAAGTTCCGCAGCCATTCAGCTTCTTCAGTTGCTTTGTCTAGTAATATAAACTCGGATTCCATAGTTGACCGAGCAATACATATTCACTTAGTGGACTTCCAAGATATCGCTCCCCCATCTATCGTGAATACATATTCACTAGTGGATTTGGAATCTTTTGTATTTGATTCCAATTAATATCATAGTATCCCTATAAGACAGTGGGATATCTTCCGTAATGTAATCCATAGTTCATAGTGTAATTCAAATATCTAAGAATTTGCATCAGTGCCTTCCAATGGGTGTCGTTTGGATTACTCGTAAAATGACTCAGCTTGTTGATCGTACAAATAATATCCGGATGTGTGCAATTTATGAGATACATTAAGCTGCCTATTATCCGAGAATATTCCAATTGCGATATGGGCTCACCATGATTTTTCGCTAAGTGTTGACTTAGATCCATAGGTGTTTTCACTGTAAAGAGATCATAGTGAGATTGTGTCAAAACTATCCCATCAAATGTCTTGAGAATTTTAATTCTCAATATAACATCTGCTCGGCCTATATCTTCCATATCGAAATTGTTGGTCAACATTCTCTTTATACTCATGATTATCTCATGATTACTGTCCATTATATGCATGTCGTCTATGTATAGACAGACGATTACATGACCTTCAGGTGTGATTTTGACATAAATTCATTTGTCATATTTATTTATTTTGAATTCGTTTGACAGTATTATTTTGTCAAATTTTTCGTGTCATTGTTTAGGCGCTAGCTTGTTTAAGTCGGTATAACAATTTATCAAGTTGACACAACTTTTCCTCTTTTCCTGGAGCTACAAATTCCTCAGGTTGTTCCATATAGATTTCTTCTTCCAACTCACCATTTAAGAACGCAGTTTTAACATCCATTTGATGTATTTCAAGATCATACAGTGTTACTATTGCTATCAGCACTCGTATAGACGTAATCCTTATAATAGGTGAGTAAGTATTGAAGTAGTCAAGACCTTCCTTTTGCATGAACCCTTCGGCTACAAGTCTGGCCTTATACTTGTCAATCGATTCATTAGCTTTATACTTACGTTTTAGTATCCACTTACAACCTAATAGTTTAGTACCAGCAGGAAGGTCTACTAATTCTCTAGTATGATTATTCATGATAGACTCGATTTCATTATTCACAGCCTCTTTCCACAATGGGGCGTCGGGACTAGAGAGTGTTTCGCTTAATGTTCTTAGGTCCATTTCCGACATAAAAATTACGAAGTCCGGCCGGAATGATTTCTCAACTCTAGCCTATTTGCTCCGATGTGGCTCTGAGCTTTGATCGTCAACCGTCCTTTTATGACAACTAACTTCAGAAATGTCTTTTTCGTTAGAACTTCGCAATCACTTTGAGCGTTTCCCTTCTTATTTGGGAATATATTTTCAAAGAATATTGCATTTCGAGATTCTATGGTTGTTCCCACATGAGTATCAGGAATCAGGAATGTCTGATTTGTAAACTGAAATGATATGCACTACTATTATGGGCATATCCGACAAATATCACATCGAACGCTTTAGGTCCAATCTTTACATGCTTTGGCTTGGGTACTTCGATCTTTGCCAAGCATCCCCACACTTTCAAGTATTTGTACGATGGCTCACGACCTTTCTATAGTTCGTATGACGTTTTATCATTTTTCTTATGAGGGATTTTATTGAGAATGTGATTTGCCGATAATATAGCTTCCCCCCACAAGTTCTGGGGTAAGCATGAATTTATCAACAAGACATTCATCATTTCCTTTAGTGTCTGATTTTTACGTTCGACAAGATCAATGAGGATCATTGTGTATACCTCAAGGAGAATAAAAGAAAGATTGTCATATTATCATTATATGTTGATGATATGCTAATAGCTGGAAATGACATACAGTTTGTAATAGAAATCAAATCGTGGCTTTCATCACAATTTGACATAATAGATATGGGAGAAGACAAGTGAGCATGGCTCACTTGACTATCAGGATTCATAAACTCTAGTACTTAGCGTGGAGGTCTAGAGTTCGAATCCTGAGGAAGGCAAAAATCCACTGGCCAGGAGTGGAAAGACCTAGTGAGTAACGATAGTGTACATTAAGCTACCAATGACACTGGCATATGATTTTTTTTTCATATCGGTTATTTCATTAGGAGTCTTGGGATACATACTTTTGTTCAAAACAGTGCCTCTCGCTATAGGAGTTTGTTCAATGTTGCAGTTTAACATATTGAAGTGTTGTAACATTTTAGTAATATAAGCCTTTTGAGACAAACCCAAAAGTCTTTTTGTTCGATCTCTAATGATTTTTACCCCTAGATGTACTCGGCTTCCAAGGATCAAAGTTGAGCCTGAAGGGCTATACAGATGCAGATTGGGCAGGAGACCTTGATGACAGAAAATCCACATCGGGTTATGCTTTCTTGCTGAATGGTGGCGTCATCTCATGGAATAGCAAGAAACAGGCTTGTGTAGCACTGTCGACAATGGAAGCCGAATATGTGGCTTGTGCAACGGTTGTACAAGAAGCTGTCTGGTTAAGAAGGTTCCTGAAGCATTTGAAGATTGCTGAGGATAGTGGGAGTCCCGTTACATTGTAATGTGACAATCAAGCTGCGATAGCTTTTTTCCAGGATCCCAAATATCGTAGTAAAGGTAAACATATAGAAATTAAGTATAACTATGTAAGGGATATTGTGGACAAAAGAAAGGTAGTCCTTGAGTATATTCCTACCCGTGCTATGCTTGCAAATCCTTTTACTAAGCCATTGACTAAAGAGTCATTTCTTGGTTTTGTGAAGTCTTTGGGACTTCGTAAAATGTAACACATTGTAAAACCAATCAAATATATGAAAATGCCATGATTTATTCAGTATATATATATATATATATATTGGTGTTACATTTTTGGATAAAGTCTCGATAAGCATGTTGGCAGGTTGAGATTGGTCCGCTCACATGGACAATCATCTCTAATTATTGAGTATAAATAAAGATAAGACCATTACTTATGGGGCAGCTTATGTAGCTGTGTATAGAGACGTACTCATAAGTTGGGGTCGCCTTGATTTTTGTTTCAAGATGAGATCATTAATGTAATGATTGGAGTAAATGAACCCACCATTTACCGAATCTGCTTAAAGTCAGATAGGAATTCATAAGTTGAATTCAGGATTAGACATTAGGTATGTTTAGATCAAATCTGTACGATGTTAATTTTGAGAAAACATGCACTCTTTTTGTTAAAAGAGAAAAACATCGTAGCATGTGATTCATACCACATGTGCTATAACGACAATAAGGGTAGTAGGAGAATGGATCTCTGCTTCTCTACTATGTGAGATCCTTGAGATTATAAGTTAATCTTAGATTTACCCTATGTGACTATTTAGCTGTCTGCTTTAAATTTTAATCAGTGTCTGCTACCTTAGCATGTATCCTATTGACTATGGATGATTCGGTCTATGGAGCATAACTAGGAAAGCAACTGATTAGAATGAATAGATTCAAGCTAAATAGGAAGACTAAGAGAGATTTACATCATTGACACTTATTCACTGGTCGACCAATTACATTTTTTGTTGAGTACTTAAAATGTGATTGTGAATAATTGTATTGAATGGAAATACTGAACATGCTCTTGACTTAATGGTCATTACGAGGGATTAGAGATGTTCATATTGATGTAAATGATTTAGTCTGGGGTGAAAGCAAGTGATTGATGTCTCTGATTCATGTGATAGAGCGACTAAGTAAAGTGTAACAACTTTCTTGGTATTGATCGCTCAGAGAGCAGCTAAGTTAAGTGTCACAACTTTCTTAGTAATGATTGCTCAGTATGCTTACTGTCGCACGAATCATTTTCCCTAAAGTATGAATTGGATGTTCTATTAATCTATGTGACTATATGGTCTTTGTGACTATCTGGTTTTTGTAACCTAGTTATGATATGGTCTTTGTGATCTGATTCTTATTTAGTCTCTGTGACTTGACTTGGATGAGTAGGAGATGTAAGAAGTTGGAGAAGTGGGTGACGTGGGGTGCCCACTTTCCCCACTTCTCCACTTCTCTCCCCTCCCCTTCCCTAGCCCTTCTACTATAAAAGGGGAGGGGGTGCATCCAAGAGAGACAAGGCGAGAACCACTAGCGAAGAACATCCATCTCGGTGGGATTTAGTTTACGGAGGCCGAAGGAATTTCCGACCGGTGATCGTTCTTCCGACGACAAGCGCGAAGAACAACGAAGGACGAGCGAGAACCACTGTAAGTGTTTACCGTTTTATAATTTTGTAGATTCGTTCATGATTTCATGCTTTAGATCAACATAATTTTCCTACAATCCATTGGGAAAGCTGAGACATGGCTATCACAACAACGTATATCCATATATCCATTTGTTCCGAAAAGAATCGACGTGGACGGTTAGTCACCGTAGTCCAGCCCACGAGGATGATAACAAAAGGAAAGGAGGTCTCACCCTGCGAGATTAACACGAGCATTAATGGGAATACGCCAGAGATTTTCCGGTGGATCTCACTCCGACGCTCAAATCAACACTCAAGTCTATGGCATGAAAAGAACTAAGGAGGAGTTATGATTTCAGAGAGCGTAACCCCCTTACTTGGGGGTTGGAATACCTTATATATATACTTGTAGGCTTGATCACACATATCTCCACGTTCTCCTCCACGTTCCGTGCTTATAGGTTACTTGATAACTTTTAGGTAATAGCTCCCGCGATTATTGAGCCTTAATTGTCGCATGTAAATGACAATAATTATCTGTCACCTTTCCTAAACAGGAAAGAATAACGATTATTGGAGTCGGGTCATCGGGTCTATGCCTTTTTAGGGCTTCACTTTTTTGAAGGAGTCTCAGGATATTTCCTTTCCCGGGAGGGCTTCAGGAGCCTATCTTCCCGGGGAAGTCTCGGGCTCACACCATCTTGGGTTGGTCTCGGAGATTTGCCCTCCCGAGGGGATAGACTCCCGAGGAGGTCTTGAGAGTTTGTCTGCCCGAGGGGATCTCGGGAGTATACCCTCCCGAGGAAGTCTCGGGAGTATGCCGGCCCGAAGTGATATCGGGAGTCTGAGAGAGTCGTTCAGACTCGGTGGACCTTAACACATAACTTTTTCATTCCACGTGTCAACCATGGGATGCTCAACCCCATCACCATTAAATAAACATAGCTATCACAACAACATATATCCATAAATCGATAGTATACATCTTCTTGGAAAATGCATATGTTCAAACGTAAACATTAACAGTCATATGTGGCTATCAAAAAACAAGGTTTCTGCAATGCAGCCATATACGCAAAAACAAAAGATTGTGCTAGAAATTCACATGTCCAAACAGGGGCCCCTCAAAACAGATTACAAAATACACACTCAAACCAAAGTCAATTCTTTATGGAAGCTTTAGAAGTTAATCTTGTACTCCTTTTTGGTGCTGATTTAGACCTCCCATCAACCTGATCTGAAATGATTGTGGCATTTGCCGGACTGGAATTGAGTGGCTTTGCTTTCTTTGATTAGCAACACATTCTCTAAGTTTGGAAACAGTGACAAAGTTTTTTCTCCCTTTCATGAACATAGGGTTTTGCATGTCCTGAAAAATAAAGTATACAAATTCATACTGGACTACAACAAGACAAACAAAATAATGAATGCTATTAACTTACATTTACAGCGTTCAAGCAGCCTTGCACTCCAATTTTCTCACTAACCTGTGAGGTTGGCCTACGAACCTGTACTCACAAAAATGCAATTCATATTAAGAATACAATTGTGGCAATACAAAATATTAATTAGTTGTAAACATATAAGAACATTGTTACCGGAAGTTTTTTTCCTTTGAATTGTTTTTGAAGCTACTGTCATAGGGTTTTGCATGTCCTGAAAAATAAAGTATACAAATTCATACTGGACTACAACAAGACAAACAAAATAATGAATGCTATTAACTTACATTTACAGCGTTCAAGCAGCCTTGCACTCCAATTTTCTCACTAACCTGTGAGGTTGGCCTACGAACCTGTACTCACAAAAATGCAATTCATATTAAGAATACAATTGTGGCAATACAAAATATTAATTAGTTGTAAACATATAAGAACATTGTTACCGGAAGTTTTTTTCCTTTGAATTGTTTTTGAAGCTACTGTCGGTCTTGTTTGACTCAAGTGTGTTGAATGCTCATCCACACACTCCTTGATCTCTTTACATGTCCTTTTGCTATGCTCATCTCCTCCACAATTCTTGCACTTGGTATTTCTTTTAGCTCGAAGGAGATGGAGATGTGTTCCACTAGGCACTTCATCTCCTTCTCTCCTTCTCAATTTAGCTGGTTTGTTCACTTTCTCTATGTACAATGGTGGTAGTGGAGGTGCCAATTCACATTTTGGCCATCGATCAGGATCAGTAATAGGGGAAATAACATGCTCATGGCATCTCTTATATGTATCAACCTCATAATATGGATAATATAATCCATTGGATCTTGATGCTTATGCCATATGGCACTGGCAAGGGATGCCCGTCAAGTTCCATTTTCTACGGCTGTAAGAATTCATACCCAAGTCAACAATGTATTGGCCAGATGGTCCATTGACATGAAAATGTGTATGATCAGCTTGTTGTGGAATATTTTTTGCTGCATCAATATATATATCTTAGCCAAAACGTTTCGAAGTTTAGGACAAATATTCTCATCCCATTTCTCAGCTCTCTCTGTTAAGCTGAAATTGAACCATCAACAACTTCTGTATATTTTCAAACATTGGAATTATTGGCTTCTCTCTAAAATGTGACTTAGACCAATGTTTCTCTGGTTTCTTGGCCAACAACTCATAAGCCTTCTCGTCAATATGTTTCATCTGATCCATTCTTTGTCAAGAATCTACAAAGTGCATTTTTAATTGTCATGCTTTTGAAACCATCCCTTTTCATGTTAGTGTGTAAATGTATAACACAAAAATGATTATCTGCAGCATGAAACATACTTTCAAATGTTGAAATTAGATCCTTTTGTTTGTCTGAGATGAAGGTCTAACCATATCCATTGCCAAAGCCTATGTCTGCATCCAATAACTTCAAAAACCAAATCCATGAATCTTTGTTCTCTCTTTCCACTATTGCATAACTAATAGGGAAGATGATATTGTTGGGACCTAGCCCAACAGCCGCTAGCAACTGTTCACCAGTTTTAGTCTTTAGAAAAGATTCATCAACACCTACCAAAGGTCTACACGCTTTCTTAAAACTTTTCCTACATGTAGATAGACATACATGCGCTGAAATCTTGGCTCATCATCATCCTTAATCAGTTTTAAGATAACCGACGCACTTGGATCTATACTCTTCAACTCAAGACAATATTTTTTGATCTTACTAAATTATTGCGCGATAGTTCCCTGTAACAACTCAAGAGTTTTCCTCCTAGCCAAATAAGATTTCTTCCTCGAAATATGTAATCTCAAGCTGTTGAAAACCTCATCATGGAATGCTATGACTCCCAACTTGAAGTTCGATTTAAACTTTTTGACAAAAGTTTTTCCCAACCAACTTGAACTAGTTGTTCTATTACCATTATCCCAAAAGCATCCATTATGCTCTGATTTGAAAGTCTTTATTTCCCAACAATTATCCCGACCCATAGGGGATACATGAATCACCCAATCAAAACCTTCGTTTCTACAACAACCCATAAGCCTCTTCTTATCGGCTTTAACAAACATAACATGCTTCTCCCTTCTAATGCAATGACTTTCAATGGCAAATGTAGCTTCGTCTCTTGAACTAAAAATCATTTCAACTTTCAAGTCAGGATTTTTTGCATCTGTGATTGGGTCGAATAGTGGAAAATTTTGAGATTTATGATCACCATCATCGGAATCCAAATAACTATCCAATCATCACTGTCGATACAATTATCATCACCCTCTTCATACTACATCAGAGCTGAAACCTCATTAGGAATACCTTGATCAGCCATCACCATCTCACTAAACATTCCTGCATCATGATCAACATGACTATCAAAAATCTTGTCATCTTCTTCAAACTCATAATCACTATCATTCCTACAATACACGTCTCATCCATGACTAATATACCATTAATACAGATAGAGATATGTAGACGAGATAAATATTTGGTGGCAATATTATAAAAAGGATCCACAAACACAGACGAAGGTATGTGACAGCAGTTCGGATCCTCTGTCCCCAATTCTCTCTGTCCCGAACGCAAAACGACAAAGAAAAACGTGTGCCGCTCGCGTGACACTGCCGACTCGAGATCAACCGAACCCAATTCCGCTCGCGCACAAAAAACACTCGTGTACTAAATCTCCTGCAGCTGAGTGTTCGCCGACTGCGTCCCGCTCTCCGGCGAGTTCGCCTACTCTGTCCTCCTCTCCAGCGAGTCTCCTCGCCCGACCCCAGTTCCGCTGTCCAGTCTCCTGCTCGCCGCTGCCCAGTCTCCTTCTGTTAAATATCGAAACCTTGGAGGGCCTGGTTGCAAAAGTCCTATAAATAAGGGCTCAGATTGGTTTTATAGGAGGGGCTTATTTGCAAAAGTCCTAGGGCACTTAAATGCCGACTCGCTCTCCCCGTTGCTAATCGCGATCGAGCCGCAGCTTCTTCTTCTTCTTCTTCTTCCTCCTCTCCTCTTCTCTTCTCCGACGAAGACTGCAGGTCGCCCTCCGCCCGAGGTCGCTGACTTCCGTTTCTTCTCTGCTTCTTCTTCGTCATTCTGCGCGGCTGGCGACCGCGATCACGGAGCGACTTCCTTGCTTCTTCTTTTCCCGTTCACTCGCCGGAGCACATCTGGAGCGCGACAAGCTTCGAGTCGGTGCTGCGCTTGATTGTGCCATCCTCGCCGGTAAGTGCCATTAGCGTATTATTTTCTTGGCTTCGATCTAGGGGATCTTTGCCTTCCTTCCACTGTTAATCCAGCATCGGCTTCTAGGGCACGAGTTGTTGCATACTCGAAGGGTTGCGGAAGGAAAGGGATCTTGTGTTGGGGTTCTTGGCGAAGGATCAGCACAGAGCTGATGAAGATCCTGTTCTTCAGTGGTTGGAGGCATCGGATTTGAGGTTGCCGACGCAGCTAAGATTCCGGTAAGGTTTCCTATGGGCTTCTCATTCTTTGATCTGGATCGATGTTGTTCTTGGATTGGGGTTTGATATTTGCTTTCGTTTTGGGTTCTGGATCTGTGGATAGGGTTTCGATCTGGTTAATTGTAGCTTGAATTTCTTTGGTTGTTTGTATTGGTAAAGCAGTTCATTAGCCACGATTCGAATGGTTTTCTTGTTTCTGCTGTGATCAGTCGGATGGAGTTGTTGTGATTGGTCGGATTGAGTTGCCGGGCGGATGATATGGAGAGTGTGGCTTTGGATTGTGATCAGATCAGGAGTTGTGGTTGATTGTGGTTTGTGTTTGAGCTTGAATCGAATCGGATTGGAGGTTTGAATTCTGGTGTTTGGATTTGTAATTTCTATTTGTGCTCCCTGTTCCTGCCGTGGAGTTTGAGTCTCTGTTCTGGTTGCAGAGGATTCTGTGTGTTGACTTTTATCGGTGCTGTGGGGGAGATTGAATCTGAGTTGTTGTTTTCCCTTTGGAAATGATGAGTTCAGATGATATCTTGATCTGGAGCTTGCAGTGGGCTAGGGAGAATTGATCAAGGATGGTTCGGGTTGTAGGTTTACTGTGTGTGGGGGTCTGATTCGTTTTGGGATTAGAGTTTGATATTGATTTGGTGTCTTGTTGTAAGGGATTAAGTTGGGGATTAATTAGTTATAATCAACCCTAATTAATCTAGATGATATATTTGACTAAGTATCTTATTGGTTGTATGATTAGATAAATTGTATTTGTTTTGATGCAGGGCATTGATTTGATCCTTTCGTCGTGGATATTATATTTTCGGACGGGGGATTCTCGTCACGTGGATTTCTTCATATCGAGGCGAGTACGCTGGACTTATCTTCACTAGATATAGTCATCTGTTATGCATAGCTAGATATGGTAACAGTAGGGTTACCTGATAGTTTTATTCCTGTACTTCTATTCCGATATCTGTTATCTGCTTAGGTTACTGTTCCATATTTCTGTATCTGTTAGATTTACGGATAGCATACCTTATACCTCGCGCTAGGGTTTAGGCTATGGTGCATCCCGGTTATTTATACTACTGCATTTCATATAGGGACAGTAGAGTTAGATAGCGGGTGATGCATGGGATAGTGACATGCATCATCGTGCACGTAGCATAGGCGGACGACCTTTGACTCCCTGGAGGTTGAGATGGGTCGTCGTACGTGCTACTGGTGTAGGGGCATATGCAGGCGACCTTTGACTCCCCTAGTGGTTGAGATGGGTCGTCATACCTGCCACTTTACCTGTCGTGTAGTCCCAGTTCCACTCTTCGTTAGTGGATTATAGGCCACGGCGCTCCGACAGGTCCCCTACCTATCCGATGATAGTGTGAGGGGCAGGGAACGTCACTTTGTCCGATGACAGAGTACGTTCAGGGTCTGAGACCCGGCTCATTCGGTGTCGTGTGAGGCACGACGACAGCCGTTTAAGTGGAGGGAGGACCCGGTCAGAGCCCTACCCACTCGGTTTCGCGTAGAGGCGATAGTAGCCGACTGGCGTCAGGGGTGACCCATGCTGCATCATGAGCATACTGTGCATTGATGCATCTGGTCGTGATTGCTCTACTTGATTGCTGCACTTGGTTGACATGCATACTACGGGGATGGTTCGGTACAGGTAGGTATACTTCTCGTCTGCTGGTTTAGATCTTCTTTTATTATTACTGCACTTACTTCTATAGTTGCTGGTACTTACTGTTATTATATCTCCTTGTGCATACCTGTGTATTCGCTGAGTTCTAGGACTCACACCGTTAGACCTGTTTTTCCTCTATTTCAGGATGATCGACTGGAGTGCCTGTCTGCCTGTCCCTGTGTATGTGTGTCGAGGCGACTTTCGAGGATTTTTCTTGTATTCGTTGTGGGTACATGTTTGTACCCTTCTTATTCATTTTCTATTTCTGTTACTTCACCTTTTCCGCTGTTGTATTTTCGATATGGTTGTATTTTTGTGTGCTAAGAAGGCCTTCGTTTTACTTTGCTTTGTCGTAAGTCGTACCGGTACGCATCTTTTGTTTGACGACGTTGTTTGTTTTACGCGTTCGGTGCCTTGTTCCAGCTCTATAGGCTTGGGTACAGGCTTACCGCGAGAGTCGATGTGCTAGGGTTTCCGGATTGTCCGCCGGTTCGAGGGAGAAGCAGTCCGGTCGGTATCGGACGAGCGGCTCCTCGGGGCGTGACACCTTCTCGCCGACTGCATCCCGCTCTCTGGCGAGTTCGCCGACTCTGTCCTGCTCTCCGGCGAGTCTCCTCGCCCGACCCCAGTCCCGCTGCCCAGTCTCCTGCTCGCCGCTGCCCAGCCCCAGTCCCGAGCCGAACCAGCATGCAACATCGACGGAGACTTAGAAGCCCTACTGCGCAGACTCTCGCGTGCCCTAAATCCCGACATCGACGCAGACTCTCGCCTGCCAAACCCCGGCGAAGCCCTACTGCGTAGACTCTTGCGTGCCAAGCTCGCGTGCCCTAAATCCCGACTCCTCAGATTGGCGTACCNTATGCCCCGTCGTATCGAGCTGACTCCGCCCGTCCACGTGGTGGGCCGCGGCGACCACCCCGTGGACGATTCAGGAGCCTATGGGAGCTGCGACTGGCGGAGCCGAGGCAGAGTCTTCGGGACGACGACTCGGGGTTGAGCCAGGACATCGAGGACGGACTCCTCCACTTCAGGGACCTCCATCACCGAGAGTCCCTCCGCCATTTCTATCGGCAGTTCCGGTTATACCCCCGGTGGTACCCGTCGTGGGCATCACCAGCTGTACCCGCGTCAGTACACCAGTTGAGCAGTCGGCGCCACAGCCATTACAGTTGTACTCCAGACTCTGCAGCAGCTGATACAGACGCTGCAGCCGATACTGACTTCTGCTCAGCCGATGCCCCCCTCCTGCTCCACCAGCGTTTCAGCCGGTTCAGCCCGCACCCCTGGAGGGGCAGACATCGGGCCCATCCAGTCAGCCAGAGCAGTCAGTACCCCCGGCGGTGCAGCCACCAGTGGACATCAGAGGTACCGCATGTGATACCGACGGCCCCTGTGGCCATGCCATGGACCGATCACGGATTCCAGCGTTGGCTGCGTCCGTGAAGGGCCGGTTCACCCTATTTCACGGGGGGACTGACCCGACCGTGGCCAGATCATGGCTCAGCACTGTGGAGGATACCTTCCTGTACATGACCTGCTCCGATTGGGAGAAGGTCGGGTTGGCCGCCTATCATATGAGAGACCAGCGTCGACATGGTGGATGGCCAGCAGACGATTTTCCGCGATCGACCTGTCACGTGGGTCCTGTTCAGAGAGGCCTTTGAGCAGAAGTATTTCCCCGTCGCATTCAGATGACACGTCGACAGGAGTTTCTGAGTCTCCAGCAGGGAGATCGGACAGTATTAGAGTATGATGCCGAGTTTAACCGCTTGGCGGAGTATTGTCCTCTGGTGGTCGCGGACGATAGAGAGCGGAAGATGCACTTTACTCGAGGGCTGGCCTCGAACATCCAGCTTCAGATGGCTACATGCGACATTACATCATACCGAGAGGCGCTGGAGCGAGCCCTCATTATCGAGTCTACCCGACATAGATTATTTGGAGATAAGAAAAAGGATAAGCAGCCTGTTTCTGATGTAGCACAGCCTCAAACACAGCAGACCTCGCGGAAGCGGGGTAGGCAGAGCCAGACAGGACAGGGTACTTCTGGGGCTTCATCTAGACCCCAGAAGACGGGGCGTACCACGACCGACTCTTCTCAGTCTTTTCAGCATGATCAGAAGACCCAGGTTAGACGCCATTGTACTCAGTGTGGCTCCAGGCAGCATGAGCGGTCCCAGTGTACCCTGGAGCAGGCGGTTTGCTACTACTGTCAGCAGCCTGGACATATGAGTCGCGATTGTGCCCGGAAGGCACAGGACACAGCTGCGGGAGTTACCTCTCAGGGTTCTCAGGGAGGGCACACTGGCTCTACTCGAGCTCAGCGCGGAGGACGGGGTCCACGGACTTCTTCTCGGACCCATCCGGCCGCTCCTCCACCCGTCCATGTATACTGTATGTTCGGGCAAGGTCCCGAGCACACTCATCCACCGATAGTACCTCAGCATTCTGTTGTGGAGCCTCAGCAGCCGTACTATACCGGGTATCAGCTTCCGGTTTATCAGCAGCCTCAGATTTCTGGAGCGCCGCTACCTCAGCTACCTCCCGTGCCTCCTATACAGACACTACCCCCACCTCCACCGCCGCCGGAGACGGGCCGGGTTTATGCGGTGACCCGAGATGAGGCCCATCGAGCAGACGGATCTGTCTTCCGAGGTACAGTCTCGCTTTATGCATTTACCGCAGACTTGCTCATAGATACTGGTAGTTCATTTTCATTTATATCACGAGCATTCCTGAGCAAGATCTGCAGGTTAGTGACCCTTAGACCACATCAGTTATCTGTGACCCTGCCTTCAGGAGATGTTCTGGAGGTAACTCAGGAGGTCAGAGGGTGCCCTTGGATTTCGGAAGGGTCACTCTCACCGTGGACCTGTCCGTGTTAGATATGATTGAGTTCGACGTCATTTTGGGCATGGACTGGCTCACGGCATCGCATGCCACCGTGGATTGCCATTCGAGGGTGGTCAAATTTCGACCTCCAGACCAACCCTCGTGGGAGTTCCTTGGCATCCGGGATGACGGCATAGCGATTATTTCTGCACTTCAGGCGCAGAGACTCATTGCGCACGGTTGTCAGGGATTTCTGGTATCATTGATCAGCTCCTCAGACAGCAGTGCTCCTCAGATCTCCGATGTGCCAGTAGTCAGAGAGTTTCCGGATGTTTTCCCAGAGGAGTTGCCGGGTTTACCTCCCCCGAGGGAGGTTGAGTTTGCCATCGAATTGATACCGGGGACTGCGCCGGCATCGAAGGCCCCATACAGGACGGCACCGCGCGAGTTGGACGAGCTGAAGGTCCAACTCCAGGAGTTGCTCGATCGTGGATTTATCCGCCCAGCGTTTCTCCGTGGGGTTCTCCAGTCCTTTTCGTGAAGAAAAAGGACGGTTCTATGCGCTTATGTATTGACTACCGGCAGCTGAACTCAGTTACAGTCAGGAACAAGTATCCCCTGCCGCGTATTGATGATTTGTTTGACCAGCTGAGGGGTACTTCTGTGAACTCCAAGATAGACTTGCGCTCTGGATATCATCAGCTGAGAGTCAGAGATTCAGATATCCAGAAGACGCTTTCCGTACTCGGTATGGGCACTATGAGTTTTTGGTGATGCCGTTTGGGCTCACCAATGCCCCCGCTGTGTTCATGGATCTCATGAACAGGGTATTCCTTCCGTATTTGGACCAGTTCGTCATCGTGTTCATTGATGATATTTTGGTGTATTCTCGGTCCGAGGAGGAGCACACTCGCCATCTTCGCACCATTTTGGGGGTTCTCCGGAAGGAGAAGCTCTATGCGAAGTATAGCAAGTGTGCATTCTGGTTATCTTTTGTGGGTTTTCTTGGTCACGTTGTATCCAGTGGAGGCATCTCAGTGGACCCCCAGAAGATTGAGGCTGTCACCAGTTGGGAACAGCCTAAGTCAGTCCATGAGGTCCGCAGTTTCCTGGGATTGGCTGGCTATTATTGACGATTTGTCGAGGGTTTCTCTACCATCGCATCACCACTTACACGCCTGACTAGGAAGGGCGTGAAGTTTGTATGGACTGAGGCCTGCGAGACCAGCTTCCAGGAGCTGAAGCAGCGACTTGTATCTGCGCCAGTTCTGGTACTGCCTTCTGGAGAGGATGGGTTCACGCTGTATACTGATGCGTCTCTTCTCGGACTGGGCGCAGTACTCATGCAGCATGGACGGGTAGTTGCTTATGCTTCTCGACAGTTGAAGGAGCATGAGAGGAACTACCCCGTTCATGACTTGGAGTTAGCCGCTATTATTTTCGCGCTGAAGATCTGGAGGCATCATCTTTACGGGATTACCTTCGAGATCTTCACAAACCACCAGAGCCTTCAGTATCTGTTCACTCAGCGAGAGCTGAACCTCCGACAGAGGAGGTGGATGGAGTTCTTGAAGGACTATGACTGTACCATTGGCTATCATCCTGGGAAAGCCAATGTAGTAGCTGATGCACTGAGTAGGAAGACCATAGCAGTCTTAGCCTGTCAGCGGGTGATTGTCACTGAGTTGATCCAGAGGTTTTCAGAGTTGGGATTAGAGGAGCGGACTCAGACAGAGAGGGGTTTGCTGGTGACTATGGTGGCACAGTCAGCTATCCGATCTAGGATCAGTCAGGCGCAGTCCAGTGACCAGCATTTACAGTTTCTGGGCAGTCGTGTCATCGCCGGGCAGCCGTCTGACTTTACGCGGGACGATGAGGGCGTCTTATTTTTCCGAGGGAGACTGTGTGTGCCGGAGTCGCACCCGGTCATGGAGGAGCTGTTACAGGAGGCTCATCGTTCGCGTTTCGCTATTCACCCAGGCGGGACCCGGATGTATTGTGATCTGAGACGTTCCTATTGGTGGAACAACATGAAGAGGGACATCGCGGATTTCGTTGCTAGATGTCTCGTCTGCCAGCAGGTTAAGGCAGAGCACCAGAGACCTGCTGGGTTACTTCAGAGGATTCCTATTCCCGAGTGGAAATGGGAACACATTACGATGGATTTTGTGGTGGGACTGCCCAGGACTAGGAGAGGTCACGACGCGATTTGGGTGATCGTTGATCGATTAACCAAATCGGCGCATTTCTTAGCGATGCGGAGGACGGATTCGCTTGACAGATTAGCTAAGTTGTACTGCCGCGAGATCGTCAGACTGCATGGAGTACCCCTGAGCATCATATCAGATAGAGATCCTCGTTTCACATCCCGATTCTGGCAGAGTCTGCAGAGAGCCATGGGGACAGATCTTCGGTTCAGTACAGCCTTTCACCCGCAGACAGATGGGCAGTCAGAGCGTACGATTCAAACATTGGAGGACCTGCTGAGATCATGTGTTTTGGATTTCGGGGGCAGCTGGGAGGATCATTTACATTTGGTGGAGTTCGCCTACAACAACAGCTATCATTCGGTGATTCAGATGGCGTCGTATGAGGCGTTGTATGGTAGGCCATGTCGGACACCCACCCTCTGGGAGGAGGTTGGGGAGGCCCAGCTGCTATGACCAGAGAGAGCTCAGCAGGAGGCAGAGCTTGTACGCACTATCAGACGGAGGATGTCAGAGGCACAGGACCGCTAGAAGAGTTACGCTGATCAGCGACGGAGACCTCTGGAGTTCTCGGCAGGCGATCATGTTTTTCTTCGTGTTTCACCCACGAAAGGGGTGAAGAGATTTGGACTTAGAGGTAAGCTAGCTCCACGGTACATTGGACCTTTCCAGATTCTTGAGAGGATCGGAGCCGTAGCTTACCGTCTGGCACTTCCTCCTTCCCTGGCCGGGGTGCATGATGTGTTCCACGTCTCTATGCTGAGGAGGTACGTGGCCGACCCAGCACACATTTTATCTGAGGTACCGGGTTCGCTGCAGCCAGATGCTACCTACGAGGAGGTTCCGGTACGGATCTTGGAGTACGGGGAGCGTCGATTGCAGAACAAGACGATCCGGCTAGTTAGAGTCGGATGGCAGCATCATTCGGATGCAGAGGCTACCTGGGAGCTCGAGGACATTATCCGAGCTCGATATCCCCATGAGGTATGTACTCTTAGTACAGTTCAGCATTTGTATTTCATATATATATAGCTGTTAGTACCTGCTATTAGTAATAACGAAATTTGGGGACCAAATTTTTTGTTAGTGGGGGAGAATGTTAAATATCGAAACCTTGGAGGGCCTGGTTGCAAAAGTCCTATAAATAAGGGCTCAGATTGGTTTTATAGGAGGAGGGGCTTATTTGCAAAAGTCCTAGGGCACTTAAATGCCGACTCGCTCTCCCCGTTGCTAATCGCGATCGAGCCGCAGCTTCTTCTTCTTCTTCTTCTTCCTCCTCTCCTCTTCTCTTCTCCGACGGAGACTGCAGGTCGCCCTCCGCCCGAGGTCGCTGACTTCCGTTTCTTCTCTGCTTCTTCTTCGTCATTCTGCGCGGCTGGCGACCGCGATCACGGAGCGACTTCCTTGCTTCTTCTTTTCCCGTTCACTCGCCGGAGCACATCTGGAGCGCGACAAGCTTCGAGTCGGTGCTGCGCTTGATTGTGCCATCCTCGCCGGTAAGTGCCGTTAGCGTATTATTTTCTTGGCTTCGATCTAGGGGATCTTTGCCTTCCTTCCACTGTTAATCCAGCATCGGCTTCTAGGGCACGAGTTGTTGCATACTCGAAGGGTTGCGGAAGGAAAGGGATCTTGTCTTGGGGTTCTTGGCGAAGGATCAGCACAGAGCTGATGAAGATCCTGTTCTTCAGTGGTTGGAGGCATCGGGTTTGAGGTTGCCGACGCAGCTAAGATTCCGGTAAGGTTTCCTATGGGCTTCTCATTCTTTGATCTGGATCGATGTTGTTCTTGGATTGGGGTTTGATATTTGCTTTCGTTTTGGGTTCTGGATCTGTGGATAGGGTTTCGATCTGGTTAATTGTAGCTTGAATTTCTTTGGTTGTTTGTATTGGTAAAGCAGTTCATTAGCCACGATTCGAATGGTTTTCTTGTTTCTGCTGTGATCAGTCGGATGGAGTTGTTGTGATTGGTCGGATTGAGTTGCCGGGTGGATGATATGGAGAGTGTGGCTTTGGATTGTGATCAGATCAGGAGTTGTGGTTGATTGTGGTTTGTGTTTGAGCTTGAATCGAATCGGATTGGAGGTTTGAATTCTGGTGTTTGGATTTGTAATTTCTATTTGTGCTCCCTGTTCCTGCCGTGGAGTTTGAGTCTCTGTTCTGGTTGCAGAGGATTCTGTGTGTTGACTTTTATCGGTGCTGTGGGGGAGATTGAATCTGAGTTGTTGTTTTCCCTTTGGAAATGGTGAGTTCAGATGATATCTTGATCTGGAGCTTGCAGTGGGCTAGGGAGAATTGATCAAGGATGGTTCGGGTTGTAGGTTTACTGTGTGTGGGGGTCTGATTCGTTTTGGGATTAGAGTTTGATATTGATTTGGTGTCTTGCTGTAAGGGATTAAGTTGGGGATTAATTAGTTATAATCAAGCCTAATTAATCTAGATGATATATTTGACTAAGTATCTTATTGGTTGTATGATTAGATAAATTGTATTTGTTTTGATGCAGGGCATTGATTTGATCCTTTCGTCGTGGATATTATATTTTCGGGCGGGGGATTCTCGTCATGTGGATTTCTTCATATCGAGGCGAGTACGCTGGACTTATCTTCACTAGATATAGTCATCTGTTATGCATAGCTAGATATGGTAACAGTAGGGTTACCTAATAGTTTTATTCCTGTACTTCTATTCCGATATCTGTTATCTGCTTAGGTTACTGTTCCATATTTCTGTATCTGTTAGATTTACGGATAGCATACCTTATACCTCGCGCTAGGGTTTAGGCTATGGTGCATCCCGGTTATTAATACTACTGCATTTCATATAGTGACAGTAGAGTTAGATAGCGGGTGATGCATGGGATAGTGACATGCATCATCGTGCACGTAGCATAGGCGGACGACCTTTGACTCCCTGGAGGTTGAGATGGGTCGTCGTACGTGCTACTGGTGTAGGGGCATATGCAGGCGACCTTTGACTCCCCTAGTGGTTGAGATGGGTCGTCATACCTACCACTTTACCTGTCGTGTAGTCCCAGTTCCACTCTTCGTTAGTGGATTATAGGTCACGGCGCTCCGACAGGTCCCCTACCTATCCGATGATAGTGAGGGGCAGGGAACGTCACTTTGTCCGATGACAGAGTACGTTCAGGGTCTGAGACCCGGCTCATTCGGTGTCGTGTGAGGCACGACGACAGCCGTTTAAGTGGAGGGAGGACCCGGTCAGAGCCCTACCCACTCGGTTTCGCGTAGAGGCGATAGTAGCCGACTGGCGTCAGGGGTGACCCATGCTGCATCATGAGCATACTGTGCATTGATGCATCTGGTTGTGATTGCTCTACTTGATTGCTGCACTTGGTTGACATGCATACTACGGGGATGGTTCGGTACAGGTAGGTATACTTCTCGTCTGCTGGTTTAGATCTGCTTTTATTATTACTGCACTTACTTCTATAGTTGCTGGTACTTACTATTATTATATCTCCTTGTGCATACCTGTGTATTCGCTGAGTTCTAGGACTCACACCGTTAGACCTGTTTTTCCTCTATTTCAGGATGATCGACTGGAGTGCCTGTCTGCCTGTCCCTGTGTATGTGTGTCGAGGCGACTTTCGAGGATTTTTCTTGTATTCGTTGTGGGTACATGTTTGTACCCTTCTTATTCATTTTCTATTTCTGTTACTTCACCTTTTCCGCTGTTGTATTTTCGATATGGTTGTATTTTTGTGTGCTATGGAGGCCTTCGTTTTACTTTGTTTTGTCGTAAGTCGTACCGGTACGCATCTTTTTGTTTGACGACGTCGTGTGTTTTACGCGTTCGGTGCCTTGTTCCAGCTCTATAGGCTTGGGTACAGGCTTACCGCGAGAGTCGATGTGCTAGGGTTTTCGGATTGTCCGCCGGTTCGAGGGAGAAGCAGTCCGGTCGGTATCGGACGAGCGGCTCCTCGGGGCGTGACACTAAGGGTTATGATAGCAAGACTATCTTCCAATGTATAACACTCCAATCGACTAGACCTACTTAATCGACATAAGCGCCCAACAAAAGCATCATATTTTGAACAGTCAACTACCTAGCCGACTCAATAACTTTAGCCTTAAGTTCACTAGAACTAAAATAGAAACTATTTTAGGAAAAAAGGTTTATAATCTACTCTTAACTTTACTCAATACTTAATTAATTAATTAATAATGACTTTATGTTGATTGAATTTGTTGGAAGATCTTGATTTAATTTGAAATTAAAAAAATAATCAACCAGGTAACATTGATTCCATTATTTTTGTGGTTGTCAAACTACCTAGTAGATTCTACTTAGTAATACCATCTAAGACTTCATTCCCTCTCTTAACCTATCACTACTCGCATTGTCAAGTCTTCAATGTCATTTTTGAGCCCCCAGGCGCGTAACTGAGTTGGTACTTAAGTGACAGATTTATATCAACGAGCAAGAGTTTAAGTTGGATTGTGATAAATAAAGGGTCTCTTAGTACCTGATCTCGGCTACATTGCGCTCCATGGCTCTCTAACAACCTACGCTAAGCTTGGAATCACCAAAAACTATCAATACATTATATTTATTTCTTTTTATTGCATTCGATTATAAGAGAAACAATAAACTAATATTGTATTCGCTTCCTTTCAATAGGCTTTTCCGCTTCTTAAAAAGTTTCCGAAGAAAAGGATTATTATTTGTCTATTCAAAAGCGATCCACCCAACAGCTTTGTAAGTTTTGGAATAGTATGATTAATAAGTTTTTATCGGTCCGGTCTCATAGAAGTTTCTCATCGACCGTTGGGATAAATCGAGAAGCGTTCGCGATGGACGGTCCATAAGCCCAACCTCTCAAAGTTCGTGTCTCATTTGAAAAAAAAAATTACAAATATTTTGACTTAGCCAAATATAAAACTTGGACTGAACCAAATACAAAACTTGTGCCACTTTGTGTATTTTGAATTTATTATAAGTTATAAATTTAAGGAACTTCTCTATCGTACTTTTCGATCGTGCCCCTTCGAATTATAAACTCTTCGAGTTATATATATGCATGCACTCTATCATTCTTCTACACACTTACGAACATATTAAAAAAAAGAGATGAACTTAATATAAATCCTTTGCTTGCTAACTAAATTAAAGTTAAATTCAATTATTTAGAATGTAAAATATGACAAATAGAATAGATCATATAATAAATATAAAATATCATAAATAAAATATCATAAATAAAGATTAAAATGGAAATAACCTTAACCGCCGACTCCTTCCCACTCTCCTGGCTCTTGCGATTCCAAGCAGCCTCACGCGACTTCGAGTAGCTGACCCCTCAAGGTTTTGGCAAGCCCTCATCGTCGACATCCCTCACTGTCGACTCACCCATCCTCGATCCTCTCTCTCGTTGCCGCGCCACCGCTAGATCGTCTAACGCCAGTGGGGGCAATAACCACCGGCCTCCACTTCCCACCTCCGGCCACGAGCAAATCTCGCCCCTGTGTGTCGTCGTCTTGCCCCGCCGTTGCCGGCCAGACCCAGTAAGTCGCAACCACACCGCCAGCTTGCAACGCCAACCTCCCTCGTCCCTCTTCAGCGAGCTTATGTCCACTCTTCTTCTTCGACAACAACGACGCGTGATTCCTCAATTGGAGCCCTCATTTTTTTGCCAAGGGTAAGTTCACGCCTCTTTTCCCTCGCGTGATCTTGCTTCATCGCCGATCACATTAGGTAAGGATTGTGAGTCGGTTGGGTTGCTGTCGGCGAGGATGCAAACTGATATAAGATCGTTGAGGCTAGTATTCGACACTATATCCGTAAAACGATATTGCTCTGCTACAGGTACTCATATATAGTAGCAATTCGTTTCCCAAGATACAACGACGATATCTCGAAATAGCAGCACTTCAAAATTTGAGACCAACGAACCTTCTTGTAGGCTTTTTGGACACTAGATGCAGAAGATGATATATATGCTTTTTGAACTCTAGATGATTGAATAAATGATTCTAACATCCAGGGGATTCTATTTATACAAGGGAAGAGGTGAGGTACCCTTTGGTGAGTGACTGCGACCTTTAGTTAAGGATTTATCTGGGTCGTTCGATCTGGAGGGTTGTAACCCTTCAGATAGCCCCTTGATCTTAGCCGCCAGATCTGGATGGTTGTAACCCTTCAGATTCCCCTTTGATCTCAACCGCTAGATTTGATCTGACGCTTCAGATCAAGTCTCATCACCAACGGTCAGATCGCGTCACTTGTGATCCAACATCCATCTTCAATCCAACGGTTGTCATTCGTTCGCCCAACCAACAGTCCAGTAATCTCTCTCTGCCTACCCGACTGCCACATAGGCACTGTCATGTCACATGACACGTCACTCGAGTGTCACATTACCTAGAGCATAAATTTAAGCTCCTCAATGTTCCTCGTGAAGTGCAAAGTGTACCAACAAAGTGCCCATTGCGGGCGTACAAGCATGGCGGGTGACGAGTGGCGAGCTCACAGGTGCGAGCACCTGCTCGCCTTTGAGAAAAGAACAACTGCGTTTTCCTTTTTTAACTCCATTAACACAACATCATATATAAGGAAGCAAACACCCTTGGAATTTACAGATGTGGGACTATTCCCCATCTACTTCCTTCTATGTTATTTTTGGGTTGACTTTAAAAAATTAATTTCTCATTCAACCGTAATAGTTTTTCAGTAAATTAATAGTCTAGATTCATCTATGCGAAACGTAGATTTCATTTTTGAAGTTAACTCTGACTTTCATCGATTGATGACACCCTGATTTTTCTTTGCAAAATTGTATTTGGTTATTTAAGACCCAATATCCAACAATCCTCCAAATGAATGGAAATTAATGCATATATGCATGCTGACACTTTATAAGAGTCCAATCGATAAGTCAATGGGTCGGAAGAGATAACTTGTGGCTTTGAACCTTCCGTAGTGGAATGCTATCGAGCATACTAGGTTGCGCAGTAAACATGATATCTTGAACTACTCAGTTGTTTATATATAGTAAGACAATAACACCCACACAGGGACTTATCTCACATACTTTTGGTTCTCATGGTTGGTTCCGTTTTGGCCATGAACACCATCTTGGATTCATAAGTGTTTCATTGAAGCGACATGTCTTCATACTCACATAGGTAGCACTTCTATCAAGAGTATCCTACCATACTCCACCATATAAAGGTATAGAAATTATTAAAAGCATAAGTTTTGTTAGGATCGTGACCGTCAAGCTAGAGGGGGTGAATAGCTTCTTTCGATTTTTTACCTACAACGTTAGCATGCGCAAGCGGAATAAATAGAATAAAAACTAAAACAATGCTAACACAAACCGATATACGTGGTTCGGAGATGACACTCATACTCCACGGCTGTCCGTAAGGTGGACGATCCCTAATCCTTCGGTGGATGATTCCCCGGAGCACCTCCGGCTAGCTCTTGTTGCTCCTTGTGGGTGGAGAAACCTCACCACAACTTCTGGACAACCCTTGAGCAAGATAGGTTACTAACAAGCTTTACCCAAGCAAGTTTCTCCAAGAAGAAAAGGCCTTAAACGAGCTCCCTTAAATATAGCTCGAGGCTGAAAGTGACTGTTACCAGTCGACTGCCCCAGGGCCAGTTGACTGGCCTTACTTGAATTCAAATTTCATAGCGTTACCTTTCAAATTCTGGCCACACCAGTCGACTGCCCCAGGGGCAGTCGACTGGTCCTTCCCTAAGCCTAGGGTTACCCTTCCCGAGTACATTTCTCTCTGCAATCGAACCCTCCCGGCTTAGTTCCCGAGTACAATCCCTCAACACGCGGACCCTCACGACCTGGTTGACTCTTCATCCAGCAGCCTTGATCTGTTGCCTTCATGCCCTCTTCGTCTTCGGCTCCCGTCCCTCAGATGCGCACACAAGCCCTCGGCTTGCCTCCATGCCATCCTTCACGTATGCCTCGAAGTCTGTGTCCCTCGTCTCATCGTCCCTGCTTCAGCAGCCTCGATCTGTTGCCTTCAAGCCCTCTTCGACTTTGGCCCTCGTCCCTCAGATGGCACGCAAGCCCACGTCTTGCCTCCATGTCATCCTTCACGTACGCCTCGAAGTCCGCTTCCCTCGGCTCATTGTCCCTGCTTCGTCCATGGTCCCTCGAATGCGCACACAAGCCCACGGCTTGCCTTCGTGCCACCCTTCACCATACCTGAAGACATCCAACCAAATCTATGTGTACCTGCAAACCTGCACACTCACATACACATATTAGACCAACATGAAACCCTAACTTAATCATATTGACACACACATCAAATCCCATGATCCTCCAGATCATACTTGGGCCGATTGCCCCAACAATCTTCCCCTTTTTGATGTGTGACAATATGATTAAGTTAGGTAAAACAACAACAATAACAATTGAAAATTAAAAGTATAACACATTAAGAGACATACATATGTCCTCCCCCTTAACCTATGTCCTCCACATAATTTTCAATTCTTCACCACACCAAGTTAAGTTATACCCAACTTAACACCACAAGTTCTCCCACGTCAAGTTAAACCTAACTTAACACCACAAGTTCTCCCCCTTTGACACCATAAAAAAAATTACTCCAAGCAATCCTACCCCTAGTGTCAAAAAGAACTCAACCTATTTCTGAAAATCCCTCAAAAATCACACACCCGAAAGATCAGTCGACTGATCCAACATCAGGTGACTGATACCCTCATTTCGCAAACTTACAGAAACATCAGTCGACTGCCCAATGGGCAGTCGACTGATACAGTCCATTTCTGAAATTTCCAACTGAATTTCAAAAATCCCTAGAAATTCCACAAAATTTGAAAAAATGTAAAACTTTGCAAGCATATTTGTTAGGATATAATCTACCCTAGAAAAATATATTTTCGTGCAAAATACCAAATATGTTTGACTTTTGGTACAAACTCCAATTTTTTCAAAATGTATCATTTTGTAGCAACTCTTAAGCCTTTATTTGATTCCATGTGTTTGCCAAGACTATCTATTACCATTGTAAGCCTAGAATTGTTTCCAAATCCCCTTTCCTTTATATACCCTCAAGATGATAAAACCTCCCTCCTTTTATCCCTTAACCCTAGACATATACATATATATATATGAAACTTCCCTTGTGCCTATAATAGCAATATCATATCATTCAATAGCAAATCATGAATTGCAAACAATATAAGCAGTATCAAAGACATGACTTAAAAATTTATATAAACAATACCAAGCCATGAAAGAAAATTTCATAAAGTAATATGAAAGCATACATCCAAAGTTTCATACAAAAGCCAAACTAAAGCATAATAAAAGTCACAAGGGCCATGACCCCGAAGTTTTAAGCATTACAATGTCAAATCAAGTGTTTGAGAGATAAATGAATAACATAATCAATCCAACACACTCTCAACACTACTACGCCTACGTCATGCTGAATCTACATCTCATCGCTTGGAGGAGGAGGAGAAGGAGGAGGAGGGGCCTGATACATCATGTTCCAGCTCTGCATCATCGCATACATCTCATCCTGTTGCCGCTGGAACCCCTGGCAGAACTGTGTGAGACCATGAACCTCCCCCTGAATGGCAGTCTGCTGCTGCTGCATCTCAATCTGTCGCTGTTGAAATGTCTGGAAGTCCCCCCTCAGATCATGTACCTCTGACTGCAGGAGGGAGAACTGCTCCTGTGAAACTCCAACAGTAGGCGCAGCCTCCTCATCAGAACTGGAGGAATCAGAACGCTATCTCCAGGCCATCTCCCCCTGTCGGCACTCAATCCCCGCCAAGGACAGCTGTCGTGAGCCGATCTGGTCGTAGTCCTTGGACAGGCGATGCACCTCACCCCTAGTAGTGCAAATGCCCCTAGACTCAAAGAATTCGGTCAAAACAAGACCAAAAGGCATGTAGATCTTAGCATTGACACTATGAGAAAAGTGGACAATGGATGTGAAGACATGCAAGGTAATGTCGATATCTAGTCTCCTTTTTAATGCATACATGATTACCAAGTGAGGAAGCCGAATCTTCGACCTCCCCTTGGTGACAATAGGTAATATGCAATCTAGGATAATCTTGTACAATACATTGCTAAAAGGAGTCATGTTCTTAGCCTCAAAAATACGCTGTATCACACATCGATATCTTGAAAAATAATGGAGATGGATTTGGTCTATGGTTACATTGGGGAAGGTGAAAGGCTCGACAACTTTTGGGAAATATGTAAATGCATGGTTAGAAGCCCTACACCCTAAAAATGAACCTAGGATTGCAGCTAAAAAGGGAATGGTGACACTTGCCACCACAGACTCATAGGTCCCATCATCAGGACCCACGCATATAAGATTTGCGTAAAATTCCTTGCACAAGTCCAGGTTAACAGGGTGCTGACAATATACTAGCTACTCTAGACCAAAATATGTGATCATCTCAGCAATGCGGGGGGTTTTCTCTTGGAAATATGCCCTATTTAGATATCTACAATTCATTAATACAAACTCATTGTCCGTAAATCTCTGTCGGCATTCCTCGGAACGGAACCGAGGGACCGCAGGATCTACGACAGCCTATTGCGAACTACCCTCACCAATCTTTTCTTTTGAACAGCCCTAAAATGCAATTACCCATGTACCAACCATGACCCAAACAAGGAAAATAACAAAGAAAACATGCCAAAGGTAGAGGGTTAGTTATGAATCATGAATTGAATAGGAAAAAAAATAAAGCAAATACTTCATTACCGTTTCTCCCTTCATTGCATGGTGGAGAATGATGAAGATTAACTTGAGAGGAGAGGTTCTTTCAACCCTAGACCTAGATCTGAGGTAGAGGGAGGCTAGGAAGGTGATCTTAGGGCTTGGGAAGACTTTGAAGGAAGAGGGAAGGTCGGGAGAGACGAAGACTCGCAGGGGGTGGCACTGAAAACCCTAGGTTCGGCCACCCCCGCGCTGTTATTTCCTTTTAAAAACCTTGCGTACCAGGGGCAGTCGACTGAGAAACGAACAGAAAGTTCAATCGATTGTCCCAAGGGTAGTCGACTAGTATTTTCGATTTCTTAGTTCCTAATTTATACTAGACCAGTCGACTGGTTCTGAACCAGTCGACTGGAACCCTGATTCCAGCTCTTTGTCCTAATTTCAGAAATACCTAATTAAATCCATAAATCTCCAAAAAATCTAAAATTTAATGGAAAGATTTGTAATACCTATGTCTTCTTGGGAAAATACGTTTTCAATTAAATTTACTCCCGATCCCAAGATTGGCACGAAATTCAAAACTATCTAATTGGCTCAATTCATCCTTGGCATAAGGTTCTAGTTTTGACCTTTTCTTGATGTATCTTCCCATACTTGACCCCAATACATTCCCAGCATTGATTTATATGGTATTTGCACATTAAAAACTAATTTTTACATAATATGATTCTATTTTCATCTTTTCCTCCACAAACCTCCTTTTAATGTGTCAATTCCCTAGGATTCAGACTCACACTAGACTTCCAAACCTTTTGGCACATTCCATAGTCCATCTAATCTCCTAGGAGGAATCCTCCTGAGATCTATTGACCATGGATCCCATTTTGACTTCTAGAGCTTTCCCTTGAGCTTTCCTTAGTCACCTCCCTAGATGACTCTATAAAGGCAAGCCCACACCGATGTACCTCCGGTGCTTCTTGACCTTCAACTCTCACTCTCTTGACCTTGTATATCTTTTTCTTGATCAAGTTCTTTTTTTCCTTTTTAAATGACTCTTCCTTTCCATTTTTGGTCTTTCCCTTGCTATAATCATATGACATCCTTGCATATGACTCTTCCTTAGCACTTGACTTCCTAGATTGATATCCTAGACCCGGTCTATCACTTCTAAGGTGGTAACCATCCGGTACCATACCTAACCCCTTGGACCCCCTAATGAGTCTATCTAGATTCTTTTCCAATTTATCAAGTTTTGCCCTCAAACCTTGATTTTCCCTTTCTAACTTCTCAACCTTATTGTCACCACTTTGGGTATTTCTAGGTCTACCCATTTTTCTAGGCATGTGTCTCCCTTTCTTAGGGTTAATACCTTAGTCCTTAGGTCTAACATTTCTAGATTGATCATGATACATGGGTTTCTTAGAATTTTGGCACGCAATAGTAACTCTATTTCTATCATGATACTTGAAACCAAAATTACACATAGGCAAGCAATTTTTATCATTCATAGCATGCATAGGAAAATTTGAGGCATTCTTAAAGTTAGGGATTACCTCCCTTACTCTTGGAGCTCCCCCTTGATATGAGTTTCTCTTCTTATCATCCTTCGCCCATCTTCTCAAATGCTCCATTTTCTTGAGCTCTCCTTTTCTCGGACACTTGGTGTGATAGTGCCCTAGCTCCCCACAAGTATAGCACCTAATGTGCTTTTTCTCCTTCTTTTCCCTACAACCTATATTAGATTTTAAATGAAATGACCCGAGTTTAGGGTTTACCTCCTTTTTACCTAGTGGACACTAGTCCTTGTAGTGTCCTCTTTTGTTGCATCCAAAGCAAATGATATGATCTTTTGTTCTTGCTTTGGTGGAGCTAGGAGCTTCTTCTTGCTCCGGTATTGATGAGGGTCTCTCCTCCCCCTCAATTCTTGAGGTGGAGACCTCTTCTTCTTCCCTTGATGAAGTGGATGATCTCTCATCACCCAACTTGTCTTGAATCATCATTTCCTCTAGCTTGTGCTCTCTCGGCGATTAGTCCGTAGATGAGCGACCTTCGCTCTGATACCACTTGTTAGGACCGTGACCGTCAAGCTAGAAGGGGGGGGTTGAATAACTTCTTTCGATTTTCTACCTACAATGTTAGCATGCGCAAGCAGAATAAACCAAATAAAAACTAAAACAATGTTAACACAAACCGATCTACGTGGTTCGGAGATGACACTCCTACTCCACGGTTGTCCGTAAAGTGGACGATCCCTAATCCTTCGGTGGATGATTCCCCGGACCTCCGGCAAGCTCTTGTCGCTCCTTGTGGGTGGAGAAACCTCACCACAACTTCTGGATAACCCCTGAGCAAGATAGGCTACTAACAAGCTTTACCCAAGCAAGTTTCGCCAAGAAGAAAAGGCCTTAAACGAGCTTCCTTAAATAGAGCTCGAGGCTGAAAGTGACCATTACCAGTCGACTGCCCCAGGGCCAGTCGACTGGCCTTACTTGAATTCAAATTTCATAGCGTGACCTTTTGAATTCTGGCCACACCAGTCGACTGGTCCTTCCCTAAGCCTAGGGTTACCGTTCCCGAGTACATTTTTCTCCGCACTCGAACCCTCCCGGCTTAGTTCCTAAGTACAATCCCTCAACACTCGGACCCTCACGACCTGGTTGACTTTTCATCCAACAGCCTCGATTTGTTGCCTTCACGCCCTCTTCGTCTTTGGCTCCCGTCCCTCAGATGCGCACACAAGCCCTCGGCTTGCCTCCATGCCATCCTTCTCGCATGCCTCGAAGTCCGCGTCCCTCGGCTCATCGTCCCTGCTCCAGCAGCCTCGATCTGTTGCCTTCAAGCCCTCTTCGACTTTGGCCCTCGTCCCTCAGATGCGCACGCAAGCCCACGGCTTACCTCCATGCCATCCTTCACGTACGCCTCGAAGTCTGCTTCCCTTGGCTCATCGTCCCTGCTTCGTCCATGGTCCCTCGGATGCGCACACAAGCCCACGGCTTGCCTCCGTGCCACCCTTCACCGTACCTGAAGACATCCAACCAAGTCTATGTGTACCTGCAAACCTGCACACTCACATACACATATTAGACTAACATAAAACCTTAACCTAACCATATTGGCACACACATCAAAACTCATGATCCTCCAGATCATACTAGGGCCGATTGCCCCCAACAAGTTTAACCTCACTACATGTGGTAGGGCAACACATGTTCATCCTAGGTTTGGGATAGAGGTAATATATCTCGTGTGCTGTAACACAACTTCTATAACTTTGTTGTCCCATTGATCTAAGATCTTGGGATCTCCAGTCAACAAGATTGGGTTACCGTTACAGTCATTTCAGTTGTAGATTTTTAATCTCATTCCGCTCGATGAGCAGTATACTTGATCTCAACATAGCCCTTTCATAAGAGGATCTACCAAATTATCTTTGGACTTAACATACTCGATTGTAATCACTCCATTTGAGATCAACTGTCTAATGGTATTGTGTCAACAACGTACATGTCGTGACTTCCTATTATACATACTACTATGTGCCCTTCCAATCGTTGATTGACTATCACAGTGTATAAGTACGGCGGGCACAAGTTTCGTACAGCTCGGAATATCATCTAAGAAGTTCCGCAACCATTCAGCTTCTTCAGCTGCTTTGTCTAGTGCTATAAACTCAGATTCCATAGTTGACCGAGTAATGCAAGTTTGCTTAGTGGACTTCCAAGATATCGCTCCCCCACTGATCGTGAATACATATCTACTAGTAGATTTTGTTGGGATCGATGGCACGGCTAGAGGGGGTGAATAGCTCGATCACCCCAATTCGATTTCTCTCCCTACAATGTTAACACACATGGAAGCTTAAACTAATAATTGAATCAATGCTAACACGTTACCGGTTAAGTGGTTCATGTTAGTAGGAGCCCTAGAGCCAATTATGTGATGATTGACTAGAGACATTTTGTATCATATTCTATCATTAATAAAGGCATGTTTGGTTATTATACTTACTTTGTATTTGTGCCAAATAACTAAGTATAATAATGCTCTTGGGTAGTAGGTTCTTATCTACATTATATCGATTGGTTGAATCGATAGTGAGATGATGTAGAGAATACTACTCTAAACTATTCATAGTCAAGTATTAATATTCAAGGACAATATTAATGCATGGAGACTAGCATGTAGGTCAACTGATGACTTGAGCTCACAAGTCATGGATATGTGATATCAAGTTGACACATGGGTATATATTGGAGAATGTGTACTGAATTGACCCGCCATGAGAAAATTTCATAGATTGTCATATGAGTGTCATAAACTTTCTCATGTGAATATTAGTATGAATAGTACTTAGACCTGAAGTCACTACGGTTCCCTATATAAGGAGTTATGTACTTTGGTATCGTCAAACGTCACCCGTAACAGGGTGGACTATAAAGGCGATCACTGGGTATGTAATGAATTATGCGAAGGGATGTGAGTGATGTAGATGAGATCTATCCCTCCCATATGACGAGAGTGATATCTGTGGGCCCCTTGATCGAGTAGGACTACTAAAATGTATGGTCATGCTCAAATGAGTCAATAAGAGATATTGAGCTCATTTGTTTGAGTGAGTCTACTCGGGGATCAAGAAACACAAAGATTGATTGAGGATGACACGGTCTATGCCTCATTGGTCAATCTAGATATCAAGGATAGAAGGACAAGGTCATACATTATCATAGTCATGGAGATTTTCTTGTTACTTGGGTAGCAATGATGCATTGCTAGATGCCGCTCATTGCTTATGTGTCTAAAGTGTTTAGGCGCATTGCCAATGTCACGAGAACCTATTGGGTCACACACTAAGGACATGATGCTTCGGAAGCCCGAGTTTGAAACTCGGGAGATCTGATCGGGAGCTCGGCACTCGACAGACTGAGCTAAGAGCTCGGCAGACTGAGTCAGGAGCTCGGCACTCGGCAGACTGAGCTATGAGCTCAGCAGACTGAGTCAAGAGCTCGGCACTCGGCAGACTGAGCTGGGAGCTCGGCAGACTGGGTCAGGAACTCGGCACTTGGCAGACTGGGCTGAGAGCTCAGCAGACTAGGTCGGGAGCTCGCCACTCGATAGATTTGGTCGGGAGCTCGGGGACTTGGTCGGCATACTTGGTCGGGAGCTTAGGGATTTGCTCGGGAGACTTACTCGGGAGACCTGGTCGGAAGCCCGAAACACCCGGTCGGAATTGCATGGGAAATTCATTAAAGTGTTTAATGAAGGAAAGAGAAAAATCTCTCTTCATTGGATGAAGAGAAGATGAAGAGTCACATGAAAAGATGTGCTCTTTATTGGCTTTAATGAAGGGATGTCAAAGAGACAAAAGACTCTTCATATTCATGGGATGAATATAAAAGAGGATCTAGTCATTTTGAATGAAGTAAGTGTGCTTTTTCTTCTTCCCTTCCTCTCTTCTTCCCTTTTCTCCCTCTTGGCCGAAACCCCATTGGGGTTCTTGGTGGTCTTGTGAACTACCTTAAGTTGCTAGCACAACTAAGGTAGTTCTCCCGAAGTTGAGAGATTATGTCCGTGTGGATACGAATAGAGGCACGGATACTTGAACGTGCAAGAGATCTGGCGCATCTTGGATGAGCGGGATAAGCAAAGGGCACGCTCCAAAGGTATACACTTTAGATAGATCTATTAGATAGATGAACATTGTACGAGTTTTCTTTCGCATGGATCGCTCGAGGGTTCTTGTTTCCGCTGCGTTTTGTGTTTTGGTGCCGGGAGAACCCAATAGTTCGGAGATTTCTTGCTCCTACTCCACGGTATATCCTTGAGGTGGACGAACCCTTGATCCTTCGGTGGATCACGCCCCGGCAATCTCTGGCTAAATCTTTCTCCTTCTCGGTGGAGAACAACCTCTCACAATCCTTCTTCTTCCTTACAAGATGGAGCTAGGGTTTGGGAGGAACATTGAGAAACTCACTCAACCTCACTCCGAAGTCCATCCTTTGTGTATGCCTTGAAGTCCACTCCCTTGGCTTGCCCCTTGAAGTTCTCTTCCTTCGGCTCTCGTCCCTCGGATGGCACGCAAGCCCACGGCTTGCCTCCATGCCATCCTTCTCGTATGCCTTTGAAGTCTACTTCCCCGGCTTGCCCTTGAAGTCATCTTCCTTGGCTCTCGTCCCTCAGTTGCTTTACTCCGTTGCTCCATGTGTGACTCACAAAGTCCTGCACGACTTAAGCACACATATCAAATCACAATGAAAACCTAACTTAATCATATTGACACATACATCAAAACCCATGATCTACCCGATCACACTTGGGTCGATTGCACCAACAATGTCCTCCTTTTTGATGTGTGGCAATATGTTCAAGTTAGGTACAGAGATAACAATTGAAAATTAAAAGCATAGTAAACAAAGAAGTATAAACATGCAACCTCCCCTTAACCTATGCCTTAACACATAATTTTCAATTTTGGCACAACCATAAAGAATTAAGTTATAATCTAAATTAAACCTTTCACTTCTCCCCCTTTGACACCATCAAAAAGATTACTCTAAGCAATATTACCCATTGGTATCAATTTGGGACAAGTTTCATATTCTAAAAATACCCAGAAATCAGAGAATATCAATGCCAGTCGACTGAGTCAGCTACCAGTCGACTGGCCTTAGCGAATTCCCAAATCACAAAAAGTTTAGTTGGCTGCCCTCTGGGCCAGTCGACTGATACTTATCAGTCTGAAATTTCAGCCTTTTGAGCTAAAATTCAGAAATGCACAAAAAAAATCCATAAAATTTGAAAAATTATGAAAATTTGCAAAATATTTCTTATAATGTTTTCTAACAGGAAAAAATATATTTTCATGAAAAACTCAAATATGTTTGACTTTTTGACCAAAGCTCAAATTCTTTGAAAACAACCAACTTTGTATCAAACTTACATCCTAGTTTTGAAATCGTGTGTTTTGCAAGTCTATACCATAGCACATAAAACACAAAAATATTTTCAAATCATTTGAAATGTCCAACTATGATCTATGAACAAAATGTCCATTAATTAAACATTTATTTTCCCCATAGTTGGTCTATTTTCAATAATGTGACACATCCAATAACTCAACAAAATGCTCCAAGCATAAGTGAGTTATTTGTATCATCCTAACATATCATATGCATGAATACAATCATAAAGCAAAGTAATATGAGATATTTTTATGTAAACCTTATTTAGCTCAATTTATCATGAATTTCTACTATGGGCTACATACTCCCCCTTAATGTCTCAAGTCAACCAATTTTCAAAAATTTGAAATTTTAATACCATGGTTGACTTAACCCTAAATCCTCTAATCCTTGAGAATTGACTTTGGTACCGAATAGAAATGTTTTCTAATTGGGTTGACCAAGTACTCCTTAGGGATCCATTTCTTACTTAGGGTCTTGATCTTTGCTTGTCCTCTAGCAAGTAAGCAATGATAGGTTCTTCCATTGCTAGATTTTTCAAACCTTAACTCTTCTTTCTTGAAACTTGTTCTTTGGATCTCAATTATCATATCTAGTGTTTTTGAGCTAATTTTAAATTTTCAAAGGGCTCGGTAAGACTATCTACCTTTTCCCTTAATTCCTTATTTTCTTCTTCTAAAGATGAATCACTTGAACTAGAAAAAGAAGCATGCACATCATCCTTAAGTTGCATAGATTCTAATTTTTCATTCAACATACAAATTTCATTTTTAAACCCTTAATTTTCTTTCTAGCCTTAAATAAATCATCATAAGTACTAGAAATTATTTTTATAAGAGTAAAAGTGGGTAAATTGTATACCTCACTTATCGAAACGTTCTACTCTGAAGTAGAGCCTCCCCCTTCACATGAGCTCCCTTCATCTTCACTTGAGTTCTTTTCTTCCTCAAATTCGGATGACGTAGAGGCGATGTCTTCAATTCCCATTAGTGTAAAATGGGATACGTGATGTTCCTCCTCCTCCGATGAGGATGAATCATCCATGTGGCCTTCAAGTTTTGCACCTTCTTCCCCTTCTCCTTTGATTTCTTTTTTTTTTTTTTGTTTCTTCTTTCCTTCCTTCTTCTTCAAGGGGGGCACTCATCTCTCATGTGCCCTTCTCCTTGGAAATTGTAGCAAATGATCTTCCTTGTTCTACTTTTGCTCCTTGACCCTTTTCTACCATGAGATTTGTTAGTAGAAAACTATTTTAATGCTTTTCTCATTTTCCTTACCATGTAGGCTTTCGCATTACTATCCATTGATGCACTTGATTCCTCAAAATTGGATGAGGAAGCCTTCTTCTTTTTACCTTTTCCATTGTTTGCCACAAGGGCGATGCTCTTTGGTTGGTATACCTCTTCAATTATTCCTCCAACTCGAGTTTCGTGAAGCTCCATGGTTGAAAAGAATTCCTCTAGAGAAGTTTTCTCTAGATCCTTGGAAATGTAGTACGAGTCCGCCATTGAGCTCCAATTTGATGTTCTTGGGAATGCATTGATGGCTTTCGTCAAAATGTCTCGGTTGGATAATTGTTCCCCTACACATGTTAGTCCATTAAGTATTTCTTTAAATCTAACATATAAATTTGATACCTTCTCCCTTTTGTCAAGCTTGATGTTATTGAGTTGAGATCGGAGAAGATCTCTCTTTGCCATTTTTGCCTCCGAAGTGCCCTCATGAAGCTCTATTAGCTTATCCCATAGGTCTTTGGCACTTGAATAGCTCCCAATTCTTGTGACTTCTTGTTGGGGGAGCATACTTAGTAGATGATGCAAGGCCATAGAATTTGCCAAGTAGTCAACCCTTTGCTTCTTGCTCCATCTTATTTTCTCAAGCAATTTGTTGTCTTGATCCCTAGGCACTTCAAACTCATTTTCCATGATTAGCATTATATCGAAATCGGTAATGAAAAATACCTCCATCTTTTTCTTCCACCATGAAAATTCTCCCTCAAACTTTGGCGATTGGATGTGCGAGCTGGTCATTTTTGATGATTTTGCTCTTCTCGGAGGTTAGTCCGTTGAAGGCGTCCTTGCGCTCTGATACCACTTGTTGGAATCGATGGCATGGCTAAGGGGGGTGAATAGCTCGATCACCCCAATTTGATTTCTCTCCCTACAATGTTAGCACACACAGAAGCTTAAACTAATAATTGAATCAATGCTAACACGTTACCGGTTACGTGGTTTGGATATTGTTTGCTCCTACCCCACGGCGTGTCCTTGAGGTGGGCGAACCCTTGATCCTTCAGTGGATCACGCCCCGGCAATCTCCAGCTAAATCTTTCTCCTTCTCGGTGGAGAACAACCTCTCACAATCCTTCTTCCTCCTTATAAGATGGAGCTAAGGTTTGGGAGGAAGATTGAGAATTTGGAGCTTGAGCACTTAGGAGAAGATCTTACAATGAAGAGCTAACCATCCCCTAGTCTCAAGCTCCACTTTAAAAAGTGGAGAGAGTTGTTAACAAACAACTCATCCCCGACACCAGTCGACTGCCCAAAGGGCCAGTCGACTGATGCCCAGCCAATGACTCTATTTTAAAGCAGACCAGTCGACTGGTGCCTGGACCAGTAGATTGATCTTTCTGTGAGTTTCCACTCTACGCTAGCAGTCGACTGCTTCCTCTGGCAGTCGACTGCCCAGCTTACAAAGTCACTCAACCTCACTCCGAAGTCCAACCTTCGCGTATGCCTTGAAGTCCACTCCCTTGGCTTGCCCCTTGAAGTTCTCTTCCTTCGGCTCTCGTCCCTCGGATACGCATACAAGCCCACGGCTTGCCTCATGACATCCTTCGTGTATGCCTTTGAAGTCTACTTCCCTGGCTTGCCCTTGAAGTCCTCTTCCTTGGCTCTCGTCCCTCAGATGCTTCACTCTATTGCTCCATGTGTGACTCACAATATCCTGCATGACTCAAGCACACATATCAAATCACAATGAAAACCTAACTTGATCATATTGACACACACACAAAACCCATGATCTACCCGATCACACTTGGGTTAATTGCACCAACATATTTGAAATCTTTTGTATCTAATATCCAATTAGCATCACAGCATCCCTCTAAGATAGAGGGATATCTTCTATAATATATCTGTAGTTTATAGTATATTTCAAATATCTAAGAACTCGCATCAGTGCTTTCCAATGTGTATTGTTTGGATTACTCATAAAATAACTCAGCTTGTTGACCATACAGACAATATTTGAACGTATGCAGTTTGTGAGATACATCAAGCTGCCTATTATCCGAGAATATTCCAATTGCGATATGAGCTCACCATGATTTTTCGCTAAGTATTGACTTAGATCCATAGGTGTTTTCACTATAGAGAGATCGTACGCATTGAACTTTTTCAATACCGACTCTATATAGTGGGATTGTGTCAGAATAATCCCATCAGATATTCTGAGAATTTTAATTCCCAATATAATATTTGCTCGACTCATATCTTTCATATCAAAATTATTGGTCAACATTCTCTTTGTACTCATGATTATCTCATGATTACTGAAGGATCGTTTATGGCGTGCAGAGGAGGGGTGAATGCACTTTTTCGGATCTCTACAAAATTGTTAGCACAGCGGAAATAATATGCAAAAGAAATTCAAAACAATGCTAACACTTATCGTTTACTTGGTATCCACCCAGATGGGTGACTAGTCCAAGGATCTACGCCGCGAGCACCACTTTTCACTATCGAAAAGTCTCCTTGAGGTGGAGAAACCTTTACAGCAAGATCTTCCTCTTTACAGATGCAGAAATACGAGAGAGGAAGCAAGAATCACTCTACACACGAGCAGCACTTTGACACTGTACGGAACCGTACCGTGCACGTGCAAAAAGTTCTCCTTTTATAGGTGAACAGGACAGATTCGCAATCTGTCCAGCCCGCACCAGTCGACTGCCCCTGGGGCAGTCGACTGGACTAGCATTAATTGCTAGCCAACGGCTAGTTTTCGGGGTATACCAGTTGACTGCCCAAATGCCAGTCGATTGGTCCGAGGCCGCAAACTTTCTGTGAGTTTTGGCAGTCGACTGCCACAGGGCCAGTCGACTGCCCTGCCTCACAGCTCAGCTCCAGCCACTCCGGTCCTTCTCCTTCGCGTGTGCCTTCAGGTCTGCTCCCTTGGCTTGACCCTTGAAGTCATCTTCCTCTGGCTATCGTCCCTCGGATGCGCACGCAAGCCTTCCCTTGGCTTGCCTCCATGCCACCCTTCACGTGTGCCCTTGAAGTCCACTTCCCGGCTTGCCCTTGGAGCTTTCCTCCCTCGGCTCTCGTCCCTCGGATAAGTCCACCATGTGTGATTCTCCAAGTCCTGCAAACTCAATCACACATATCAAATACAACATAACACTCTAACTTTAAACATATTCAACTACACACATCAAAACCATGATCTTCCAATCATTTAAGGGTCGATTGCCTCAACAATCTCCTCCTTTTTTATGCGTGGCAATATGTTTAAGTTAGAGATAAATAACAGCCATAATAACAATAGCAAAAGATAGCAATTGAAAAAAAAAAATTGAGACATAGTAACCCTAGGAGGTAGCCTCCCCCTTAACCTATGTCTTCTCCCCATTTTCAATTCTAATCTAAATCCAAGTTAAGTTCCACTTAACAACAATATATATAAGACATATCAGAACCTAAGAGGTACCTCCCCCTTAATCCATGTCTTCTCCATTTTTAAACATTCAATTTCTAAATTAGAAAGAACACCTTAAACCATTCATTCTAAGTTGAAGTTCTAACTTAAACCACTCATTCTCCCCCTTTGACACCATCAAAATGATTGCCTCAAGCAACCAAACCCTAGGGCATCAAAAATGAGAATATTGAATTTCTGAAATTTTTCACAGTAGCTGAAAACAGGCGTGCCAGTCGACTGCCCATGGGGCAGTCGACTAATACGCTATCAGTCTGATGATTCAGGTTTTCTGCCGAATTTCAGAAACTCCCAGAAAATTCAAGAAAATTCCAAAAATTGTAAAATTTTGCATACATATTTGAAATGTTATACTTTATCAGGGAAAAATATTAAACCATATAAAATTTTAAACATGCATGACTTTTGATAAAAATCCAAAAGCTTTGAAAACCACTACATTTTGTATCAAACTTTGAAACCAATTTTGCAATCATATGACTTTTAAAAACATGGCAAAGTATGTGGAGCATAAAATGGTTTTCAAAGGTTTAAAATGTCCAACTATGATCTTTGGGCAAAGTGTCCATTGATTAAACAATTGTCTTCCCCATAGTTGGTCTAGTTTTCATATATTGATACTTCTAATGGTCCAACAATGTGCCACAAGCACAAGTGAGCCAAATGTATCACCCTAATGGATCAAGCACCCTTTTTCAAGGCTAATATCTCTAAGTTCACCCTATACTTCCACAAAACACATTCCAATGCCTCTTCTTAAGAATGTAAACTCCGATTCGGGAAGAGGCTTTGTAAATATGTCGGCTAGGTTCGACTTTGATTCAACATAGTGTAGTTCTATGTCTCCCCTTGCCACATGGTCTCTAATGAAGTGATGTTTCACTTCAATGTGTTTTGTCCTAGAATGGTGAACCAGATTTTTGGTTAAGTTGATTGTGCTTACATTATCACATAAGACTTTGACCTTGGTGTAATGCAACTCATAATCCTCTAAGGTGTGCATGATCTAAAGGAGTTGGGAAACACACCCACCCATTGCCATATATTCCGCCTCCGTTGTTGATAGGGAAACGCATGGTTGTTTCCTACTACTCCAACTAACTAAGGAAGACCCAAGGAATTGACACCCTCCACTTGTATTCTTCCTATCTAACTTGCAACCCGCATAGTCCGAGTCGATGTATCCAATTAGATCAACACTAGGGGTCCTAGGATACCAAAGGCCGACATTTAGGGTCCCTTTCACATACCTTAAGATCCTCTTGACTACAACCAAATAGGACTCTTTGGCACAAGATTGGTATCTTGCACACATATCTACCGCAAAAAGTATGTCGGGTCTACTAGCGGTTAGGTATAGGAGGCTACCAATCATGCTCCTATATTGTTTAGAGTCTACCATTTTCCCTTCAATGTCACTATCCATTTTCACATTGGTTCCTATGGGTGTAGATGCTACCTTAGCATTTTCTAAACCAAATTTCTTTAACATCTCCTTAGCATATTTGGTTTGAAAGACATGTGTACCTTCATTAGTTTGCTTAACTTGAAGGCCTAAGAAAAAGGTTAACTCTCCTACAAGACTCATCTCAAATTCATCTTCCATACACTTGATGAATTCTTGTAGGAAGTTATTATTTGTTGACCCAAAAATGATATCGTCTACATAGACTTGGGCAACAAATATGTCCTTGTCCTTAGATTTTAGGAACAATGTAGGGTCAATTGTTCCTCTCCTAAACCCCTTAGACACTAGAAATGAAGAAAGCCTTTCATACCAAGCTCGGGGAGCTTGTTTCAATCCATATAAGGCTTTTCTTAATTTGTAGACGTGTCTTGGAAAGTTAGGGTCCTCAAACCCAGGGGGTTGTTCTACATATACCTCTTCCTTAATGATCCCATTGAGGAATGCCGACTTCACATCCATTTGGTGGAGTGTGAAACCCATGTGAGCGGCATAGGCTAGTAGAATTCTAATTGATTCTAGCCTAGCTACGGGGGCATAAGTCTCATCATAATCTAGTCCCTCAACTTGGTTAAACCCCCTAGCTACCAATCTAGCCTTGTTCCTAGTGTTTTTACCTTGGTCATCTAGTTTGTTCCTAAAGACCCATCTTGTGGTTACAATGGTACAATCAGTGGGCCTAGAAACTAACTCCCAAACTTCACTCCTCTCAAATTGATTTAGCTCTTCTTGCATGGCTAAGACCCAATCAACTGTTGGAAACGGATGGCTAGAGAGGGGGGGTGAATATAGCCAATCACTTTCACTTCAAGAACTTAGCGAATTTCTGCACTTGGAGTTGTTAGTAGCACAGCGGAAGTATGAAAAACAGAATGTGCAGAAACTAAAACAGAAAACTAACTAGCAAGATCGCTAACAAGGAGAATTTACAAGGTTCGGGGATAACTTGCCCCTACTCCTTGGCGTGCCCTTAAGGTGGGCGATCCCTTGATCGTCGGCAGATCAAGCCCCGGTTATCACCGGATAAGAAACAACCTCCTTCTCGGTGGAGAAACCTCTCCACAGCGTTTCAATCACGGATTTAAGATTAAGCACAAAGAAACAACAAGAAAGATCTTACTCAAACACTTAGCAAGGACAAGAACACAGCAAGCTTTCCTGAGCTCCACCCAGCGGCGATCTCACGCAAGAAACCCTTCCTCGTGTCTTCCCGCTGTCGGACTCCCAGCTCCTTGTTCTCTCCTTCAAGCGCTCAAGTAAGGGAAGGTTGCTTCAAGTTTTCAGCAGCTTGCTCAAGAGGATGAAACTTCAGAATGTGCAAGCTTGATGTGGAGAACACAAGTGCGGCAAGAACTCAAATCACAAGCTGTAGAACTCTGCTTCACTGAAGCTATCTTCCGTCCCTTTTGTTTCTCCACTAAGCATCAAGTGACCTCATCTCCAGCAGCCTCCAGCTGCCTCACTGCCAACGCTAGCTACCACTGAACCCTTACTGAACTTTCTGAGCTCTCTCAGCCAAGCTTCAGTCAGCGGCTTCAGTCATGCAGCTCCAGTCGTTGCAACCTGAGATGAGAAATGGACAAACCTGCTCCAAGGAAAGTCTCCATTGACTTCTCCTTGAGTGTTTGAATCCTCCCCTGTCACCTGCAGCTTAATCAGGCTGTTAGAGCAGTATATCACACAGTAAATCAAATATCAGAGGCATAGAGCAGCGAATCGGATATGGTCAGATGCGATCAGAGCGTGTGACAGTACAATTTGAATTAAAGTGATCGGTCACCCGACCGATCAGAGCGACTCCTGATCGGTCACCAGACCGATCAGGCTGGGTCCAGACCGATCAGGCTCCGTCCTGATCGATCCCCAATGCTCAATCAGAAATCGCGATTTCTTTGTGACTTCTCCTGGATCAATCACCAGACCGATCCCAGGTTGTGGATCGTTCACCCGACCGACCCACCCCTTTCTTGGGCGATTTCTGAGCTTCGCAGTCCAGACCTCCTGATCGGTCACTGGACCGATCAGGCAGCCTCCTGATCCGTCACCAGACCGATCAGACTCCGTCCTAATCGATCATGGAGAGGAACCTGCGACGCTTGATCGTTCTCCGGAACGATCTGCACAGTGATCCTGATCGGTCACCAGACCGATCAGGTGCAGATCAGCAGGGGAACTCAACCTCACTGTTTGCTCCCTGATCAGTCACCCGACCGATCAGGAGCCAAGGAGTGGGTGAAACACACACTCCCTGATCGGTCACCGGATCGATCAGGAGCAGTACAGTAGGTTCCCAACCTCACTGTGTGCTCCCTGATCGGTCACCAGACCGATCAGTCATTGCTGGATCGATCACCTGACCGATCCACGATGGAGCAGCGTGCCAGATTCCCTGATCGATCACCAGACCGATCCAAGGACTTAAACTTAGCCCTCCAAGCTAAGTTCTCTTCCACCTTAGCCCTCCAAGCCAAGGATTTTTCACCTAACCCTCCATGTTGGGAATTTGCACCTAACCCTCCAAGTTAGGACTTTTCACCTAGCCCTCCAAACTAGGACTTTTCACCTAGCCCTCCAAGCTAGGACTTTTCACCCAACTCTTCCGGATTAGGACTTTCCACACCTAGCCCTCCAAGCTAGGACCTGACCCTCCAAGCCAGGACTTTTTCACCTAATTCTCCAAGATGAGAATTTGCACCTAACCCTCCAAGTTAGGACTTTTCACCTAGCCCTCCAAGCTAGGACTTTTCACCCACCTCTTCCGAATTAGGACTTTTCACACACCTAGCCCTCCAAGCTAGGATTTTCAACACCCAACCCTCCAGGTTAGGATTTCCCAATACCTAGCCCTCCAAGCTAGGATTTTCCATACCATGCCTGATCCTCGATCAGGACTTAATCATAATCATCAACCTAAACTAAAATCGTTGTCAACACCAAAACAACAATCAGGGCCAGACTGCATCAACAATCTCCCCCTTTTTGTTGTTTGACAACCCGATTTTATGTTTAGGGATTCTTAATCAAGTTTTCCAAATTTAGAATCATAGGGGAATCCAGATCCTCCCCCTACAACATGATCATTCTAAACTTAACCAATCCACACTCTCCCCCTTTGTCGAACACCGAAAAGGGGCTAGAGGGGCTGGTAAGATTAAAACAAACTCCCCCTCAACCCTAGGGATATCCCAAATCAACAAAGATGTGATAGGTTGTTGAATAACCATATGAACACATGTGAAAGAGATAGAGCAAGATATAGCAATCACATGCATCATACGAACATGAAGTAACAACTCACAAAGCATGTCATGACAGTCATATGTATCAACTAAACATGACATTATAAGCATGAACATGGCAATGTTGCAAACATGCAGATGAAACTCATATAAACAACATGGCATCAACAATAGACATACTAAGATTAGATAAACATGTGAGGCAAAGTTAGACAAGTCAAAGCATAAACATCCAGAAAAGTAGCAAGATGCAGGACACATGCATCAAGAGCAAGATACGTGTGGCACAAGGCCACAATAGTCAAGTCGTAGGGCATACAGCCCAATAGTCACACAAATCATCCATACAGACCACAGAGAAAGGTAAGAGACATCCAAGCTCAAACATCAGCGGGAGGGTCGTCATCGTCCACGAGATCATCCATCGTGGTATCAGTAGGAGCAAAGGACCCTGGTGCAGTACTCGAAGAAGGTGCACCTCCTGGAAATGTGTGGCTGCGTCACTCATCATACCATGTCTGCTGGAGTGTACGGGTTCCTGAGACCTCGGTCTCGATCCTGGTCAGTCGGCAATCGAGGGAGCGAAAGGCCGACCGAAACTCCTTGCGATCTGTCGGCCCCAACTGAATAACCTCCTGTAGCGTCTGATCCAGCTCTGAGATCTGCCAGCGCAGATCAGGCTCCGGCTCGTCGTCATACTCGACGTCAGCAGGAGGAGCCTCGTGTGGTGCCTGAAAATGCAGTGCTCCCCCAGGAAGATCACCAAGTCCACGTCCATCCTTCCACACCAAGACCCCATCGCGCTCACGAATGATAATACCAGACTTTGCAAAAGCCCGCCGACCCAAACGACAATCTTGCTTAACCATGGGCATGGTCCTGCCTTTGGTGACATCAACACCAACTGACATGAGCCAATCAGTGATGATATGACCAAAAGGCATATAAACCGTGCGACGGCTAGGCTCACGGTAGGATAGGATAGACTGAAAAATACTTTCCATGATATCAAAGTCCATCCGGCGATGCATGCCGTAGAGCATAAGGCAGTGGTAAGATCGGATCTCGGCCAAAGGCTTTGAAGTAATGGGTAAGATGCAATTTGTGATGATCTTGAAAAGGACGTAGTCAGCTGGAGCAAGTCGAAGGGCTGCAAAAGTAGAAAAAACTGGACCCAACTCATCAAGCCCGGCAGGGCGAGGATGACCAAAGAAGTGCTGATAGATAGAGTCGGAGGTAACTTCTGCGAACGGGGCCAGTAGAGGATCAGGGAGCTCGGGATAAATCGAATAGAGGTTAGATGATCGTCGACCACCTAAGTATTCGGCTAAAATCTCATACGAAAATCAAGGTTCATTTTGCCCGACTCGAGTAGTGA
>JAGFNQ010005567.1:0-47944 GCA_024364735.1 Boesenbergia rotunda
TGTTAGTGATTTGAGAGAAGTGTCTTAAGACAATCGTCTTATGATTGTAATCAATTATTTTAATAAATGAATATTCACTATTTGAGTATACATGTTTGTGTATTTGATTGAGATCTTAAACTCATTTACTGAATGTCCGCAATACAATTCATTGCATGAGAGAATTTGTGATGAATTCACAACTAGTGATTATCTCTACATGTGCAATTGTGAAGTATTGAAATTGTCCCTAGTCGATGAATTGATAAATACGGACACTATCAATTCTGTTGAGACTAGCATGAGTTATTCTCTAATCAGCTGATTCTCACTGGTTGGTGACATTGAGATGTCCGGAGATAAACATGAATGCTAGCTAAGGGAACTAGTTCATTGGAGTGACTGGCTGTAAAACTTCATATGGTAGTCTACATATAGATATGTCAGTGAAGTTTTTACTACAGCTTAAGTGCGATGTTCCTTTGACTTGCGGTGTTCAAGTCATCTTGGTCATGGAGACTTATACTTTGACATCTTAAGCAAATGTCTCCAAGGAGGTGTGGACCCAGGATGATTGGGTATAAGCCGAAGTGCCCGAAGATGTTTGAACAGCCTACAAAGGATTCACCACTCCTTGCGAGGAGATGTATACCCGAGGCCTATCGTCGGATTGTTACTCGAAGCCTCTGGCCAGAGCATGACATGTTCAGATTATGAATCTCTTAAATATATGAGAGTAATTAGAATCCGTAGGACGAGTAAATATTACTTGGGCTAGGTGTGACGTAGTCAGCCTAGTGGGGACTGACACACATAGACCATGTCCTGAACCAAGTGGGTATAAGATGGTGAAGGGAATGGGGCACGATTCATTATAGCTGCTGAAGGGATTTAGAATTGTTTCTGAGGTCAACCGTTGATCTTTCGATTAATTGGGGATCATGATGTACTACTAGGTGCCACTCATGATCATTCTATAATTGATTAATTATAGACGACCAACATAAATCGAAAGCTTATTTAGTCACACACACTACGAGTAATCCGAGGGATTTTAAACGAGTTGAAAATTGGATTTTCCAATCAAGAGAGATTAAGTTTGGTTGAGGCAAACGATAAGTCGAATCTGAATTTATCTGAGATGCATCGGAAGCGTAAAATGGCTAAGTCTTTTGAAGACTTAATAGATGAATTAAATAAGTTTAATTCATTGCGGCTTGGCTTGGATGGGCCGGCCAAAGAGGGCCTCCACCCTCTTTGCTTGGCCGGCCACAACAATGGGAGAGAACCATGTTTTGGTTCAATTTATAAAATAAACCAAGTGTGGTTTGTTTTATAAAATTATGGTTGATATAAATTTATATAATAAACCAAGGTTTGGTTTATTTTTCATGGAAATTAAAATGAACCATGGATTGGTTTATTTTATAAAATCTATCATGGATTGATTTACCATGATAAGGAAATTTATTCCATAGGAGAGAAGAGACGTGATTGATTTTTTATCATGAATTAAAATATGATTTTAACCATGATATAAAATTGAACTTAGCATGATGGAATAAGTTATTCCCTATTTGAGAGGCTTGATGGTTGAGAAGCCACTATATAAAGGACCCAAGGCAAGGCTTGGGTGATAATCATAGAGATGAAGGCATAGACTCTCTCCCTCTCTTTCTCTCCTTCTCTTCTCCCCTTCTTGCCGTGCGCCAACCAGCCCCAAGAAGGTGCACCAGCCGGCCATCCTTTTGTGGTTAGTCTTCCAACTTCTCTCTTGGTTTTTGTCGTCGCGTTCTCGGAGAATCTAGTAGTTCTCGTGAACACGAAACTCGTGGCTTTGCGAAGTCATCCCGAAAATACTCAGCGTGGACGCGAATAGAGGCGGAGCTTCCAAGGGATGCTTACGGTTGGATCTCATCCCTTCCTTCAAGTTACGCGAGGTAATACATAAATTAATTTATGTTTCTGCAAAATTTCAAATATATGATCATGTCTACACAAGATAAAATTGCATGCTTAGATGTGTGGTTAAATAATTAGAGAAATTATTTATGCTAAATCTTCCGTTGCACGTAATTAATTTTAAAATTTCGAACCCGCATCCATGTCAACATGCACCCGGTCCCAACAAAGAGCCCTTCGAGATTCCAAAGGATAAGCACTGGAAGAGGCTTACACCTAGGTATTGGAATCATGAGCAACAAGAACAAGCAAGGGCAAATGAAAAGGTAATGGGTATATTAATTGATATTGTGCCTAACAAAATTTTGAGTTGTGTAGGAGCATACCAAAATGCATGTGAATTATGGAGCAATTTGAAAGAATATCATGAGAGTTCTACACAAGTTCAAGAGCCCAAGGAGAAAAGTCAAACGAGTCAAGAAGAAGAAGAAGAAGAAGAAAAGGAACTATCTACATCATCAAGTGAGGGAGAGAGTGAAAGATCATCAACCTCCTCAAGAGAAGAAGAGGAGGTATCGATTTCAAGAATTGAGGGGGAGGAGAGACCCTCAATCATACAAGAACAAGAAGAAGCCTCTACCTCCACCAAAGCAAGGAAAAAGGAACACATCACATTCTTTGGTTGCAACGAAAAGGGCCACTACAACGACAAGTGCCCGAAAGGTAAAAAGGAGGTACACTCTAAACCTATTTCAATTAAATTAAAATCTAACATGAATTGTAGGAATGGAGAATCCGAAGAGAAGAAGAGGAGGATTCGATGCTTGACGTGTGGAGAGCTAGGGCACTACCACACCAAGTGCCCTAGAAAAGGTGAGCTAAAGAAAATGGAGCACTTGAGAAGATGAGAGAAGGAGGAAAGAAAGAAGCAAAGATCACATCAAGGAGGGGCTTCAAGGGTAAGGGAGGTAATTCCTAACCCAAGATTAAAATGTAATCCAATTTCAAGTTCCTCGATGCATATCAAAAATCATGTTAATTATCCCCCCATGCATGCTAGAATACATGAAAATTGCTTACTTGTGCATAATCATAGTTTCAAATATAATGATAGGAATAAAAATAACAAGGTAGGTCAAAACACTAACAAAAGCATGTATCTTGAGAGACCTAGGACCCTTGTACCTAAAAATCAAGGTACTAATCCCAACAAGGGGAAGATTGTGACTAAGAAAATGGGTAAATCTAGGAATGACCAAAATGGACATATGGACACAAAGGTAAAAGGCTTAGAAAGGAAAAATCAAGCCTTGAGGGCAAGGCTTGATAAATTGGAAAAGACCCTAGAAAGATTCACAGTTGGATCCAAGGGCTTAGACATGGTGTTGGGTAGTATAAAACCCAACTATGATAGATCGGCTTTGGGTTACCGGTCTAGGACCTCCAAGGCCAATAAAAAGAAATATGCTGGGAAGGCATTGTTGGATCGAGAGATAACGATAGAGGGGGGGGGTGAATATCGTAAGTCGTTCCGGATTGAAAAAGAGAAAACACAGCGGAAAAATTAAAACAAAACACCACACAAACACCCAGATTTTACTTGGTTCGGAGTGGCGGTAGACTCCTACTCCAAGGCCCACGGTCATTGACCGTTTACTGAGGACAATTTTATACGTGCGCAAAACGGTTTACAAATAGATATTACAACTGCAGTATAGTAAACAAAGAAAAGACAGCTCTTCGTTAACGACGTCCGGTGAGGAATATATCTCGGAGCAGAAGGACGCCGTCGGTGATTGTATCTCGAGTTAAGAGGTTTCTGGAGTGAAACGCTTGAGTAGAAGAGCGTGTTTGCATTGGAAGAAGTTGATGTCTGAAGCCTTGGGGTCACGGGGCTTTTTATAGCCTCTCGGGGTGCCCTGAACATTGGGGGCGCCCCCCACGTATCACCAGATCCGAGTAAGTCACGGTCAGCCCTTATCCCACTCGAATAGGGCTGAGGGTTGACTGTGGGGGCGCCCTGGTTGACCCTTTCAGCAGGCTTCTCAGCTGGATGAAGTTTATCCTCTTCGTTGGCTTGAGCCCGGGGCACCCTAGATACTGGGGCCGCCCGGGAGCACGGGGGTGCCCTGGAGCACAGGGGCGCCCCTCCCAGTAAGCTTCTGAAGCGTACTCTTGCTCAACTTGTTTTGCCTTGACCTTGGGGGCACCCGGGACACTAGGGCACCCTACTCAGCTGTTGCCTCTCTCCTTTGAGGCGTTCTGAGCTGCAGACACTCATTCCTTCGGTCCTGCATCCAGGGTTAGTCCAAAACAATATTAAGCAATAAAGTATTAGGTTTATACAGCCTTAGCTGTCTTAGTTCTGACTTTAGGTCTCCAAAATGGAGTCCTAGGTCAAACCGACACCTACTGTTCCCTCGACGGGGAACGCGTCCACTCCTACTCCTCTCAGGAGAATTTACCTGTTGCCAACCGTCTCCTCTAGTTGGACTTTTGCCCGGCAGTCCTTCGCCAGGTGCCTAGCTGTCCTTTGCTAGGTCTTTAGTACCAAGCTGTCCTTCGCTTGGTGCCTAGCTGTCCTTCGCCAGGTCTTCAGTACCAAGCTGTCCTTCGCCTGGTGCCTAGCTGTCCATCGCCAGGTCTTCAGTACCATGCTGTCATTCGCCTGGTGCCTAGTTGTCCTTCGCCAGGTCTTTGGTTCCATGCAGTCCTTCGCCTGGTGCCTAGCAGTCCTTCGCTAGGTCTTTGATTCCTAGCAGCCCTTCGCTAGGTGCCCAACAGCCCTTCGCTGGGTCTTAGGGTTCTGATGCCTAGCAGTCCTTCGCTAGGTGCCTAGTAGTCCTTTGCTAGGACTTTACTCTGCACACTCAAGTAGTATGTTAGATAAACATAACATCTTAACTTTTGTACCCTTTGCCATTGATCAAAACACAGGTTCAACTTGGGTGCTGTCTGCATCAACAATCTCGCCCTTTTTGATTTATGGCAACCCGGTTCAAAAAGTTAAGTTAATCAGAACAGATGATATAAAAGTTTAGTTTCCTCCCCTAGAAGGAATCTCCCCCTAGATTTTTCAAAAGTTCGTGGGGTTTTGGAAAAAATTTCTATGTCAAAATAATGGCATTAATTTTTCCAACACTTAGAATAGTTTTCAAAAGAAACTTTAGAAACATATTTTCCAAAAAAAAAAAAATTGGTTGTGTACTTTTCAAAATTTACACCTAAAAAATTTCAAGTCTGTAGAAAAGAGACATCTTCTCAAGTTTTAAGTTCATAGAACCATAACTTAAGTTTAGGATAAGTACTTAACAGAATTTACAACTGTTTAAGTTTTAAGTACTTAGAAAAATTTTGACAATCTGCATGAGTTTAAGTACTTAGAAAAATTTTGAGAATCCGCTTAAGTTTAAGTACTTAAAAGGATTTTTGAAAGTAGCTTAACTTAGTTTTTGAAAGTAGCTTAACTTAGTAAGATTTTGAAGAAAACCTTAGTGCTTTTGAAAATAGATTAAGTACTTTTGCAATAGTTAAAAGCAAATGGATTAAATAGATTAAGTACTTTTTGAAGAAAGGATAAAGTTTTGAAATTTTAAAGTTTCAAAATTTTAAATTTTGAAAAATGTTTTTAAAGCTTCTCTCCTTTCTCATCTCTCCCCCTTTGCCATATATCAAAAATAGCAAAAAAAAATAAATAAATTGCATAAATAAATTGCAAAAAGAATTAATGTGCTGTACTGAACCAATTCAAGATAAACTGAATCAAACCGATTTAAATTATCTCTGTAGGGTCCTGTCTAACCCAATTTGCTACTTACTAACTGTTATAAACAGTAATTTCGCTAGGGTTAGTCGAGTTAAGTGTTCTGTTCAAGTTAGATTTTCTAAACTTGACACTTAACTTGATTTCTGTTTAAGTTGTATTTAGTGCCCCAATTACTGCAGATGCACTGACGTAAAGCATCTTGAATTAAGGCACCCTCATGAAGTTCTAGGAACTTCTCCCATAATTCTTTTGCGGAGTGGTAGTTGCTGATCCGGTTTACCTCTTGAGTAGGCAAGACTGTTAGGAGGTGGAACTCGGTCTTACCATTGGCAACAGATTCTGACTGCTCCTTCTTATTCCACAAGCTTTCTTCTTTTTCATCCCCGTTCGCATCTTTAGGAACTGCAAAACTATATTTTATTGATAAAAGAATATCAAAATCTGAACGAAAAAATACCTCCATTTTTTTCTTCCAGACGGTGAAATCCCCTTCGAATTTAGGTGGATGAATGTGTGCGCCGGCCATCGTCTTGTTGCTTTCTCAGGCGATTAGTCCTTCAAAAGCGAACTTGGCTCTGATACCACTTGTAGGATCGGGTCAACCGGCTAGAGTGGGTGAATAGATGGTTTATGAAAAATAAGCACTAACACTCGTCTTTAAAAAGAAATAAACTTGGTTGCAACAGAGTCGTTGCTTCCAAGGCAGTTGATGCTCAAACAGAAACTCCTTAAGGCGGAGAAGCCTTTACAGTTGTAGCACAGAGAAAGCTTAGAGAGAAAGAGAGTTTACAACTCAATGAATTGCCTTAACTTCTAAAACTCCAAGCCTATTTATAGGTTAGGAAAATAAATCCAGATCGTAGATCTTTGATAGGATTTCTCTTATCTTTTGATCTGCAGATTCGATCTTGATGGTTGATCATGGATATATTTTAACCATGGCCTTTAGATCTGATTAAAGGATAAGGTTATCCTTTAGAAGATAAAGTTTAATTAAAACTTTGCTTCTATTCGCAGCAGGTGATTAACTTTATCTTCGGCTCACATCAACTTATTCACATCACCTGTTTATCCCATTTGGTAAGTATGGATACATCCAGCAGTGTGGTCACAGGTTCGAATCTTCTTGGCACCAAATAATTTTCTCTTTTCTTTTGGGCGCTTGGACCAGTCTTTTTGATTCTTCGTCTTCTGGGTGATTTCCGGCCAACCGGAGTTAGGCTCAACCGAACCCGACTTCGGCCTTTCGCCCCTCGAGCGTCCTTCCTCCCGGCTTCTCGTCCCTCGGACACCGCGCACATCCTTCTCGCTCCACCGGCGTACTCTTCCGCAGCTTCCACGTCCCTCGGATTGTACCAAGCCCGTCGGCTCACTTCCCCGCACAATCCTTCTCGACCGCTGCGTCTTACACTCGACTTCCTCCGTTCCTAAGTTCCTACATACATAGACAGAGGGATTAAAAATACACAGGACCTAACTAACCTAGTTGATCACATCAAAACCAGCCGGGGCACCAACACTGGGTACTGGGGGCACCCGGGAGCACGGGGGCGCCCCACCCAGAAAGCTTCCGAAGCGTACTCTTGCTCAACTTGTTTTGCCTTGACCTTGGGGGCGCCCGGGACACTGGGGGCACCCTACTCAGGTGTTGCCTCTCTCCTTTGAGCCGTTCTGAGCTGCAGACACTCATTCCTTTGGTCGTGCATCCAGGGTTAGTCCAAAACAACATAAAGCAATAATGTATTAGGTTAATACAGCCTTAGCTGTCTTGGTTCTGACTTTGGGTCTACAAAATGGAACCCTAGGTCGAACTGACGCCTACTGTTCTGTCGACGAGGAACGCGTCCTCACCTACTCCTCTCGGGAGAATTTACCTGTTGCCAACCGGCTCCTCCAGTTGGACTTTTGCCCGACTGTCCTTCGCCAGGTGCCTAGCTGTCCTTTACCAGGTCTTTAGTACCAAGCTGTCCTTCGCCTGGTGCCTAGTTGTCCTTTGCCAGGTCTTCAGTACCAAGCTATCCTTCACCTGCTGCCTTGCTGTCCTTCGCCAGGTCTTCAGTACCAAGCTGTCCTTCACCTGGTGCCAAGCTATCCTTCGCCAGTCTTTGGTTCCAAGCAGTCCTTCGCCTGGTGGCCAACAGTCCTTCGCTAGGTCTTTGATTCCTAGCAGCCCTTCGCTAGGTGCCCAGCAACCCTTTTCTGGGTCTTAGGGTTCCGATGCCTAGCAGTCCTTCGCTAGGTGCCTAACAGTCCTTCGCTAGGACTATACTCTGCACACTCTAGTAGTATGTTAGATAAACATAACATCTTAACTTTTGAACCATTTGCCATTGATCAAAACACAGGTTCGACTTGGGTGCTGTCTGCACCAATAGGCATATGATCATGGCAAGAAGTAAAAGTCCAAGGATGGCAAGGGGGTGCCATCCAAAGGTAGAAAGGGTGACTTAACAAAGGATAAGATGTCCAAGGTTAAGAAGGTCCATTTTGTAGGTCAAGAAACACCGGGGCCACACCGGTGCGGTCAAGTGTGGATTGAGTCACCTAGGGAGGTGGCTAAGGCAAAGAGCATAAGGGGGAGCTCTAGAAGCCTTTGGGGTCCATGGCAAATGGATCTCAATAGATGGTTTCCCTAGGACGGCCTAGGAAATGTGCCAAAGGGATTGGAAGACTTGGGTAAGTCTTAATCCTAGGTTTTGGCACATTAGATGGAGTTTTTGGGAGAAAAGAATGAAAATACAATTATATTCGGTAAAATTGAGTTTTAATGTGTGAATACCATGTAGTTCAATGATAGAAATGAACTATAGTCAAGGATAAGAAGAAATAGTAAGGTGAAATCACAATTGAAACTTTTGGGATGAGTTTTAATGATACACTTTAGGATAAGTTGAGTTTCATGCCAATCTTGGGATCCGGAGTACATTTGTTTGGAAACAAGTTTTTCCCAAGTAGACATTGGCCCCACAAATCTCCCCACAAAAATATCAGAATTTTTGGAGATTTGTAGATTTATTTAGGCATTTCTGAAATTCAAACTGAAAACTTGAAATTCAGGTATCAGTCGACTGCCATTTGGCCAGTCAACTGGTCCGAGTTTGAGAGTCTACTGTGAGTTTTCCCAATCAATTGCCATTTGGGCAGTCGACTGATCTGAAGGCTGAGGAAGAGGAGGCCTAGTGAACTGTAAGAAATTGTCAAATTAGAAACATAGGAAGGTTATAATGGCTTATGAAACTTTATGGGCTGATATCATATGGTTTAAAATGCTTAAAATTCATTGGATGGTCTCGAATGATAAGTTCTTCAAAATTTCCCCCTATGTGTCTAGGATTGGGAGAGATTTGTCATTTTAATGATACATAAGCAAAAGAGAAGAGTTAAGGACAAATCTTATGTGGTAAATTATAAGTGTGAGTCTTGAAAAACACATGGAAGTATGGATGATTTTCAATGTTGATACAAAATGTTCATATTTAGGAAACTAGGAACTGTTCCTAAAGTCAAGCACACTTGATATTTTCATGGAATCATAATTTCCTAGGATAGGGTATATTCTAGCAAGTATGCTTGCAAACATTTTAGACTTTCTTAAGTTTTGTTGAGTTCTTATTGGCACTAGGGATAAGGTTGCTTGGGCCAAAACTTTGATAGTGTGCAAGGGAGAAGAACTTGGTTGTTGGGTTGGGTATAACTCGACATGGTGTTATGGTATTAAGTTGGATAGAACATCACCTAGGTAAGTTGGAAATTGGAAGAAGGCATAGGTTAAGGGGGAGATTGCCTCCTTGTTTGCCTTAATTTTCAAAAGGAAATTTTTGAGTTTTGTGTCAAACATGGGAATGGTGATAGATACATTGTGGAATGTATTTTTCCCAAGTAGGTATGGGCACCACAAAGTTCTCCACAAAATTTGGGAATTTTTGGAGAATTATGGAATTTCTGGTGCGTTTCTGAAATTCGACGAGAAAACTGATAAATCAGAGTATCAGTCGACTGCCCTGTAGGCAGTCGACTGGTCAGGGCTGGTGTGGGTATCCAGCAACTGACGCGTGTGCAAAATGGTGTAAAACAAGTGTATGGGGGTTAGTACACTATGTTTAGGACCATTAGGGATTAAAAGAACCGATAATTGGGATATTATTGGGGTCTTTTTGATGTATGGCAAAGGGGGAGAAGTGTTGGGTTTAAGTGGGAAACCAAACACATCTTTGCAAGAAACCCTAGGTTTAGGGGGAGCTAAGATTAAGGGGGAGCATGGTTGCTTTATTCTCTACGTAAGGGGAACATTGGAGAGGTTCTAAAAAAGCCTTTGTAAGTCCAGTGTAGGGGGAGCTTTGGAGAAGCTTAAAAAACCCCGTTGTTAGAAATTCCTAACTTGGAGGGTTAGGTGTGAAAAGTCCTAGCTTGGAGGGCTAGGTGTGAAAAATCCTAACATGGAGGGTTAGGTGTGAAAAGTATTAACTTGGAGGGTTAGGTGTGAAAAGTACTAACTTGGAGGGTTAGGTGTGAAAAGTCCTAGCTTGAAGAGCTAGGTGTGAAAATTCCTAACTTGGAGGGTTAGGTGTGAAAAGTCCTAGCTTGGAGGGCTAGGTGTGAAGATTCTTAACTTTGAGGGTTAGGTCTACGATGCCTTGGGATAGGATCCAGTTTTGCATTGTATATGCATTGTTTTTGCTATTGACTACTGTTTTGCTTTCCCTAACTTAAATGAATTGTCAAACATCAAAAATGGGGAGATTGTTGAGGTAATTTGTGGTCCGGAGTGACCATGTGTTTTGATGTTTGGGCAAAGAGCTTAAGTTAGGTTAACTCTTGTGTTCTTATATGTGTACGATGAGTGTGCAGGTTGTACAGGTTACACATATGGACTTGACTGGATGGCCACGGTACATTGAAGGATGACATGGAGGCAAGGTGGAGGCTTGCGTGCGCATCCGAGGGACTTTTGGACAGCAGGGATGATGAGATGATGGGTGCGGACTTCGAGGCATGCGTGAAGGATGGCATGGAGGCAAGCTGGAGGCTTGCGTGCATCCGAGGGACGGGCGCCGAAGATGAAGAGGGCGCGAAGGCAACAGTCGAGCCGCAAAGGAGGAGTCAGTCGAGTCGTGAGGGTACGAGTGCTGTGTGATTGTACTCGGGAAAGTCCTAGGGTCTGAGTGTTGAGAGAAGTGTACTCAGGGAGGGAAACCCTAGGTTGGTGAGTTGGGCAGTCGACTGCCCTTGGGGCAGTCGACTGGTAAAACTCACAGAAAGGGTCTGGCCACTAGACCAGTCGATTGCCCTGGGAGCCGTCGACTGGTGTACAGCTGGATTCGAACGTTGGGGCTGTCAACGGTCGAATTCTGTGTGGGGCAGTCGACTGCTAGCGAGGGTTTCAGCCCGAGTCCTATTTAAATAGGACTTCGTGGTGGCTAAGATTTTTGACGAGTTTGGTCTTGGTTAAGGGCCAAATAGTAGTCTTCGTGCTCAGAGGTTTGCTTGGTGCTGTGGTGAGGTTTCTCCACCCAAAAGGAGCGACGAGAGCTAGCCGGTGGTTATCCGGGGATTGATCCACCGACGGATTCTTGGATTGGTCACCCGTCCGGGGTGGATACCAAGTAAATCGGTTTGTTAGCAGTACATTCTTTGTTGTTTGTGTTTATTATTATTGTATCCGCTTGCGCATACTAATAACGTTGGAAGAACAAGCCGAAGAACCGCTATTCACCCCCCCCTCTAGCGTACCGGAAACGATCCTACAGAAAGGGCCGCATGTCAGGCACCCCTTCAACACAGGCGCCCAAGAAGACCTTATATAAAGGGGTTCCCCCCTTGCTTCCATCACTATTGCTTCCAACGAAAAAGTTCAAGCACTCTGCTCTAAACCCTCCGTGCTCATGTCTCAAGCGCCAACTATGACTTGCAGCTCCGATCTTCGAATCTTCTCCGGTCGTAAGTATTTTTTTTAATTAATTGTTGTACTTAAATTTGTATTCGAACTTCAAACTTGTAACTGTTTTGCGAAATATAGAATTGTCCAACGTAAACAGTCAAGGACCGTGAGCCTTGGAATAGGAGTCGATCTAGACTCCGAACCAAGTAAAAGAAAACCGTGTTAGCATTGTTGTAAATTTTCCGTTGCGTAATTGCTCTTATTTTTAATCTAAAAAGATTTTATCGATATTCACCATCCCCCCTCTATCGATTCTAAACCATCCCACAAGTGGTATCAAAGCGGGTGGCTCAAATATAGTGCAACCACCGATTGAGTGATTTTTTAGATTTTTTCGATTTTAAAATATTTTTTTCATTCGTAATTTTCTCGTTAATCGAGGATGGTGCAACACCACTCGATTTATTTATTATTATTTCTTTGCTACCGCACTACTAAGCCAAGACTTAGTCTTTGGACAGAGTTTCTTTTTGTAATTTTTTTCAGATAAATTTCAATGGCCATGCAAGAAGGCTATAGCACCGCCAGACCACCACTCTTCTCAAGAGAAGACTTCTCCTATTGGAAGTGTAGGATGGAGGTCCACCTAAAAACTCAGGTGGACATGTGGATTATCATCCAGTCCGGACTGGAGATATCCAAGAACGCACAAGGTGAGGTGGAAGGCTACATAGAGTGGGACGGACCACTCAAGAAGAAAATCGAAGTCGATGCAAAGGCCACACAGACATTACAATGCGGCTTGACCAAGGAAGAGTTGAACCGCATTGGACCCTTCAACAACGCGAAGGAACTTTAGAACAAACTAATTGAACTGCACGAAGGTATGTCAGATACATGGATCAGCAAAAGAGATATGCTACTCAACAGACTCTACACAATCAAAATGAACGAAGGCGAATTGGGAGCACAGCTCCATGCAAGAATCCAGGAGCTGATGAACGGGCTACATATAATAGGTCACAAGGTCGAAAACCGTGACCTAATAAGGTATACTCTGAACTCGTTCCCAAGGAACACACTGTGGGCATCTATGGTAGATGCCTACAAGGTGTCTAGGAACCTTTCCGAAATTAAATTAGATGAGTTATTTTCTGAATTAGAATTAGATGACCAAACTAATGCTACATTGGTCGAGAAGAGTATAGCTTTTGTTGCAAGGAAAACTCCAGGAAGATCTCAGAAGAAGAAGCAACCACGAGTACCCGAGTCCGACTCAGATTCGGAGTCTGACAACGTTGGAGATCGTCCAAAATTGGTCTGATTGGCTCGTAACTACTACAAGGAGCTCATGAGTCAAAAGAACAAAAAGAAGACTAATCGGAAGAAGGAAGATCCAGCTGAACCCTCAACAAGCTAGAAGAACAATGGTAATGTAACATGCTACGAGTGAAACAAGAAGGGGCATTTCAGATCAGAGTGCCCCAACCTGAAGGAGAACAAGAAAGCTTGGATGAAGAAGGAACTTTAAGCCACTTGGGATGAATCGTCCTCGGAAGAAGAAGAAGAAGCTCCGCACTCAAACCTCCTCACATTGACTGCCTTGGAAGACATTGACTCTGGAACAGAATCAGAACCGAATGAAGACGTCAGCACCAGAAAGCTCTCAATCTCAGAGGGCGGACGGATTATGGTAAGAGGTTATCCTAAATCCGAATTTTACAATCTCATCTCATATTTGCCATGCAAGTTGGCAAAAGACAACATCCGGGTTGAAACCCTTCGATAAGAAGTCAAACTCCTAAAAGAGGAAGTCAACTCGAGTTCCTCGACTGAGTCAGTTCAAGAAGGAATCTCAACTCAAGTTCAAAAGCTCGAGGAAGAGAATTCCTCCTTGAAAACTCAAGTCATGGAACTCAGAGTTGCATTGAAACGATTCACTTCGGGTTCCAAGAATCTTAACATGATTCTTGGAAAACAGAAGTCAGTTCTAAATCGATCCGGACTAGGCTATCGAACCAACTTGCGACAACGGTCTTACTATTCCGTATTGAACCAACCTAGAACCCGAGTCCAAGCATGGGTCCCAAAGCTAAGTTTGAATAAACAAGCTGGACCAAACCAATATTGGATTCCCAAGGACAAGATTCACATCTTGCCTAACCCTTATCGAGGCTTCAGTCCAGGGGGAGCTAATATAAAAATCATTTTTATACTTTGATGATTTTTTTCTTGAATAATTGCTTGTTGCTTGTTAATTTCATTTTTGCCATTTTATTATGCTTAGACTTAGGAATGGTTAGTTAAGGACAAAAGACTTACTTGAAACTTGAATAACATAGTATTAGGTGGAGGTGAGATGATAGTACGTTAGGGAAGCCCTTCTAAAAAGTCAAGTAGGGTAAGGCGTACCCTACTTGGTCTGTTTAGTCCGGTGGAACTAGCCGAAGCTACTGAACCAAATCCTAAGCTAGTTAGACCAAAATTTCTCAAGAAGTAACTTGAAAATGAACTTTCGGTAAAAGACATTGTCAAGGAAAGGGTTGTTGCTCCAATAAGGCTACGGCCAAAGAAGGCCTCTCTGCCTCGCCAAGACTTGGAAGCCAATTATCGAAACTCACCTTTAAATTACTATTTGATAAATTTGAATCAAACACAAGTTTTAATTAAATCTTAGATTTAACATTAATTCAAAGATAAAAATTAACACATCTCACAAACAGATAAGAAAACATGTTTTGTCACTTATAATTGGGTGAGATGTCTAGGACTTAATAATGTAGTTCAACCCAACCATTCAACAGTTTTCAAAATCAATTCTACAAATTTTCAAAATTAACTCTACAACATTTTTTTTCAAAATTAATTCAACATTTTTTAAAATTAATTTAACATTTTTAAAAAAATTAATTCAACATTTTTTCAAAATTAATTCAACATTTTTCAAAATCAATTCTACATCCTTTTCAAAATCAATTCTACACTGAACATTTAGTCACCTAAAATTTTCAAAAATAATTCAACTCTTACTGAAAACCTATCTCACAAAAACCCATAAGGTCAACCTGCTTGATACCGTTTGATGTGGGTGAGATAGATTAGGTGGTTAAATTCAATTCAATCTATCCTTACCTATACATAAATCCAAATCAAACATATTTTATGTGTAGGAACATAAAGATTTGGACCAGTGCATGTTGGATAGTGGATGCTCCAGACACGTGACAAGGGATAAATTGATGTTCACCAAAATCAAGGTCAAAAACCTAGCCTCAGTGGCATTTGGCAACAATGCCACACTTAAAGTAATTGGGTCAGGTAACATTGAACTTCACTCTGATTTTATTATTAAAAAGGTATTATTGGTTGAAAACATTAAGTTTAACTTACTTATCATTAGCCAACTTTGTGATACTGGTTATATTGTTACCTTCTCCAATTCTGACTGCCTAATTAGGAATCTACAAGACTCAAAAGTAACATTTAAGGGCAATAGGAAAAAAATGTTTACACAATCAATTTACCCATAATACCTAAATGTTTTCTAACTTAATTAGAAGAAACCAATCTTTGGCATAGAAGACTAGGTCACACCTATATGAAATTAATTTCAAAAATAACTCAACTTGGATTGGTTAAAGGTGTACCTAAAATTAAAAACTTTGAAAATACCATCTGTAATTCATGTCAACAAGGTAAACAAACCAAGTTAACACACAAACCAACCCAGTTAGGCTTAACCCAAACAACACTTGAGCTCCTGCACCTAGATCTATTTGATTCATATGGAGCCAAGTCACTAAGCGGGAATCGGTACTGCTTAGTAATCAATGATGATTACTCAATGTTTACCTGGGTTAGGTTCTTAAAAACTAAAGATGAAACATTTAACTCATTTGATAACTTATGCAAAATGATAGAAAATCAAAATGACACAAAAATTAAAAGGCTTAGGAGTGACCATGGTGGAGAGTTTGAAAATCAAAGATTTGAGGAAATTTGTAAAATTAATGGGTACGCCCATGAGTTTTCATGTCCTAGAACTCCCCAACAAAATGGAATAGTTGAAAGAAAGAATAGAACCCTTCAGGAAGGTGTTAGGACCATGCTCAACGAATATAACCTAACTAATCAATTTTAGGCAGAGGCGGTAAATACAACCTGTTATATACAAAATAGGGTCTTAATTAATAGAAGACACAATAAGACACTCATTGAAATTTATTCTCACAGATTATCAAATTTACATTACTTAAGGGTTTTTGGGTGCAATGTCGATATTTTGAACACTAAGGACTACCTAGGTAAGATTCAATCAAAATCAACCCCAGGAATCATTTTAGGATATTCAACAACAAGTAGAGCATATAGGGTTTACAATAGACGAACCCATAACATTGAAGAAACCACCAACGTAATATTTGATGAAGAAATTGAAACAAAAACTATTGACAAACAAAACCTAAACAATTCAAATCTTTATCGAGAAGGTATTGAAGCTTTAACTAAACTATCAATTGAACCAACTACTGAGGCATCAACTGAACCTGAACCGACCCAAGTAGTTGAACCAATCACTGAACCAAACCTACCAGCCGGACCAGAGGCTGAACCTAGTTCTAGGAGAATGAAGAAACCCAGACTCAATCATCCATCTGACCAAATCTTGGGTGATCCAGCCTTAGAAGTCAAAACAAGGTCTTCTTATAGAAATCTAAGTCAAATTGCTCTAATTTCAAAAATAGAACTAAGACTATAGAAGAAGCCCTACCTAACCCAGATTGAATCATAGCAATGCAAGAAGAACTAACCCAATTTGAGAGAAACCAAATCTGGGACTTTGTACCTATACATGAAGGTAAGTCAGTTATATACACTAAGTGGGTATTTAGAAATAAGCTAAATGACCAAGGGGAGATTGTGAGAAATAAAGTCCACTTAGTAGCTAAAGGGTTTAGTCAAGTCGAAGGGTTAGATTATGATGAAACCTATGCCCCCGTAGCCAGACTTGAATCAATTAGGATGTTACAAGCTTTTGTAGCCCATAGAGGTTTTAGTATACCAAATGGATGTTAAGTCTGCCTTTCTTAATGGGTACATAAAAAAGGAAGTATATGTAGGGCAACCCTCAGGTTTTGAGGACATAGACAATCCTGAGTATGTGTTCAAACTTAGGAAAGCCCTTTATGGGTTAAAACAAGCACCTAGGGCCTGACACGAAAGACTATCAACCTATTTGATTTCTAAGGAATTTAACCAAGGCCAAATTGACTCAACATTATTTATTAAAACCTTAGAAAAAGACATATTTATAGCTCAAATATACGCAGATGACATAATAATTGGGTCAACAAATTCTAACTTTTTAAAAGAATTTGTCAAAATTATGGAGAGTGAATTTGAAATGAGTTTGGTAGGTGAGCTAAACTTTTTCTTAGGTCTCTAAATAAAACAAACCAGGGATGGTAACTATGTTCATCAATCCAAATATGCAAAAGAAATAATTAAAAAATTCAAAATGGAAAACTCTAAAAGGTTAAGGACTCCCATGGCCACAAATGTCAAAATAGATAATGACCCTGAAGGTAAACCAATTGACCAAAAACTATACAGAAGTATGATTAGTAGCTTATTATACTTAACTGCTAGTGGACTTGACATTTTGTTCACTGTAGGAATGTGCACTAGGTACCAAACCTATGCTAAGGAATCTCACCTAGCAACACTAAAAAGAATCCTAAGGTACATTAAAGGTACCCTAAATGTAGGGATTTGCTATCCTAGTACTTTCAATTTTGAATTATCAGGATACTCTGACTTTGACTATGCTGGTTGCAAACTAGATAGAAAGAGTACAAGTGAATGTTGTCAACTACTAGGACACAGTATAGTCAGCTGGTGCAGTAGAAAACAATACTGCGTAGCCTTATCCACAATTGAAGCAGAATATGTTGCCCTAGGAGAGTGTGTAGCATAACTTTTATGGATGATGCACACTCTTAAGGACTTCCAACTAGACTATGCCCAAACTAAAGTGTTCATTGACAACATAAGCTCAATAAATCTTATGAATAACCCAATTCATCACTACCGAACCAAACACATTGATGTAAAACATCATTTTGTTAGGGATCACGTAGCTAGGGGCAAAATCATACTTATGCATGTGGACTCGAAATCTAGTTTAGCCGACATCTTTACTAAACCCTTACCTGAGTCTAGATTTAGCTTACTAAGAAGGCAGTTATGCTTGTGCTTAGTAGAGTAGGGTTGTTCTAATTTTTCTTAATAATGTTTTTTTATTTTTCAAAAATCTAGGATTTAAGATCTTTCAAAAAATCATTTTTTATTAAGTCTTGAATTTTAAAAGTCTTTTCTGACTTAGATTTTTTGAAAAATTACCCCTTTTAAAACTAGGGTTTTTTCTACGCAAATGGATTTAGCCTAGGCTTTAACCCTAGAATTGCATGCACCTATAGATCTAGAAGCAAGCATCTCATAAGCACCTTAGGACACTTTGATTGATAACCTAGACTGGGTTGAGATGCTTAGGTCTATGCCTTGACTCAAGATGCTTTAAGTCAGTGCATCTAGAGTAGTTGGGGAGATAAATACAATTGAAAAACAATTAAGTTAAGAGTTCAAGCTTAGAAAATCTAACTTGATCAGATAACTAAACTTGACTAACCCTAGTGAAAGCTACTATTATATAACGGTCAGTAAGTAGATAACTGGGTTAGACAGGACCCGAACAAGTTCAGTTTAATTGGTTGATCTTTTTTTTTGTCCATGGGTTCACTAGAATTGGTTCAATACGTATTTAAATTTTGGTTTAACTGGCTCTATTATGAAATTGATTCGTAATTGGTGTTCAATAACTTTTTTTAATATATGGCAAAGGGGGAGAGTAAAAGAAGGGTTAAATTTTTTAATTTTTTAATTTTTTTACAAAAAGTAAAGTTAATTTTCAAGTGCATGAACATTCAAGTGCAAATTTCCATGTTAAGTGCATTAAAACAATCATTCCTTTTTTGGATATTTTCTTCTAAAATACAAAATAATTTTTCTTAAGTGAAATTTTTTCTAAGTTAAATTTTTTCTAACTGAAATTTTTTCTAAGTGGAAATTTTTTCTAAGTGATATTTTTTCTAAGTGAAAATTTTTTCTAATAGAAATTTTTTTCTAAGTTAAATTTTTTGTAAGTGAAAACTTATTCTATGTGAAATTTTTTCTAAGTGAAAATTGTTCTATGTGCAAAATATTTTCTAAGTGAATTTTTTTTTACAAAATTGTTCTAAGTGCAAAATTTTTTCTAAGTAAATTTTTTAGTGCAAAATTTTCTCCAAGTGCAAATTTTGCAAAATTTTTCTAAGTGCAATTTGTTTTTGTACAAAATTTTCTCCAAGCGCAAATTTTTTGAAATTTTTCTAAGTGTAAAAGGATTTTCATGTGCACAATATATCTTAAAGTGCAAACTCATTTATGTGTGCAAATGTTTTACAAATTTTGGTGGTACCTTAAACTTTCAAAACTTCAAAAGTTTTGCAAAATAATTGGTCAAAATTTGGTTTCACAAAAAGACTTTAACTTGGTTTTCCTCTAACAAAAACTTAGCATATCTTTGAAAAACTACATATCATTGAAAGCTTCAGGGGAAGAATTTCTATTTCAGGGGGAGCTTAGTACTAGTATTTTTTCAAAAATTGGTTTTCTTAAAAGAGATGAAAAGAAAATTGTTTTTGTTAATATATATCTGCTTTATATGTTATAAACTTAACTTTTTGAACTAGGTTGCTATAAATCAAAAAGGGGGAGATTGTTGGTGCCGAAAGCACCAAGATGAAACCTAAGTTTTGATAATGGCAAAGGGTTCATACGTTAAGGTTACCTTGTGATCTAATGAAGCTTAATTAAGTGCGCAGGAAATGTCCTAGGTAAACTAGGCATGAATTCCTGATTCAAGGAATTGGGCAATAAGTCCTGGCCGAGGGCTGGGCACCTAAGTCTTGACATAGGGTTGGGCAATAAGTCCTGGTCGCGGACTGGGCACAAAGTTCTGATTCGAGGAATTGGGCAGTAAGTCCTGGCCGAGTGCTGGGCACCGAAGACCTGACCGAGGGTTGGGTAATAAGTCCTAGTCACGGATTGGGCACGAAGACCTGATCCGGATGATTGGGCAAAAGTCCAACCGGATGAGCTGGTTGGCAAAAGGTAAACTCTCCTGAGAGGAGTAGGCGAGGATGTGTTCCCCGAGAAGGGAACTCTGTTCGACCTAGGGATTCGCTAGAAATCCAAAGTCAAAACCAATCATTAAGGCTAAGATTATATATGTGTTTATCTTGTGTATGTGTATCTTGCAGGTACCTAGAGTTGGGGGCAAGGTAAGAGAGCAAACCCAAGAAAACAGGTTGTTGGGAAGTCTTTCCTGGGCGCCTGAATGGAATCAGGCACCCTATAGGCATCCTAGACTGGTGGGAAAAGCTTCCCGGGCGCCTAAATGAAATCAGGCGTCGTATATGGTCAAGTGCCCTATAAAGAAAGCCACACTGGATAATGGATTCCCTTCACCCTACATGTATCAGGCTCCTGAATGGAATCAGGTGCCTGAATGGAAGTTTTATCAGCCTTGTGATGTTCGCGATTCCGGATGAGTTTTGACCGCCAATGAGGCGCCCCAGAGGCTCTAGGGCACCCGAGAAGAAGCTATATAAAGGGGTTCGACCCCTCAACTCAGAACATCATTCACAACAACATTCTAACCATTCTGAGCGAAGAAAAAGCGCTAGAGGCGAAGCTCTGTGACCAAGGAGGCTTCAGGAGGAAGTGCGCTACACTTCGGAGTTCCAGATCGGTCGGGTCTTCGATTTTTGTTTAGTTTGCATTTATTATTATGCACATAATTTCTTAATCATTTTAGTTGTAATACTAGCACTATAAGTCAGGTTTCTCTACCTCCGAACAGGAGACCATTAGTGGACGGGCGCTTCCCGTGCTTAGGCCTTGGATGTATTGACCCTGGGGGGGTGGCAACCAAGTAAAACCTGCGTGCACTCTGAGTTGTGTCTTTCATTTGTTCTTTATCTTTCCACTGTGCTACTAACTCTCTGTCTAGAATGAACAAACAAATGATGAAGGTTTCTGAAAGAATTTTTACGAGTCGATATTCACCCCCCCTCTATTGACGACACCTGTCCCACAAGATGGACTGGGCGCCTGAGTATATATGCACCCGAGAGGTCTCGGGCGCTTGAATATATAGGCGCCCGACAGGTCTCGGGCACCCCAGTTGGTTTTGCTCAGTGTTTGAGAAGCTGAATTGGCGCCTGCTGATTAGATGTGCCACGTCAACACTCAGGCACCCCAGAGCACTTTAGCTCCTAAGAGAGGATAAAATTTGTCCGAGTCAAAGGATGATGACGTGGCCGAATCAGCGACATGGAGGTGCCCCTATGCGCACTCGGGTGCCCGAGTGCCATATAAAAGGGGGTTCACCCCATCAGTCTCAGACATCAATTCAAGCATTTAGAATCACTACAATCAAGTTTTAAGCTTTCCGTGCTTAAGTTCGCTGTGCCAAAATAGTCCGAGATTGACGACACGCTGCTTCGACGATGAAACACCCTTGCTATTCTTTAAGCAAGTGTTGTTTGTATAAATGTTTCTTTTTTATTTGAACTTAAACTTTCATACTCTGTAACTCATTTTACTTATTATAGAATTACCGAACAAAAATGGTCAAGGACCATGGGCGTTGGAGTAGGTGCCATCATAGACTCCGAACTAAGTAAAAACTAATCTTGTTAGTGTTGTTTTGACTTGTTCATTTTATTATTACGCTCCATTTACTCACATTTTAATTCGAAAAATTTTGTATTCTTATTCACCCCCCCCCCCCCTCTATCGATCACATAGATCCCACAGCTAGGTGGCAAAAGTCCGGGTGAGTGAAGCTATTGGTGTAGTTTGCATTAATTGTTAAAGATAGGTTTGTGGTTATCTAACCTTATTACCAAGTGTGCAAGATTGAAAGACTTAGAACCTGACACCAAGCTGAAGTCCAGGGTGTTGGAGTTTTGGCAAGAAGTCCAAGGTGATGTAGTCTTGGCAAAAGTCTAGTTGGGTCAGAGAGGCTGACTGTTGGCCAAAGTCCTGGGTGGTTGAGTCTTGGCAAATGTCTAAGTCGGTGGAGACTTGGCAAAAGCCCTGGTGGGTTAAGGAGTTGAGTGCATTTGCACAAGGTAAGTGAGGTAAGTTATTAGGGGAGCGAATTCTGGTGAGGATGAGTCCTTGTTAGGACTTTTGGACGGTCCAACTTAGAACTATATCGGATCTCTAAGTTGAGGCCTCTAACTTGATCTTGGTCCAACTTAGAAATATTTTAGATCCCTAAGTTTAGACCATACCACGTGTTTACTAACCTTGTTTTGTAGGGTATATATGTTTTTGGACTAACTTGGATTTGCAGGGATTTTTCTACAAACGTTCCCTCGAATGAACAATACCCGAAGCGCCTTAGTTTGGACTGGAGGCACCTCAGTTGGATGTATTAGGATGTATACTATAAGCCTAGCTTTCGTATGAACATTTATTTTGGAATAAGAATCAAAGTGGTCATGTGTTTGCATTTTTTTATACTTGTTATATATATTCAATTGTCCATTACTTCATATTGTAGATAACATGCTGTTTGGTGTCACACAGAAAATCATGTTATGGGTTCCTTGTAAAGTATAAGTAGTAGCTCACAACCAAGATGGGTTTGGACAAACTATTGGAACGGTTGTAGTGTAATTTGGTATTAGTCTATCTTGACTATAGAATTACACTAGTGCACTTTGTGTGTATTGAGCATGACCGTTTTGAGGTTGTTCGATTTATATTGACTAAATAATCAAACAAGACCACTGTTATTATGTATGTACATACTCTTAATCCCGATATAATAACATGCACATATACTTAGTATTTATTTCTTTAAATTACCAATGGGTGAGATTTATTCACTAAGTCAATAAGTCCAGTAAATTAGGAAATAATATTATTTATATGATATGTCGTTGATTATAGAAGGAAACCGTGTCCTAATTATTTAGGTTTATGATGTCCCCTTGAGGAGATCATAAGGATTATCATGTAAACCCTGCAGGTGGACGTGGTCCGACATGATAATAAAGATGAGTGGTACTACTCTTGGAGTTATATGTTAATTAATTGAATTGTCAGTAATTTAATTAATTAATGGACATATGATATCTTAAACACAGGGAGATAATGTACTCATAATAGGAAGGAGGCCATATTTTAATATGGGGTCGGTGCGGTAGTTCAATAATAACCCTTTAGTGGATTGGGTTATTATTAACAGATTTAAGTTGGTTTTCGGGTCGAAAACATGAAACTTAAAAACCCATTAGGAGGCCTTAACCGACTCCTCCTTTTGGTCCCTAATGCAGCCTATATAAACCCTCTTAAGCCGTCTATCATAAGTGATCTTTATAGAGACCCTATTCTCCTTTTGGTTTGGGCGTGTGGAGGCTAGGGTGTGTGGCGCATGAGGCAGCTAGGGTGTGCGGCGCTTGAGGTGGCTAGGTCGCGTGACGCAAGAAAGGAAGAAGAAGAAGGTGAGTGGCGGCTGCAATTCTTGGAAGATCGTCGCCCACACTGTTGGTGTAGGCAGCACCTAAGTCAAACCTAGGTTTTGATAATGACAAAGGGTTCAGATGTTAAGATGTTATTTTGATCTAACTTATTCACTGAGTGTGCTGGAAGAAGTCCTAGGTACACTAGGCAAGAAGTGTTGGGACCGGGTGTATGTTGACATGGATACGGGTTTGTAATTTTAAAATTTAATTACGTGCAGCGGAAGGTTTAGCATAAATAATTTCTTAAATTATTTTAACCACGTATCTAGCATGCATCCTTAAGTTGTGGAGACATGATCATACATTTAAAATTTTGCAAAAGGTAAACTAATTTACTTAATACCTCGCGTAACTCGTAGAAAGGGACGAGATCCAACCGTAGCGTCCCTTGGAAGCTCCGCCTCTATTCGCGTCCACGCCGAGTTTTCTTCGGGATGACTTCGCAAAGCCACGAGTTTTGTGCCGACAAGAACTACTAGATTATCCAATGGCACGACAAGAATATCAAGAGAGAGAGATGGAAAACTAACCACCAAACGAAAATCAGAATTAAGATTCCGGGAGGAAGGAAGGAGTCGCGCCCCGCTTCTTCTTCTTCTTTGGCTTCTTCTTGGTGGTGGAAGCTCACGGCAAAGAGATCGCTGACGCCTCTGGAAACAAGCTGATGGCTCATGCCACATTTGAAGCAGGCTACGACACCATTAAACAACCTACTCCCTTGAGCTATTAATCCCATGGAGATTAATTGCATGGCATCTAATCCCATGGAGATTAATTGCATGGCATCTGTTCCCTTGAGCAATTAATCGCCTCGAAAGTGATTAATTGCATGCATGAGATTAATTGCATGGCATCTGTTCCCTTGAGCAATTAATCACCTCGAAAGGGATTAATTGCATGCACGAGATTAAGAAGAGACTCCACTTCCGTTCGGCGCCGTAGAGAGGGGAGAGGGAGAGAAGGAGAGGAAGAGAGGCTTGCTACTTAATCTCTTAATTAGAATTCAAGCCTTGCTTTGGTTCCTTTATATAGTAGTCTCTCCATCGCCAAGTCTCCCTTTTAACGGAATAAATTTTCATAAGAAATTTATCTTATAAATTTTTCTATCAATTATTCCGTTATGCCAAGTTTTTATTATAACTAAATTTATAATAAAAACAAACATATCTCCCCTTTTATTATGGAATAAATTTTCACAAGAAAATTATTATAAAAATTTTTCTTATCATAGAAAAATCAATTCATAATTGATTTTATAAAATAAAAATAAACCAATCCAAGGTTTATTTTAATTTCCATGAAAATAAATCTCTATATATAAATTTCTTTATATAAATTTATTTATCCATAATTTTATAAAACAAATCGCGCTTGATTTATTTTATAATTTAAACCAAATAATTTGGTTTCCCTCCTTGTTGTGGCTGGCCAAACAAAAGAGGGTGGGGACCCTCTTTGGCCGGCCAAACCAAGCCATCTCCTTGCGAATTAAACTCATTTAATTCGTCCAATAAGCCTTCAAAAGACTTAGCCATTTTAAGCTTCCGATGTGCCTCTGATAAATTCAGAGTCGACTCATTTCTCATGATCGAAAAATCCAATTTTTAACTCGTTTTAAATCCCTCGGATTACACGTTGTGTGTGTGACTAAATAGGCTTTCGATTTATGTTGGCCGTCTATAATTAACCAATTATAGAACGATGATGAGTGGCACCTAGTAGTACATCATGATCCCCAATTAATCGAAAGATCAACGGTTGACCTCTGAAATAATTCTGAAACCCTTCAGCAGCTATAATGAGTTGTGCCTCATTCCCTTCACCATCTTATACCCACTTGGTTCAGGACACGGTCTGTGTGTGTTAGTCCCCACTAGGCTGACTACGTCACACCTAGCCCAAGTAATGTCTTTCTCGTCCAACGGATTCTAATTACTCACATGTTTCTGAGATATTCATACTATGAACATGTGATGCTCTGGCCAGAGGCTTCGAGTAACAATCCGACGATAGGCCTTGGGTATACATCTCCTCGCAAGGAGTGGTGAATCCTTTGTAGACTGCTCAAACATCTTCGGGCACTTCGGCTTATACCCAACCATCCTGGGTCCACACCTCCTTAGAGATGCTTGCTTAAGATGTCAAAGTATAAGTCTCCATGACCAAGATGACTTGAACACCGCAAGTCAAAGGAATATCACACTTAAGCTGCAGTAAGAACTTTCATTGACATATCTATATGTTGATTACCATATGAAGTTTTACAGCTAGTCACTCCAATGAACTAGTTCCCTTAACTAGCATCCATGTTTATCTCCGGACATCCCAATGTCACCAACCAGTGAGAATCAGCTGATTAGAGAATAACCCATGCTAGTCTCAACAGAATTGATAGTGTCCGTATTTATCAATTCATCGACTAGGGACAATTTCAATACTTCACAATTGCACATGTAGAGATAATCACTAGTTGTGAATTTATCACAAATTCTCTCATGCTGTGAATTGTATTGCGGACATTCAGTAAATGAGTTTAAGATCTCAATCAAATAAATGAACATGTATACTCAAATAGTGAATATTCATTTATTAAAGTAAATGATTACAATTATAAGGCGATTGCCTTAGGACACTTCTCTCATATTACTAATAAGAAGTCCTGGCAAAGGGCTGGGCAAAGAAGTCCTAGTCAAGGACTGGGCAAGATGACCTGACCGGAAGTCGGGCAAAGAAGTCCTGGTCGAGGAATGGGCACAAAGTCTTGGCAAGGGGTTGGGCACCGAAGACCTGACCGGAAGTTAGGCAAGAAGACCTGACCGGAAGTTGGGCACAAATACCTGGTCAGGTGGATTGGGCAATAGTCCAACCGGAGGAGCCGGTTGGCAAAAGGTAAACTCTCCTGAGAGGAGTAGGTGAGGATGCGTTCCCCGTCGAGGGAACAGTAGGCGTCGGTTCGACCTAGGATTCCATTTGGGAGACTTGAAGTCAGAACCAAGATAACAACGGCTGTAATTAATACATGTTATATTTTTTGGGACTAACCTAAGTTGCAGGGTCGAAGGACTGGTCATCTGCAAGTGAGGTACATCACTGGGCCTAGTCGCCCGAATGGAGATAGGCGCCCGAATGGGCTCAAGCGCCCGTATGGATACGGGCGCCCCCATCAGCTCAGGTGCCCAAGTAGGGGAGGATAAGCGCTGACCGAGCCAACGGATAAGGATTCGCGAATCGAAGGGCACATGCCAGGCGCCCCCAACATCACAGGCGCTCGTATGAGCAGTAAAAAAGGGGCTCGACCCCAAGGCTACAACATCACTTTTTCACAATGTTCCAAAGCTTTTCGTTCAAGCGTTACACCCCGGCAAACTCCGACTTCGAGATCCCTGCACTGACGATGACCCATTGCTTCGAAATTCGATCCACATCGGGTGTCGGTAACGAAAAGTGTAGCAATTTCAATTTTCAGAAATACTCTTGTACTTAGCTTGTAAATCTTTTTGCGTGATTATAGTATTGCCTAAAGTAAACGGTCAAGGACCGTGGGCCTTGGAGTAGGAGCCGACTGTGACTCCGAACCAAGTAAAAAATAGACTTGTGTTCTTGTGCATTTAATTTCTTTCCGTTGTGTATCTGCTCTATTATAATCCAAACAGTTTTTAATGATATTCACCCCCCCCTCTATCGTTTTCTTCGATCCAACAAGTGGTATCAGAGCAGGTGGCTCAAATTTTGTGCAAACACCAATTTGAGAGTTTTTCGGATTTTATGAAAATTTTAAAAAAAAAATTCTTTCGAATTTTTCTTGTTAATCGAGGTTGGTGCAACACCACTCGATCATTTTTTTTCTCTCAATTATTTTATTCCCGCACTACTAATCCAAGACCAAGTCTTGGGACAGAATTTCCTTATTTTTTGTTATTTCAGAAATTATAATGGCCATGTAAGAGGGTTTCAGCACAGCCAGACCACCACTCTTCAGTGGAGAAGACTTCTCCTACTGGAAGAGTCGGATGGAAGTCAACCTGAAAACTCAGGTGGATATGTGGATAATAATCCAATCTGGTCTCGAAATCCCCATGAATGCTGAAGGAGTGGCACAACACTACACAGAATGGGACACCTCACTGAAGAAAAAGATCGAGGCTGATGCAAAGGCAACCCAGACACTGCAATGCGGATTAACCAATGAAGAACTGAACCGGGTGGGTCCCTTCAACAGTGCGAAAGAACTCTGGAGTAAGCTGATTGAATTACACGAAGGTACCTCCGACACCAGAATCAGCAAAAGGGACCTACTGCAGAACAAATTATACACAATCAAAATGAACGAAGGCGAGTCAGCAGCCTAACTCCACGCCAGAATCCAGGAGCTAATGAACGACCTACACACAATCGGTCATAAGGTAGAAAATCGTGACCTTATCAGGTATACCCTAAATGATTTCCCAAGAAATACTATGTGGGAATCTATGGTAAATGTTTACAAGGTTTCTAGGGATCTTTCTAAAATTAAATTAGACGAATTATTTTCAGAATTATAATTACACGAGCAGACTAACTGCACTTTGGCAAAGAAAGGTATAGCTTTTCTTGTAGGAAAACCCCAAGGAAAGGTGGCCAAGAAAAAGCCTCAACCTGCACCCGAGTCTGACTCAGACTCAGACTCAGAAGACAGTCAAGGGGATCGACCCAAGCTGATTCGGCTAGTCCGGGACTACTACAAGGAGCTGAAGCATCAGACCAACATAAGAAAAGCCAGCCGAAAGAAGGAAGATCTAGCTGAACCCTCAACATCTAAGACCAAATCAAATGTGACCTGCTACGAATACAACAAGAAGGGACACCACAAATTGGAGTGCCCTAATCTAAAAGAAGCCAAGAAGACTCGAAGGAAGAAGGCTCTTCAAGCCACGTGGGACGAATCTTCTTCTTCTGAAGAAGAAGAGGCCCCACAATCGAATCTTCTCGCCTTGACCACATCGGAAGACATCGACACCAGATCAGAATCAGAGTCGGACGACGGAAGGCTCATAATTTCAGAGAACGGCAAAATAACTGTAAGTGGTTTCTCTGAAGTTGAATTATGAAAGTTAATTGCTTACCTATATCGTAACTTGGCGAAAGCCAAAATTTGAGTCGAGTCCCTCCGATAGGAAGTAAAACTCCTGAAAGAGGGAGCTGACTCTAGATCCTTGACCGAGAAGGTTCAAGAAGGAACCTCTACTCAAGTTGAAAAGCATGAGAAAGAGAACTCCTTCTTGAAAACTCAAGTCAAGGACCTTAGAGCGGCTTTAGAACGATTCACTTCGGGTTCCAAGGGTCTTGACATGTTCCTTGGAAAACAGAAGTCTGTTCTAAATCGATCTGGGTTAGGGTATCGAACCAAGTCGGGACAATGGTCATACTATGCTCTATTGAACCAATCTAGACCCAAAGTTCAGGCATGGGTACCCAAACTTTGCCTGAACAACCAAACTAGACCAAACCAGTATTGGATCCCCAAGGACAAGATTCACATCTTGCCTAATCATTACCGTAGCTTTAGTCTAGGGGGAGCCAATTTAAAAATAATTTTTATAATTAGATAATTTTTTCCCTTAATTTGAATTGCATGCTTGATTGTTTATTTATTTTTGTAAATTATCATGCTTAGACCTAGGACTGGTTTGACTAAGGACTGAAATGACCTAATTGAAATTTGAATAACATAATATTGGGTGGAGGTGAGATGATAGTACGTTAGGGAAGCCATTTTGGCGGAACTAGCCGAAGCTACCGATCCAAGACCCAAACTAGTTAGACCAAAATCTTTCAAGGAGTAACTTGAAGATGATTTTTCAATAAAAGGCTTTGTCAAGGAAAGGGTTGATGATCCAATAAGGCTACGGCCAAAGAAGGTCTAGTGCCTCGCCAAGACCTGGAAGTCAATTATTGAAAACCAAATTCACTTTACTATTGTCAGATTTGAATCTAACACAAATTTCAATTAACCAGTTTTCCAAATTAATTCAACTTTTCAAAATTACTTTTTAAAATAAAATTAAAATTCAATTAAACTATTTTCAAAATTAATTTAACTTTTCAAAATTAATCATAATTTTTCAAAACAAAATCTTTACTTCTGTCAAAAACTGTCTACAAAAACCCATAAGGTTAACGTGATTGATAACTATAGACTGGGTGAGATAGTTAGGATCTAACTCAAATTCATCTGATTTTTGTACATTTGTCAAATAAAAATATTGAATCATGCAATTTAGAGCTCAATTGACCTAATGGTTAGTTGGCCGAAAGAGTCAAACCGGGTCAAATGGTCAAACTGGTCAAGAGTCAAACTATGGTCAACTCGGGCACCCGTGACCTATCGGGCGCCCCCAACTTTCTCTTCGACCAAGATAGCAAAGGTTGTCAACCCTACCCATCTGACTCGGGAGTTCGTGACCTATCGGGCGCCTAGGTCTTTGTCTTCATCCAAGGCAGTCAAGTCTGCCAAAAAGCTGCCGCCTAACTCGGGCGCCCGTGACCTTACGGGCGCCCCAATGAACTCGGGCGCCCGACCCTTCACGGGCGCCCGTATCACAGTATATAAGGAGCATGACTCCTTCATCTTCCCCCCCCACCAAAACCAAAACCTTCCTTCACTTCTCTTCTTTCCAAGGCGCCCGGACGCTCCTTCCTCGTCTTCAAACACTCCACTCCGAAAATGCCACCCCGATATTAATTTTATTATGCATTTTTCAAGCAATTTCCTTTTTCCCTATTTTGCTTATTAAATGCTCAATTTTTTTTACATATTTAGAAAACGTCGCGTCTCTCAACCCAACCCCGTGGCCGAACCTAGCCCTGACCTAAGGTTCCCCAACTTAGAATTATTCAACAAATTTGCCCAAACAACCTATAAGCCTATTAAGACTAGCTTCCTAAATAAGCTGTTGGGACCGGGTGCATGTTGACAAGGATACAAGTTCGTAAAATTTTAGATTTTTACGTGCAGCGGAAGAATTAGCATAAAATAATTTCTCAAATTATTTTAACCACGTATCTAGCATGCAACCTTATGATGTGTTGACATTGTAACACCCTAATTTTTACAATCTGAATACCTGAGGAATTGTTTAAAGTTCGGGACGAACTTTCTATAAGAGAGGGAGGATTGTAACACCCCAAATTTGTCGATGTAAAAATCATGACAATGTATGAAAATGATTATAATGAAATGATACGACCTTATATCTACCCTAAAGGCGGGGTTACAGGTCCATACATTCATATCATCCAATCATGTTAAACATGTATATCCAACAAAACAGTTACAATACATGAACTAGTAATAAGCATGCTTATTGAAAACTAATTTACCAAGCAAGGTTTTTCATTTCTTTTATATCTACATGCATTTACAACCTAATATGTAACGCACTATAGCATGAAATCTCAAGTAAGAATATAGCAAGAGTTATCTAGTCTTAGATACATGCAAAAGAAGCATATACAAAAGAAGCATTCATAAGCAACCGAAAATAGTAAACATCTAGCATTTTACTGAGCATGCATACTATAGGAATTAGACATTGATAATAGTATTATCTAACATGACTTAGGTTCCATATCTCTAACAGTAGAGTAGTCACAATCATCATATATTCAGAGTATAGTAATACAATTTCAATCTTTTATCGGAAGCAGTTAGATTCTAGACAAACTAAGGTAGATAGAATCTTTCATCCTTTCCCGAGCCATCACCACACACATCCTCTAGCCTTCCCTCTGCCTCTTCCTTTAATTCAAGTATTTCTTACCGCTATCTGCAGCATAAGAAAACAACATGAACTAGTAAGCAAAACATGCTTAGTAAGAATCCGGGCCTACTCGCAAAATCCATATCGATACATCATATCATGTACTCAGTAATCAAGATAGAACAAGATTAAGCATCATAAGCATCTCATCAAGCATCATAAACATCACATCAATTTATCTCTAAGTACTTTACGGAACAATATTATATGATGAGAAATGTTTTTCAAAAAGGTTCCATAATGGTAAGTACTTTAAAATATCATATCATCATCCAGGGCCCAGTTGTAGTACCACATCATGCGCGTTCCCTAATAAATTGGGGTAGCGAGCCACCAATCTAATTAGAGCAGGACCCTTCCGTCCTACCAATGCCATGACCTTAACATGCTCATTGGATTTGTTTAACGACCCCCTTCCGAGTCGGGTACACAACTTTTCAAAGTAAAGTAATTTATCATGCAATTACTCATATATGTATATGCCTAAAGGTACTCTTAATCACTTCTCAAAGGGACACACCACACATTCGGGTGCTCTTGATCCCCTAGGGACACACCACGCATTCGGGTGCTCTTGACCCCAGTTTCAATAGAGTATCTCCTTTTTAGGCATATTATCAACCACATCTCAATCACATCATATTCATGTCATAAGAGTGCCCCATGGGCTATAAGGCATGCTTTTATACCTAACAAGATAGGTCACATAATTTATACACATATCACATATGTAATAGCATGCTTCATGGTCTCATTAGGTACTTCCCAACCCTAGAACCAGGGTTGGCCGAAACATACAAGTAAGGAATTTGTTTTTCCCACCAAGCATTCATTCAAGCATTCTTACAAACACTTCACTTATATCATTAAGCATGGATATATCATAGGGAAAATCATTCAACCTTGAACCCTAATTTCCCTAGGGGTGGCCGAAACCTTGTAGAGTAGGCTAGGCTAGATTTTTTTGACATCCAAACTTCACACACAATTATACAAACACCTTGTATACAATATTATTCCATACCCTAAGCATGAATGTTTTCTAGGATAACTCAACTCTCACTAGCCCCTTTTTCAATACCTTGGCCGAAAGTCATATAGGGTGCTAAACCCTAATTTTGTCTTCTCAAAAATTGGGAAACAACACATATGAGTATAAAGTCCCTAGGGTTACTAGTATGCATCAAGTTTGATCAAAAAAACTCTTCTCTTGGACCCCTTACAAGGGGTGGCCGAAACCCTCTACAAGCAAAACCCTAGGTTTTGTTCTTGACACTATGAAGAAAAATCCATCTACATGTATACCCTAAGTTTCTAGGCATCTCCTCATGCAATAAAAAGTAACCAAGCCCTACTTCATGGTGGTGGCCGAAAGTCTTATAAGGGATGGTTCTTGTGATTTTTCAAAAGAATGAAACAAGTAACATTCAATAGCAATTATGCTACAGGCGAGAGGATACTTACATCCTAGCGCTGGAAATTTACTCTTCTCTTTAAATTGTAGGGTACCCTACACTTGGAGGGTGAGTGAGAATCCTTCTCTTGGAATCTTCCTCTAAGCCTTCTTGAACTTAGTAGTGACAAGGTCTTTGGAGGGTTTTCTTCCTTCCAAATTTTCTAGGGCTAGAACCCTAGATCTTGTTTTCGAAAATGGAAGGGGAAGGGAGAAAGGGGGTCTCGGTTTTGGAAGATGAAGAGGGAGAAGAAAAGGAGAGAAGGAAGTTGCTCCAACTTCCACCTATTTATACTTTTCTCATGAAAAGATATGCCTCTTCACTCTTACCCACTTAACAAGCATGTTCCTTTCTCCTTCTACATGAAATATTGCTTGGTTCATTGGTTATGACATGGTGAGTGCAACTAGGAGGTCTAAGGTTCAATCCTTGCTTCCTCCTTTCTAGCTCTTCTTTATATCACAATTTGCACTAACCCATGTCAATGCCCATTAAACCAAGCCCATCATGAAATTCATAATATGAATAATATTTTATGAATTTAGAATATTTCATAATATTCCAAAAATATTATTTCATAATATTTTTAATATTCCATATTCATGAATATAATATTTCGTGCTAATATTTCATGATAATAATAATTTCATGAATATAATATTTCATGCATTCATAACATTTCCTGGCATGTGATTGCATGAAATTCATATCATTTCATTATAATCATTTTCATACATTGTCATGATTTTTACATCGACAAATTTGGGGTGTTACAGACATGATCATAAATTAAAACATTGCGGAAAAGTAAACTAATTTACTTATTACCTCGCGTAACTCGAAGTAAGGGATGAGATCCAACCATAGTGTCCCTTGGAAGCTCCGCCTCTATTCGCGTCCACGCCGAGTTCTCTTCGGGATGACTTCGCAAAGCCACGAGTTTTGTGCCGACGAGAACTACTAGATTCTCTAAAGGCACAACTAGAATATCAAGAGAGAAAGTTGGAAACTAACCACCAAGTATCGGAATCAAAATTCCAGAAAGGAAAGAAGGAGTCGCGATCCGTTTATTCTTCTTCGGCACCTTCTTGGCGGATGAAGCTCTCGGGATGTGCGCCGGCCCTAGGGGAGGAGAGAGAGCCGACCCTAGAGAGAGAGTGGGCACCGGCCCTAGAGAGAGAGAGGGCGATCTAGAGAGAGAGAGGGAGAGAGCTACTAGATCTCTTGATAACTCAATTAAGGAATTCAAGCCTAGCCTTGGTTCCTTTATATAGTAGCCTCTCCCTTGCCAAGTCTCCCCTTTAACAGAATTAACGGAATAAATTTTTATAAGGAATTTATCTTATAAATTTTCTTATGAATTATTCCGTTTAAGCCAAGTTTTATTATAACTAACTTTATAATAAAACAAATACATCTCCCTTTTAATTATGGAATAAAATTTGTATAAAATTTTCTTATCATGGAAAAATCAATTCATAATTGATTTTATTAATTAAAATTTAACCAATTCATGGTTTATTTTAATTTCCATAAAAAGAATAAATTTCTACAAATTTCTTTATAAATCTCTTTATATAAATTTCTTTATACAAATTTATTTATCCATAATTTATAAAACAAATCGCGCTAGATTTATTTTATTAATTAACCCAAATTAATTGGTTTCTTCCCCTTGTTGTGGCCGGCCAAACCAAAGAGGGTTGGCACCCTCTTTGGCCGGCCAAACCGAGTCGATCCCATCACGAATTAAACTCATTTAATTCGCCCAATAAGCCATCAAAAGACTTAGCCATTTTAAGCTTCCGTTGCGCCTCTGATTAATTCAGATTCGACTTATTACTCTTGATCGGAAAATCTAATTTTCAACTCGTTTTAAATCCCTCGGATTACTCATAGTGCGTGTGACTAAATAGGCTTTCGATTTATGTTGGTCGTCTAAAATTCATCAATTATAAAATGATCATGAGTGGCACCTAGTAGTACATCATGACCCCCAATTAATCGAAAGATCAACGGTTGACCTCAGAAATTATTCTGAAACCCTTCAGCAGCTCTTAATGAATCGTGCCCCATTCCCTTCACCATCTTATACCCACTTGGTTCAGGACATGGTCTGTGTGTGTCAGTCCCCACTAGGCTGCCTACGTCACACCTAGCCCAAGTAGTGTCTTTCTCGTCCTTTAGATTTCTAATTACTCTCATGTATTTAAGAGACTCATACTCTAAACATGACATGCTCTGGCCAGAGGCTTTGAGTAACAATCCGACGATAGGCCTAGGTATACATCTCCTCACGAGGAGTGGTGAATCCTTTGTAGGCTATTCAAACATATTCGGGCACTTCGGCTTATACCCAACCATCCTGGGTCAACACCTCCTTGGAGATGCTTGCTTAAGATGTTAAAGTATAAGTCTCCATGACCAAGATGACTTGAACACCACAAGTCAAAGGAACATCGCACTTAAGCTGCAGTAATAACTTTCATTGACATATCTATATGTAGATTACCATATGAAGTTTTACAATCAGTCACTCCAATGAACTAGTTCCCTTAACTAGGATCCATGTTTATCTCCGGACATCCCAATGTCACCAGCTAGTGAGAATGAGCTGATTAGATAATAACCCATGCTAGTCTCAACAGAATTGATAGTGTCCGTATTTATCAATTCATCGACTAGGGATAATTTTAATACTTCACAATTGCACATGTAGAGATAATCACTAGTTGTGAATTCATCACAAATTCTCTTATGCTGTGAATTGTATTGCGGACATTCAGTAAATGAGTTTAAGATCTCAATCAAAAACACAAATATGTATACTCAAATAGTGAATTTCATTTATTAAAATAAATGTTTACAATCATAAGGTGATTGCCTTAGAACACTTCTCTTATATTACTAACAAACTCCCACTTGGCCTAATGCCAATCGCTACGGTATCCAATACCACAGGCTCTAACATGACCCTCAAACTTACTCTGAGGTAAGGCCTTAGTTAAAGGATCTGCTAAATTCCTTTCAGTGGGAATTTTCTCAATTTGTATGTCATTCCTACTTATTATCTCTCTGATCAGATGATAGCAGCGAAGCACGTGTTTGGATCGCTGATGAGACCTTGGTTCCTTTGCTTGTGCAATAGCTCCATTGTTGTCGCAGTAAACCGGCACTTCTTCATCATTGGTTGGAACCACACCAAGTTCGGAGACAAACTTCTTGATTCAGACTGCTTCCTTTGCTGCTTCCGAAGCTGCGATGTATTCCGCTTCCGTGGTAGAATCCGCTACAGTGTCTTGTTTGGAACTTTTTCAACTTATTGCGCCTCCATTCAAAGTAAATACGTATCCATACTGAGATTTGGAGTCATCCTTATCTGTCTGGAAACTGGCATCTGTATACCCACGTATTACCATATCTCCTTCTCCATATATTAGGAACACATCCTTTGTTCTTCATAAGTACTTAAGGATTGTCTTAACAGCCGCCCAATGATGCATTCCTGGATCCGACTGGTATCTGCTCGTGACACTCAGAGCATACGATACATCGGGCCTAGTATATAACATAGCATACATGATAGATCATATCGCGGATGCATAAGGAATCTTATTCATGCAAATCCTCTTGCCTTCTGTGCGCGGACACATAGACTTTGAAAGGTTGATCCCATGCCTGATGGGAAGGCAACCTTTCTTGGATTCCGACATGCTAAACCTTTTTAGCACTCGGTCTATATATGTAGACTGCGAAAGACCAAGCAACCGTTTTGATCTATCTCTATAGATTCTAATCCCAAGGATATAGGTTGCTTCTCCTAGGTCTTTCATGGAGAAAGTTTTGGACAACCAAATTTTAACTGTCTGTAAGACTGATATATCGTTTCCTATAATTAATATATCATCGACATATAATACTAGGAATACGACTGCACTCCCACTAACCTTCTTGTACACACAAGGTTCGTCAGGATTTTGTGAGAAATCAAACTCTTTGATTGTCTCATCAAAACGGATGTTCCAGCTCCTCGATGCTTGCTTCAGTCCATATATGGATCGTCGAAGCTTGCATACTTTGGTTTTATCAACCGATGTGAAACCTTCAGGTTGTATCATGTATACATCCTCAAGTAGGTTTCCATTAAGGAAAGTTGTTTTCACATCCATTTGCCATATCTCATAATCATAATGAGCTGCTATGGCTAGGAGCATCCGAATGGATTTAAGCATAGCTACTGGCGAATAGGTTTCGTCATAATCAATTCCTTGTTTCTGACGATATCCTTTTGCCACTAATCTAGCCTTAAAGGTAACAACATTACCTTCCATGTCGGTTTTCTTCTTGAAAACCCACTTGCACCCTATGGGCTTAATCCCTTCAGGTGGGTTAACCAAGTCCCATACTTGATTTTCGTACATGGAATCCATTTCCGACTTCATGGCTTCAAGCCATTTGTCCCTTTCTGAATTTTCAGAACATCTTCATAACTGATAGGTTCATCGTCGTTCGATTCACTTATGAGAAATCTGTATCTCTCTGGAATATTGCGTGTCCTATCAGACCTACGAAGAGGTGGTGTTGTTTTAGGTTCAACTGATAGCTCATCATTATGAGTTATTGGTTGTGGGTCTAGACAAGGTGTCTCTGTAATGTCTATTGGAGTTTCTTGAACTTCATCAAGTTCAATGCCACTCCCACTATTTTCTTGTAAAAGGAATTCTTTTTCCAAAAATACAGCATGCCTTGAAACAAACACCTTTTGTTCCAAGGGATGATAGAATTGGTAACCCTTCGTTTCCTTAGAGTATCCAATAAATAGACATTTATCAGACTTAGCATCCAATATGTCTGATACAGTCCGCTTCACATAAGCAGGACAACCCCATGTCTTAAGTGTTAGTGATATGAGAGAAGTGTCCTAAAGCAATCGCCTTATGATTGTAAAATATTTATTTTTTATAAATGATAATTCACTATTTGAGTATACATGCTTGTGTATTTGATTGGGATCTTAAACTCATCTACTGAATGCCCGCAATACAACTCACAGCATAAGAGAATTTGTGATGGGATCACAACTAGTGATTATCTCTAAATTATGTTAATATTTCTTATTAAAATCTCTTTATATTTATACTAATTTTCACCTAAAATCCATCAAAAATTATGGTACTAAAAAGCCCATATAAGGCCCATTAGTGCCCTTTTTCCCAATTTAAATGAGAAAATATGGATTTTCTAGGCCAAGGTTCGCCTTAACATTTCTAGGTTCCTCAGAAAATTACCTAGACATGCTTAATATTTTAAGTAAATATTAAGAGAATTTTCCGGGTCGTTACATAGAAACCTTTCTTTAGCGGGGATAGACGTTTCGGCCATGGGGGTCCTAGCTTGGAGGCGGGTGAGGGCTAGACGGCAGGACAACTCTAACGAGGAGGTGGAAGTAGACGTAGCAGATCTCGCAACAGAGATCAATGAATAGTTACAGGAGCCTCCCCCACCGACCACCGATCAGCGCATTACCCAGTTGCAAATAGAGATGCACAGCTTCAGGGAGGAGGTCGTGGCCTATCACATCGAGCACATGGACGCCCTCCGAGCCAATCGAGAGGAAAGCGACACACAATACAATGAAATGATGTCGCTGCTTCGATCTTGGCAGCCTGGCCCATCTGACCATCCTGGCCCCTCTTTCTAGATCATTTTTAGCTACTTTAGTGCATTGTGGACTATTTGACTATCCCTACTGAGTAGGGTTGACTTCTATTTGACTTGCATTTGACCCGTACTTGACTTGCACTTGACTTTAGTTTGAGTTTTCTGGTCCTACTATTGACCAGATGAATCTTACGCATTTATCTCATTGATTACTTGTCATTTCAAGTAGTATGCAAAGTCAATCGTGATGTTATGCTTAGTTGAATAGGACTGCTCTACTTATGTTTCATATTCAAAACTATTTTATTCCTTATTTGTTATTTAAATATATTTAAAAATTTTCATTTTTTTTTAAATTTAAAATAATTTCTGACTTAGTTTTTCTTGAAAAACTTACCCCCTTCAAAACTAGGGCTTTTTCGTAAACGAACATAGCTAGGCCCTAACCCTAGAACTGCATGCACCTATAGATCTAGAAGCTAGCATCTCACAATCACCTTAGGGAACTTTTGATTAATAACCTAGACTGGGTTGAGATGCTTAGGTGCGTGCCTTGATTCAAGATGCTTTAAGTCAGTGCATCTGTAGTAATTGGGGCAATAAATACCAATTAAACAGTAATCAGGTTAAGTGTCAAGATTAGAAAATCTAACTTGATCAGATCACTTAACTTAACTAACCCTAGCGAAAGCTACTGTTTATAACAGTTAGTATGTAGCTAACTGGGTTAGACAGGACCCGAAAGAGAAAATCTAAATTGATTTGGTCCAGTTTATACTTAGAATTGGATCAATACAACACCTTACTTTTATTACTCAGTTTTTTGCTATTTTTTTTATATATGGCAAAGGGGGAGAGATTGGAAAAGGAGAGAAAAGACGGTTTTAAAATTTAAATTTTTCCAAGTTAAATTTTTTCCAAGTTAATTTTTTTTTTCAAAATTTTTTATCTCCTTTTTCAAAAAGTAAAGTAATTCAAAATCATTTTGGAAAAAATTTCTAAGTAATTAAGTCAAAATGCTTTTGAAAATTTTCTAAGTATTAAAACTGCAAAATGCTTCTTGAAAATTTTTTAAGTATTAAAACTGCAAAATGCTTTTTGAAAATTTTTTAAGTATTAAAACTACAAAATTCTGCTTAAAAATTTTCTAAGTATTAAAACTATAAAATGCATTTTGAAAATTTTCTAAGTATTAAAACTGTAAAATTCTGCTTGAAAATTTTCTAAGTGTTAGAACTTTAAAATCAGTTTAGAAAATTTTCTAAGTGCAAAAACTAAATGTTTTCATTAATGTTACAAATTTTTTTTAAATACCTTTTTGAAAATTTTCTAAGTATTAAAAATCCTGAAAAAATCTTTTCATCTTATGACAGACAAGGACTTAGAAATGTTTTCAAAAACCCCACGTACTATTGAAAAACATAGGGGGAGAATTTCTTCCAGGGGAGGAAATTATGTACTTACTTACGTGCTTCATTAACTTAACATTTTGAACCATGTTGCCATATATCAAAAAGGGGGAGATTGTAGGTGTAGGCAACACCTAAGTCAAACCTAGGTTTTGATAATTGAAAAGGGTTCAGATGTTAAGATGTTATTGTGATCTAACTTGTTCTCTAATTGTGCAGGAAGAAGTCCTAGGTACACTAGGCAAGAAGTCCTGGCAAAGGGCTAGGCAAAGAAGTCCTGGTCAAGGACTGGGCATGAAGACCTGACTGGAAGTCGGGCAATGAAGTCCTGGTCGAGGACTGGGCACGAAGTCCTGGCAAGCGGCTGGGCACCGAAGACCTGACCGGAAGTTGGAAAAGAACACCTGACCGAAAGTTGGGCACGAAGACCTGGTCTGGTGGATTGGGCAATAGTCCAACCGGAGGAGCTGGTTGGCAAAAGGTAAACTCTCCTGAGAGGAGTAGGTGAGGACGCGTTCCCCGTCGAGGGAACAGTAAGTGTCGGTTTGACCTAGGGTTCCATTTGGGAGACCCGAAGTCAGAACCAAGACAGCTACAACTGTAATTAATACTTGTTATGTTTTTTGGGACTAACCTAAGTTGCAGGGTCGAAGGACTGGTCATCTGCAAGTGAGGTACTTCACTGGGCCTAGGCGCCCGAATGGAGATAGGCGCCCGTATGGATACGGGCGCCCAAGAGTGAAGGCAAATCCCAAAACATAGCTACGAAGCCTCTGGACCAAGCCGGATCAGGTGCCCGTGAGGTCACGGCCACCTCCATCAGCTCAGGCGCCCATGTAGGGGAGGATAAGTGCTGACCGAGCCCACGGATAAGGATTCACGGACCGAAGGGCACGTGTCAAGCACCCCCAACATCACAGGCGCCCGTATGAGCACTATAAAAGGGGCTCGACCCCAAGGCTTCAACATCACTTTTTCTCAATGCTCCAAAGCTTTTCGTTCAAGCGCTACGCCCCGACAAACAACGACTTCAAGATCCCAGCGCCGACGAAGACCCTCTGCTCCAAAATTCGATCCACATCGGGCGTCGGTAGCGGAAAGTCTAGCAATTTCAATTTCCAGAAATACTCTTGTACTTAACTTGTAAATCTTTTTGCGCGATTATAGTATTGCCCAAAGTAAACGGTCAAGGACCGCAGGCCTTAGAGTAGGAGCCGACCGCGACTCCGAACCATGTAAAAAATAGACTTGTGTTCTTGTGCATTTAATTTCTTTCCACTGCATATCTGCTCTATCTTAATCCAAAAAGTTTTTAACGATATTCACCCCCCCCCCCCCTCTATCATTTTCTTCGATCCAACACACACAACGTCCAAAAATAGCATAGGAATAAAATAGAATATCGAGAGGTATATCTAGTATCTATTTTTGTTCCTCTGTAGTTGTATTCGTATTCTTCCTAGATCTCGAACCAAACACAAGAACCAACAATCTAAAGGTCATTCAGGAAGCTGTCTATCCCTGTGCGGATCAATTCTATCCATAGAATTCAATTCGGGGAAACAGGGTGGAATCCCAACGCCAGCAATTGGTATCATAGCAAATTTTTCTAGCTCTGTGTGTTTTGGATTCGGTTGCTTTCATACTATTCATATATAATTTAGGTTGGATAATAGTAGGATATGCTAAAGGCTATCTTTGTGGTTGCAGGCATTAGTTCCAACTATTTTGGCTGTGTGTTATATGTGATTGTGTATGATTGTTTATTTGAACCCTCGGGGTTGACGACGTTATTTGTATTTAATTGTAATTAAATAGGGCAATGTTAGCCGTCTTGTTTTAATTTGTTGTTCGATCTAGATTTTATGTAAACTCCTTCGTAGAGTATAGTATCGATGGATGTAAATTAAATTTTGTTACAGCATGTATCCTTGCTTGCATGGCGTTATTTGATGACCGGAGGCGCGACTAAGAAGGAGGCGAGATGGCATGATCGACTGGAGGCGTATTGGAGAACAACAGAACCTACAAAGCCATAATAGTTGGAAATTTTATATTTTCATATTTACTGTTGTGCTGTTTGTTATGCTTGTTGTGATTGTATGCTTGAAAATTCCTAGTTTTAAATAACTAAGTGTTGGGTCCGGGTGCATATTGACATGGATACGGGTTCGTAATTTTAAAATTTAATTACGTGCAGCGGAAGGTTTAGCATAAATAATTTCTCAAATTATTTTAACCACGTATCTAGCATGCAACCTTATGTTGTGGAGACATGATCATACATTTAAAATTTTGCAGAAAGTAAACTAATTTACTTAATACCTCGCGTAACTCGTAGAAAGGGACGAGATCCAACCGTAGCGTCCCTTGGAAGCTCCGCCTCTATTCGCGTCCACGCCGAGTTCTCTTCGGGATGACTTCGCAAAGCCACGAGTTTCGTGCCGATAAGAACTACTAGATTCTCCAAAGGCACAACTAGAATATCAAGAGAGAGAGATGGAAAACAAACCACCAAAACAAAAAGGAAGGAGTCGCGACCCGCTTCTTCTTCTTCTTCGGCACCTTCTTGGTGGAGGTGGCTCACGGCAACCCTAGGGGAACGCTCTAGGGCCGGCGCCTACTAGAGGAGGGACAGGGAGAGAAGGAGAGGAAGAGAGGCTAGGCAAGAATCCTTGATCTCTTGGATTAATTTCCAAGCCTTGCCTATGCACCTTTATATAGTAGCCTCTTTATCGCCAAGTCTCCTTTTTAACGGAATAAATTTTTCATAAGAAATTTATCTTATAAATTTTTCTATGAATTATTCCGTTATGTCAAGTTTTTATTATAACTTAATTTATAATAAAAACAACCATGTCTCCCGTTTTATTATGGAATAAAATTTTATAAGAAATTTAATATATAAATTTTTCTTATCATGGAATAATCAATTCATAATTGATTTTATAAAATAAAATAAACCAATCCATAGTTCATTTTAATTTCCATAAAAAGAATAAATTTCTATATAAATTTCTTTATATAAATTTTTTTATCCATAATTTTATAAAACAAATTACGCTTGATTTATTTTATAATTTAAACCAAACAATTTGGTTTCCCTTTTTTATTGTGGTCGGCCAAACCAAAGAGGGTGGGGACCCACTTTGGCCAGCCAAACCAAGGCCTCTTCCTCATGAATTAAACTCATTTAATTCGTCCATTAAGTCTTTAAAAGACTTAGCCATTTTAAGCTTCCGATGCGTCTCTGATAAATTCAGATTCGACTTATCTCTCTTAATCGGAAAATCTAATTTTCAACTCGTTTTAAATCCCTCGGATTACTCGTAGTGCGTGTGACTAAATAGGCATTTGATTTATGTTGGCCGTCTATAATCAACCAATTATAGAACGATCATGAGTGGCACCTAGTAGTACATCATGACCCCCAATTAATCGAAAGATCAACGGTTGACCTCAGAAATAATTCTGAAACCCTTCAGCAGCTCTAATGAATCGTGCCTCATTCCCTTCACCATCTTATACCCACTTGGTTCAGGACACGGTCTATATGTGTCAGTCCCCACTAAGCTGCCTACGTCACACCTAGCCCAAGTAATGTCTTTCTCATCCAACGAATTCTAATTACTCTCATGTTTCTGAGAGATTCATACTCGGAACATGTGATGCTCTGGCCAGAGGCTTCGAGTAACAATCCGACGATAGGCCTTGGGTATACGTCTTCTCGCAAAGAGTGGTGAATCTTTGTAGTCTGTTCAAACATCTTCGGGCACTTCGGCTTATACCCAACCATCCTAGGTCTACACCTCCTTGGAGATGCTTGCTTAAGATGTCAAAGTATAAGTCTTCATGACCAAGATGACTTGAACACCGCAGGTTAAAGGAACATCGCACTTAAGCTGCAGTAAGAACTTCATTGACATATCTATGTGTAGATTATCATATGAAGTTTTATAGCTAGTCACTCCAATGAACTAGTTCCCTTAACAAGCATTCATGTTTATCTCCGGACATCCCAATGTCACCAGCCAGTGAGAATCAGCTGATTAGATAATAACCCATGCTAGTCTCCACATAATTGATAGTGTCCGTTTTTATCAATTCATCGACTAGGGACAATTTCAATACTTCACAATTGCACATGTAGAGTTAATCACTAGTTGTGAATTCATCACAAATTCTCTCATGCTGTGAATTGTATTGCGGACATTCAGTAAAGGAGTTTAAGATCTCAATCAAATACATGAACATGTATACTCAAATAGTGAATATTCATTTATCAAAGTAAATGATTATAATCATAAGGCGATTGCCTTAGGACACTTCTGTCATATTACTAACAAACTCCCACTTGGCCTAATGCCAATCGCTACGGTATCCAATACCACAGGCTCTTACATGACCCTCAAACTTGCATTGAGGCAAGGCCTTAGTTAAAGGATCCGCTAAATTCCTTTCAGTGGGAATTTTCTCAATTTGTATATCGTTCCTACTTATAATCTCTCTGATCAGATGATAGCGGTGAAGCACGTGTTTGGATCGCTGATGAGACCTTGGTTCCTTTGCTTGTGCAATAGCTCCATTGTTGTTGCAGTAAACCAGTATTGCTTCATCAATGGTTGGAACCACACCAAGTTCCGAGACAAACTTCTTGATCCAGACTGCTTCTTTTGCTGCATCCGAAGCCGCAATATATTCCGCTTCCGTGGTAGAATCCGCTGCAGTGTCTTGCATGGAACTCTTCCAACTTATTGTGCCTCCATTCAAAGAAAATACGTATCCAGACTGAGATTTGGAGTCATCCTTATCTGTCTGGAAACTGGCATCTGTATACCCACGTATTACCATATCTCCTTCTCCATATATTAGGAACACATCCTTAGTTCTTCTTAAGTACCTAAGGATTGTCTTGACAGTCGCCCAATGATCCATTCCTGGATCAGACTGGTATATGCTCATGACGCACAGAGCATATGATACATCGGGCCTAGTACATAACATAGCATACATGATAGATCCTATCGCGGATGCATAAGGAATCTTATTCATGCAAATCCTCTCGTCTTCTGTGCGCAGACACATAGACTTTGAAAGGTTGATCCCATGACTGATGGGAAGGTAACCTTTCTTGGATTCCGACATGCTAAACCTTTTTAGCACTCGGTCTATATATGTAGACTGCGAAAGACCAAGCAACCATTTTGATCTATCTCTATAGATTCTAATCCCAAGGATATAGGTTGCTTCTCCCAAGTCTTTCATGGAGAAAGTTTTGGACAACCAAATTTTAATCGACTGTAAGACTGATATATCATTTCCTATAAGTAATATGTCATCGACATATAATACTAGGAATACGACTGCACTCCCACTAACCTTCTTGCACACACAAGGTTCGTCAGGATTTTGTGAGAAATTAAACTCTTTGATTGTCTCATCAAAACGGATGTTCTAGCTCCTGGATGCTTGCTTCAGTCCATATATGGATCGTCGAAGCTTGCATATTTTGGTTTTATCAACCGATGTGAAGGTAACACCCCAAATTTTCAATGTAATATCATGACGATGTATGAAAAAAATGTTTATAATGAAATGATGTAAATTTCATGCAATCACATTCTATGAAATGTCATGAACCTATTTTATTAATGAAATGTCATGAATGCATGAAATATCATATTCATGAAATGTATATTGGGCTTGGCTTATTGGGCTTGAAAATGAGTTAGCAAGAGGTGATAAAAAGAAAGTGCAAAGAGGTGGAAGCAAGGATCGAACCTTGGACCTATCACTTGCCCTAACTCTTCCTAACCAAATGCTCTAATGGGTGTTTCGTGTTAGGAGAAGGGGAGACATGATTGTTAAGGCTTGGGCAATGAAGAGACATGTCTCTTCACAAGAGGTGTATAAATAGGATTAAGAGAAGGGAAGTTAGAAAGAAGTTTTTCATTCTTCCTTCCTCTTTTCCTCTTCCCTTGCCGAGACTAGCACCCCCCTTCTTGTTGCCGAAATTCCAACCCTAGGGTTCTAACCCTAGGGCAATTGCAAGGAGGAAAGTCCAAGTACCTTGCCCTCTACCAAGTCCAAGGAGCCCTAGAGAAAATTTGAAAAGAAAGGATTTTCACTTGCCCTCCAAGTCTAGGGTACCCTACGGTTTAAAGAGAAGGTGAAATTCCAGCGCAAGGATGTAAGTGTCCTCTCGCTTGCAGCATAATTGCTATTGAATGTTTGCTTGTTTTATTCTTTTGAAAAATCACAAGGACCTTCCTTGGGGAAGGTTTCGGCCACCCTATGCTTGGAGGTCCAAGAGAGGGGTTTTTGATCCACCCTTGATGCATGCTTGTACCTTTGGGAGCTACACATATACATATGTGGTGTGTTCCCCAATTTTGGGAGGACAAAAATTAGGGTTTGGTACCCTACAAGGTTTCGGCCAAGACTTGGTTTCTTTGGGGTTGTGAAGTGAATCACTTCTTGATGCATGTCATGCATGCTAAATAAATGTTGTATACATGTGTATTGTTTTGTGAATGATGACTTGTCCAAAAACCTTAAAAACCCCCACCTTACCATTCGACCACCCCTTGTAATTTAGGGTTAGTGGAAGCTAACCTCACTTTGAGGTATAAACCATGTTTCAATTGTTAACATGAAATGCACTTGAGGTGTTTGTAGAAATGCTTGAATGAATGCTTGATTGAAAAACCAAAAGAATTCCCTACCCTTGACTTTCGGCCAACCATGGTTCTAGGGTTGGGAAGTACTTAATGAATCCATGAAGCAAGCTACCACTTATATGATGTGTGTATAATTTATGTGACCTATCTTGTTAGGTATAAAAGCATGCCTTATAGCCCATGGGGCACCCTTATGACATGAACATGATATGTTTGATAATATGCTTGAAAAAGGATACTCTACTGAAACTGGGATCAAGAGCACCCCTAAATGTGTGGTGTGTCCCTAGGGGATCATGAGCACCCTTGATGAGTGGTGTGTCCCTTTAAGATGTTATTAGGAGTACCTTTAAGCATATACATATATGTGTAATTGCATGTTAAGAATTTACTTGAAAGTTGTGTACCCGACTCGGAAGGGGGTCATTAAACAAAATCCAATGTACATGTTAACTGAAGGTCATGGCATTAGTAGGACGGAAGGTCCTGCCCTAATTGGATTGGTGGCTCGCTACCCCAACTCATTAGGGAACGCGCTTGATGTGGTACTACAACTGGGCCCTAGATGATACTATATTTTTAAGTACTTACCTTTATGGAACCTTTTGAAAAGCATTTTCTCATTATGTGATGATCTTGTTCTGTAAAGCACTTAGAAATATTTGATGTGATGCTTATGATGCTTATAATTCTATCTTGATTACTGTGTACATGATATGATGTATCGATATGGATTTTTGCGAGTAAGCCCGGATTCTTACTAAGCATGTTTTGCTTACTAGTTTCATGTTGTTTTTCTTATGCTGCAGATAGCGGTAAGAAATACTTGAACTAAAGGAAGAGGCAGAGGGAAAGCTAAAAGATGTGTGTGGTGATGGTTCGGGAAAGAAAGAAGGATTCTTATCTACCATTTTTGTCTAGAATCTAAATTGCTTCCACTAAAGGATTACAAGTTGTATTACTATACTCTGATTGTGTGATGACTATGACTACTCTACTGTTGGCCAAGTTTAGAGATATGGAACCTATGTCATGTTAGATAACTCTATGCTTGGTTGAGTTTAGAATTTAACTGATACATGTGAACTTTATAGAGGAAGACACTATCATTAGATGTCTAATTCTTGTTGTATGCATGCTAAGTGAAATGCTATAGATTTCCTATTTCCTGTTGCTTATGAATGCTTCTTATGCATGTGTCTAAGGCTAGATAACTCATGCTACATTCCTACTTGAGATTCCATGCTATAGTGTATTTATTGATGCTTGAAATGAGGGTTGGGTTGAGAGGAGGGCCGGGCTGCCCATAGGTGCCGGGACCCATGCCCCTTGCCCAATGCCTTGTTTTCCTCTCCTTCAATGTTATGCTTAGCTGTTTAATTGGATCACTTGCAGTAGGTTATGTTTTAGATCATGCCATGCTCTATCTTGCTCAAACCATGTTTAGATCAGTAAATTACGAAGTTAAATGATCTTCCTATTATGTTGTAAATGCATGTTGATATCCGAAACCTTGCTTGGTAAATTAGTCCTCAACAAGCATGCTTACTACTCTTCTTGCATTGTAATTGTTTCTACTTGATATACATGCTTAACATGATAAATGATATGAATGTATGGACCCGTAACCCCGCCTTTAGGGTAGATATAAGGGCGGGCGTTACAAGTTGGTATCAGAGCCACAGGTTTCCCTCCACCACACACACACCAAGCTTCCTCCTGCCGCTTCCAAGTAAGAAATCCTAACTCGCCTTACTTTATTTATTTCATGTAC